>VYXB01000436.1:879558-900994 GCA_013397135.1 Pachyramphus minor | reverse complement strand
TATTTTATGTTAATATTTTATTTTATTGTTGCTTTTTATTTCATTACCTATTTATTAATTTTATTCTTTTATTTTACTTTATTTTATTGTTGCTTTATATTTAATTTCATTTTATTCTTCCATATTTCATTTTCTTTTCTCTTTCTGTTTTTTATTTTTCATTCCATTTTATCATTTCATTGTTATTTCATTTTCATTTCTTGTTTACTTTATAATTTACTTTTCCCATATTTTTCGCTTCATTTTATATTTTTTCACTTCATTTTTTATTTTTTCCTTTAATCTTATTCCTTTTGTTTTTATTTACCCTTATTCCTTTATTTTGATACTTTATTCGTCAGGTAATTTTTTTCTTTGATTTTATCAGTCTTGGTGCATTTACTGAACTTTGCACCATGGGCACCCCTCAGTCCCACCAGCTGCGATTCTGCATCCCAAGGGAGCACTCCCAGCTCCAGAACCTTCTTCCACCCCCACCACTCAAGGGAAGCCCAAGGGCTCCCAGAGCTCCCATCCGTGGGAAAACCCACTGGAGTTTTTAATTTGCTGGCCTCACATTCCACATTTTATGTCACAGGGAGACATCCCTGGCAAACTGGGACCTGTGGACCCACAGCTCCCGATATCCCAGGCTGCCCCTTCTTCCATACCCTTCTCCTGCAGAAAAAACCTTTTAAGCATCACGGACAAAAAGCAGAGTTATCTCTGAGGTGGGACTGCTCCAGCTTCGCAGGCACATTCCCATCCCACATCTCGTCCTCTAGCCTAAAAAAAATAAAAAGTCATTTTGCTTTGCTGCTCCTCTAAGCCCAAAATATGAAAATCAGCACATTTGCATGATGAAAGTGTGCCGTGCTGGCCCGACTCTGCTGAGCACATTTCAAAGGAGTAACAAACCCCCTCGTTACAGCACCTCTGTTTGCTCTCTGCTTTGCATGCGAGATCGTGTCAGAACTTCTTGGAATCTGGAAGTTTCTTTCCTCCCACTCTCCTGAACGTTTATCATTTCGAGGCTGCCCTAAAATCTGCAGCGAAATATCCCCATATTTTACAAATCAACGTTGGATGCCTAGAACTGCTCAAGGCTGAGGAATTTCATTAGCACTTGACACTTTAAAAAACAGTGTCAGGTCAGGACAAACACATTTTCTTTTCTACTCAAGATAAAATAGGGTTTGTGGTTTGGTTTTTTTTTTAGAAATGATGCATGAGAAACATGTCCCAAAACTTCATTCTGAGACAGAGCAGTTGTATTCCCTTTAAATGTGACGTTCCCAGTTCCCCTCCTTTGGTTTTCATTAAAGCATCTCAACATCAGCTCATTGGGAACTGTAGTAATAGGAGAAGGGGGAATGGATTTAAGCTGAAAGAAGGTAGATTTAGATCAGATATTAGGAAAAATTTTTTCTCTAGGAGGGTGAGGAGGCCCTGGCACAGGTTGCCCAGAGAAGCTGTGGCTGCTCCATCCCTGGAAGTGTCCAAGGCCAGGTTGGACAGGGCTTGGAGCAACTTGGGCTAATGGGAGGTGTCCCTGCCCATGGCAGGGGATGGGACTGGATGAGCTTTAAGGTCCCTCCCAACCCAAATCATTCCGTGATTCCACAATTCTGCACCTGCATGGACACCCACTCCCCATTCCATGGAGAAGGGAATTGGGTGATGGTGTCCCTGTTGGCCACCTGCCAGCAGAGCAGAGCTCCTGAGTTTCATTCCAGCTCAACTATGTGGAATATATGAAATACCTCCCACAAGAGCTCTCCCTGGCACAGGAGATGCCCCAGGGGTGCCCAAACCACCCCATGCATCTCCTGGGTCTGCTCCTTGGGTCAAAGACCCTTGTGGGATGACCAGCACCATCCCCCTGCCCTTCCTTGAGCACCACAGCCCACAGCAGGTCATCCCCATGTCAGAGAGGACGTGGGGACACGACTCAGGTCATTTGTGTCGCCCCAAGGTGCTTCGCTGATCAGCTCAGCTCAGGGATGTGGGATTTGGAAGCCCCCAGCACCTCTCCAAGGGTCACAGGAAATCCAGGGAGCTGCACGGAAAACTCCTGTTCACCAGTGCTCAAAGAGGAGAGAAAACCTGAGCTCTGTGACTCACCCGGGGCCTCCCCAGCTCGGAGAGAGCAGAGGGCCTGTTAATGCTCCAGCCCCGGGAGCATCTTCCCTCCCTTCAGCCATGGACATTTTAAAAACGCTCTGTGATGGAGAAAGAAACATTTCTTAAGTACCATTTAATGTCTCAGAATGGCTCCGGGGCGAGAGAAAACATGTTTATTTACTACTATGCTGATTTTAATGCGAAAGATTGGTTCAGTGACTAGAGGAAACAAAACAGGCAACATTTTCCATAATGTCTGCAAAGTGTTCTTGGGCTGCGGAAATATTTTCTTTCTTTCTCTCTCTCTCTTCTCTGCATTTTTTTTTCAATCTAGCATTTCAAATTGAAGAATGGCTTGAGGGCTGAAGAAATCATTTGATAAAATACCCAACATTTACATTCTTGCAGGAGGAAAGCTAACTTTTTTATTTTTTTTTCCCGTCTGAACAGTGGTTTAGTGAAGCAGAAGAAACAATCCTGCAGCATCCCACGTCCCTTTAACCCTTTCTGGCTGCAGCTCTTCAGCTAAACTTTAGCTCTTCATTGCAAAGCTTTAAGGATTTTGTTCCTTCTCCAAATTCTGGGCGCTGAGGACACTGAAGGTGGTTGAAATACACTTTGTACCTCGCTTTCCAGGTGTATTTCTGGATGCCTGTGCCTGGCTGGGGACCAGCCCATGGCAAAGCATCACTGCACCAATCTCTGATTTATTTTGTGCAGGGATGTGACTTTCCAGCAAACCTGGTAATGAAAAAAGCCCTTCAAGGTGTTTCCAACCTCCCTGCCTCCAGAGATGCTGCCGTGGGGATGCCCATGGACATGGCTCAGGAGTGCCAAGGGCTGGTCCCCAGCACTTTGCTGTGGTGGGAATCACCCTGAACACACATCAGGGCAGCTGCAGGTGGAAAGGGACTCTGGAAGACAGGCAAAAATCAAGGAGTCTGCTGAGAGACTCATTTTCCTGCAACAATCCTTCAGAGGACTCCGCAAAGCAGATCAATGGTCGTATTAGGAGGAATTTTCATAGCTGGCCTTGTTTTATCTCCCCAGCCCAACACATGTGACCAGTATTTGTGCTACAAGGCCATCTGGTAGGTAGAGAAAATCACCTGCTACCAGAGCCCTTCCCTTTGATGGCTCATTTAGCCACCACTTGAGCACAATTGGTATTCAGGGAGGGAGGAGAGGACAGGCAACTCCATTACAGCTGAATAAAGTTCATTGGGATTAACATAATTTATGAATAGCAGCAAATAACAAAACAAAACATATCAGAAACCCTTGTTTACATGCTTTATTTATTTGTTCATAGGGATTTGCCTTTTCCTCTCAACCAGCAGAGTAGAGCCGAGTGCTGTGGGAGGATATGCAGGGTCTGGTCACAAAGGGCAGTGACTATCTGGGTACTCACCTCTCATCCACAAAGCTCAGCCTGGGTCTGGAGGGAGGTGTAACACCTGCCTTTCCCTTTGGGAAATGGAGATAAAGAGGTTTCATGACAACCTGTGGCCATCCCAGAACTTCATCTGCTCTGCCTCTGCTCCTTGCCCATGCTGTGGTGTCTTCCTTCCACTTCCCACTCCAGGATTACACTCTGCTCCCACCAGGGAGCCTCCCTGGCCTGTATTTCACTGGGAAAGCCTTAACCCTGCCACAGTAAATCTCTCCTGGGTCATGGGGGGTCTCGTCCCAGCCCAGCAATGTTTTCAGGTCAGCCCCCACAGCTCCCTGGGGAGGCCCAGGGCTCAGGACTGGCATTTTGATGGGTCTGAGCTCCCTGAGCTCAGCCATGACCCCGGGATGTCACTGCCCTCCAGCTCCCTGGTCACACCAGGGACAAGGAGCCCAGTACCTGGTGCAGCCTCTGGGACCTACCACACGGGAGAAGGGATGGGGTAAAACACCACATTTAGGGACAAGCCCTTGAAATCTTTGCTCAGCCAAAGCTGCAGGAGCCAGGAAGATGATTTCCTACCCGAGAAAGCCTTTTGTTTGTTGTCTTTGGTGGTTGTTCAGCTCAGTCATTTTTTCCCCTGTTCTCCAGCCTTGACCAGGGTCTGATGGCTCCAGTTATCCCAACTCTCTTCTCTGGCTCCCATGATGTCAACCAGGGAAAGGGAAGCACAGGCTCTGCCACCTCCCTGCTCTGGCCAGGGCTTTCCCACATCAACATCCCCAGTGAAGTCACTCATGGGATAAAACACTGCTCAAAGGGAGCCCATGGGATGGATTCGGATGTTCATGGAATCACAGAATGGTTTGGGTTGGAAGGGACCTTAAAGACCACCTTGTACTCTCTGCCACAGGCAGGGACACCTTCCACTAGCCCAGGTTGCTCCAAGCCCCATCCAACCTGGCCTGGAACACTTCCAGGGATGGGGAGAAGTTAGAGCTGTTATTTTTTATAAATGAGGTAAATAAAGTTCTGAATTCTTTACATGAAGCACCTACACAAGGCTCGAGCATCACCCCGAGCCATGCAGCTGATTTGGTGCAGATGTTGATTATTTTGACTCCAACCAGGCTTATTTGATTTGCATTAAAATGATTGGGAATAAGTTAAAACAAACAGAAATGAGAGTGTCTCCAAGGCGGCCTCATGGTCCTGACTAAACTGGCACAAGGCTGTGTGTAAAAAGGCTTTACTTATTAGTAAATAGAGAAATCCTTCAGATCCTGCTGGGAGAATTGCTCCAGAAGCTCAAGGCACCGCTTGTTTCCAGCTGGGTCCCACGAGGTGAGAGTGGGACAACAACAAAAATCATGTATCGTTGGCCTGTTTTAGTGATTATTTATTATGTAATGGTGTGGTGACTGTGCAAGAGGGAGCAGAGGAGCCCCAGCCCTGGGAGGCATTTTCTGGCTGTGTTAATTCATGGCAGGTACTCACAGCCCTGGCTCGGCTGAGGCTGCCAGGCTGGGATGCTGGGAGCCTCCTGACCTCCCTGGACACAGACTGCAGGCTGTTTTCCCAGGAGCAGCATTAAAATAAATTTCCATAAAAAATCTGCTTTCATGTTAAAGACTCGACGTGTTGGTGGATAGAACCTCGTCTGGTAAATGATCTTGATATTTAATTGCCTCTAAAGCCCATTTAACTGGAGCTGGGGCAATCCACAGGACATCACAAGCCTTCCCCTGCCTGCCTGTTCTCTCTCTGAGGTCTCACCATGATTTCTGCTCCCCAGATGCACCATCTGACACTTGGCTGTGGGAGCAGACACCCTGTTAGCGCAGGATCCACTGTGCCAGGCTGCCTGGGTGACTGCAGTGACTCTCCAAAGGACTCCCTCCTGCTGCATCATGTTGCATTGGAGTCGATCTTTGCTTTAAAGAGCTCTGAAACGTCCCTTTTGGATTTGGCAGAGCAGGAAAAGCTGGGCCCTGTGCACCCCTGTCACATGGAGGGGTGTCTGCAGCCAGCCTGGAGGATTTGGGGACCCTGAGAAAACCCTGTGGTTTATCCCAACCCAAAACTCCCTGCAGGCCTCTCCCACAGTGTGGCTCATCTCTTTGATACAACCATCACTTTTTCAAAGCCTTTCTTGGCCAATAATTTGAACTGATCTAAAGTTGACCACTCAGTTGACCGCTGAGCAAATAAACAGTGCTCAGGCTCTCCCTACAGCTTCTCTTACACCCCCCACCATTTGGGGCTGTAGGTGCACAGAGACACAAGCAAGAAGCCTTAAATCAGGCAGCTCAGGTCACCCTTGGAGGGCAAATAACTCTGGCCAGGTGGAAAGGGGAGGAGGTGGCTGCGTGTCTGCTCTGCAGGAGACGATGACGCCCTCGAAGAGAGCGTGAAACTGCCTGAGACAGAGTCAGGCATTGAATTTCTCCAAGCTAAGCATGTAAATGAGACTGGCATAATCGGCCTGTGTTTCCCCTTCCTTTCTGGAGAGGAATATTTTGGGTTGAAGTGTCTGTGATGTGACTGATGCAGCAAGTCAGCGCTGTCAGAGCCGTGATTCACGAGTGGGTGCTGCAGTGCTGGAGGTGGGAGCAGGTAACCTTGGCTCCTGCTCCTCCTCCTCCTCCACCAGGATCCCGTGTCACCGGCAGGGGCTGCTGGGAAGGGGCTCTTTCACCACGGGAAATGGGCTCATACTGGCACTGAGGGTTTTCCCTGCTCGTGGTGGCACCTGGGCAGCTAAACCACCAGACTTGGGCTCCTGTCTTGGTCAGTGAGGATGGAACAGGCAGGGGATGGAGCCTCCCACAGCTCTGGGCTTGGCCCAGTTGTCTCCTGAAACATTGCTGCTGGACACGAGATAATCTGGATTTTCGTTGTAGGGGATCAAGTGACTCTTGCTGCTGAAGTGAAGCCAAAACTCTTAATATTTCCCACACAACCAGAGTGTGATCTTATCACGGGATGGAGCCTGTGCATTGGCACAGCTCCTGTGCTATTGTTGGGAAAGTCTTGATTTGAGGAAATTCAGGGTAATAATGATCCCTCCTGAAGCAAATTGTTACTCTTTATTCTGAATCTGCCCTGACAGCTGCACCATTGGACCAGAGAGGACAACCCAAGACAAGCCATCACTTCAGATGGCTGACACAAACAGCTTCCCCAGTCAAAGATCTATCGGAAAGAAGACTTCAGGCAATTAATTTTCCAGGTTTCCCACACGTGTTTTGAGAGCTTTTGTTTCCCTTTGTCATAAGACAAATTCCTAATCCACTCCTCATTCTGATCCAGGGCAGTGACATGACATCCCCTCGGCCCCCAGCCCCATCCATCCCCCAGGGATGTCTCACACCTGCTCCAAGGTGCTCCCACTCTCCTGCCCAGGCTGGGCTGGGCTCCCAGAGCCAGGCAGGAGGAGGAACTGGAGCACCAGTGAATGCACACAAAAGCCTGGGAAAAAACCTGCTGTGATTTACCCCCACGGACTTCAATAAACATTAGATCTGATGGCATTCATCGTTTTTTCATAGCAAGCTCGATTACTGCTTCAGTTATTGCTCAAATGACATCATTCCTGGCACAGGAATTGATTGATTTTTTAATGAATATTCATATGGCATTTCAGCCAGGAGTAGGCATTAATATTCTAAGAAAGAAGAATGAAACGTACATCCTAATTTAATGAATGATTGTAAATATGTATCTGATGGATAATGTGACGATGAGCATTTGAAAAGGCATCCATAGTCACCTCAGGGGCTCTTCTTGGGAACAAAGGGGCAACCAGGATGCAGCTGGGGCAAAGAGGACGAGGGAAGGGACTGGGACACCCCGTTAGGGCGTCTCTGCCCAGACCTCAACACACTTGGGTTGGGATTCTGTGCACAGCCCTTAAATGCCCTGAGATAAATCTCTTAATTATTGCTATTAAATTGATAACACTTGCTGACCCCAGGTGACACTGGGGCAGTGACATGGTGAGCACTGGAAAACACTGATGAGAGCGAGATGTGAAGCTGGACAAAGGGACAGGAGGGAGCACCCATCCCACTGGGTGCTGGGCACCCATCCTGCCCCCCAGCAGCCACTGCCATCCCACCCTGGAGGTCCAGGGGGTTGGTTGCAGGCAGGCAGGTGGAGCACTGGCTCTATTCCCCCTGGAGCTCTGTCACATTCAATTCCCTTCATCGTATTCCGGAGGCGAGGCCCACGGTCCCCGAGTGCACATACGTTTGTCAGACATCCTTAAGATGTCTCCCTGTTCCGAGCACTGATCCTTTGTGAAGGCAACAGTTGTAGAGCTTAAACAGCAACAAAAGGCTCAGTTCTCCCCCCTCTGCCAGTCCCAGCTCTGGAAACTGCTAAAACCTGGGCTTAGTGTGCTGCTGCTTAGAGCCTCTTTAAACGGGAGTTTAATCTGAATGTGTGTTCGTCCCGTGGGGAGAGCACACACCTGAAGCATCCTCTGGCAGCAGGGATAAATCAGGGCATCGCCATTAAAGTCACCGAGGTGACAGGCATGAAAGGCTATTTATACCCAGCAGTGTTCTATTGTGCAAGGGAGAGAACAGGCCCTTCTGCTGACAAAGCACAAACTGCCTCAACCCCACGTGAAATGCAAAAAGCAATCCCTGAAATTCACTGCAGCCTTGTGGAGCCGCAGCCGGGGCCACGCTGACACCTCCCTCGCGTGGGCACCGAGGAGTGGGGACCCCAGTGGGAACTGAACTGATTTTTCTCCCCCTCTCCAATCAAACCAACCCCTTGCCATTCCTCTGGTGGGGAAAAGGGACAACCTTTGGAGGGCAGTTCCCGAAACTGTGCCTTCAGAGAGCAGCCAGGGCTGGAGTTTGCACATCCCGATGCGTGGGACCGAGTTTGCCGATAAAAATATATCCAGAGTTATGCCTGGTATGGAACAAGCAGGCAGTCGCTGCCGAAGGCTTCACAACATCCTGCTTTTGGCTCTCCTCCAAAATACCAAAACAAAACAAAATTCAGTTGGCATCTCTGCAGATTGAAGCAAGTTTGCTTTTCTGCAGCAACTGCTGAACAAACGTTTCGATACTTGTGCCACCGCCCCCGTCGCTGCTTTCTCCCCCGAATCATGCGCTGGAAGGATGGAAAAGATGTTCAAGGTCATGGGCGGGCTGTGAGCAGTCACAGAACCACAGAACCACTGAATCACAGAGCCACAGAATCACAGAATCACAGAGTCACAGAATCACAGAGCCACAGAGCCACAGAGTCACAGAATCACAGAGCCACAGAATCACAAAGTCACAGAGTCACAGAATGACAGAGCCACAGAGTCACAGAGGCACAGAATCACAGAACCACAGAGTCACAAAATCAATGAATTATTTAGGTTGGAAAAGACCTTCAAGATCATCAATTCCAACCTGTGACAAATCACCACCTTGTCAACTAGACCAGAGCCCTGAGTGCCACATCCAGTCGTTTCTTGAACACCAACAGGCGGGCAGCCCCTTCCAGTGATTAACCACCTTTTCTGTGAAGAAGTTCACCCTAAACAAACCTGGTAATTGCCCATCTCTGTCCTTGGTGTCACCACCATTAGGCTCAAGCTGAGGTCGATGGGTGCCTTGGCCCAGCAGGACCTTGTGGAGGTGGTTTCTCCAAATCACTCACTTCTTATCACACTGGGGGTTTTGGACCCCCCCTCCCCTCCCCAGGGAGGTTCAGCTCTCACACCTGGGCTGAATTCAACACCTTGTTCTTGCCCTTGACATGGGAAAAGCAAACCCATCTTCCTCCTGATGCTCCCGTCCATGTGCTGTTCCTCGTGCCAGCCAGGAATTGCAGCAGCCACCTGGGAGCTACAGCAGAACCAGCCTGGGAAAAATCCCACAGCAGGGGCCTGAAATGAGGGAATCCAGGGTTTGTGAATTCATATTCCTTGTGTGACATGGGACACAAATGATGTACCTCCTCTGTACATGCCCACTTTGCAACTTGACCTCGTGGGCTTCGCTTTCAGCTGGTTTATTTATTTCCCCAAGGAAAGGCAGGTTTGTCTGAGAAGGGACAAGGTGAAACCCTGACCTTGCTGAAAGCACTGAGAGTTTGCCAGTGACTCCAGCAGGATCAGACATTTACACAGATCTATAATCAGGGTTTCAGGTCTTCATTCTTGCTTCAGTTCCTTGGTGCTTGATGCTTTAAAGGAAGAGACCGAAAGTCCTACAGCCCCCTCCGTGCTTGCCCAGCAGCACCAGTGCCCTCCTGCCCTCTCTGGGAGCAGTTACAGCCCGTGAAGCACGAAATTTGCTTGTCCTTATTGTAGCACTTTGCCATTGTGTCTTTACTGATCATAAAAGTGATCCTGTGTTTTCCTCACATCGAGCCCTTTCCAAAAGTGTTGAGCATGGGCACAATTCAAACAATCCCTGTGGAAACCACCCCCTGCTCCTGCAAAGAGCCCTGAGTGCTCCCACCTGGTTTGGGGCAGAAATACATCTGTTTGGGGGATTTTTGGCCTGCAAAGCCCCCCCAGCAGCCCCCCAAGCTCTGCAACAGCTCCTTTGCAACCCAGGCTCCCCCTGTACCCAGAGGAGCTGTTTGTACAGTGTCTTAATCAGTGCATAAAATGCTTTCAGTGAAATGCTGCCTTCTTCTGTTTGTTTGTCACAACTGATGCTCTGCTGAACAGTAAATAGGAAATCTGTTGGCAAATCAGCAACTCCCAGCTCAGTTTGTTGGGAAAGGCTGGAGAGCAGGACAACTGTGAGCAAGTCCCCATCGTGCCTCAGTCCTTGAGGCTCAGCAAGCTGTCCAAATCCTGAAGGCACATAAATCCCTCCTAAACAACCTGGCCAAACCAAGACACGGTTATGTAATTCTTAGCACTTCTTCTGTTGTTAAAAGGGCTGATTAAACCAATGTATGCACAAGAACTCCCCATCAGCTTTGCTAGGAAAGCTCCACACTGAAAATTCCGGCCCCCCCAACCCCCTCCTCCCTCATCCCATCCTGCTGTTGCACAACGCTGGTTTCGTGTTTGCCACCAGACAGTTTGCAGTCAGCCTCACATGGAAAAGAGGGAAGTAACAGTGCCTACATTGCACAGAACTGCAAGCAAACGGGTTTCCAAGAAACTATTAAGCAGTGCTCATTTGGAGTTTAAATGAAGGGGGAAAAAAAAAAAAAAGAAAATCTTGGAAGGATTTCTCTTGGCTCAGAGCTTCTTATGAAATACAGATTTGAAGGGGAACGTGGCCAGGCAGCATCAGTGATGCAGCACAGGGAGGCTGAAGGAAGGGATGTACTGTCTGGGGCTCTGACAGATCCAAGGGATCCAAGTCCTCCCCAGTGCCAGCCACCTGCCAGCCAGGCCCTTCCCTGGACATTGTCCCCTTCCAGAGGGGCTGCAGGAAGGAGCAGTGACCCGCAGCCCCCGGGCACAGCCTGGCATCCCAACACACTCCCACCTGGCAGCGGTGGGAAGGGGCTGGCAGGGACATGGGCACAAGATCCCTTCTCCTGAGCCTGCCTGGCACCACTGTTGGCTCTGCCGTCACCTCTCCCAGCCCCAGTGCCTCCCTGCTCCATCACTCCACTGCTCCCTGAGCCCTCTCCCAGGTTTTTGGCCCCAAATCCCAGGGTCAGGGTCAGCCAGGGGAGCAGGATCCCGGCGCTGTGTGGGTCCCTGTGCCCAGGGATGCTGGCAGGGGACCAGCAGGATGTGTGAAACGGCTCCTTTGTGCAGCAACACAGCAGCAATTGTTCCTTGGGAGGTTTGCATGGACGAGGCCACAGTCCCCCGACAGCTTCAGACACCCTTGATGTCAGAATAAATGAGCAGGCAGCATTAAAGGAACCGCATCAGGCTCTTAAAATATACATCTCTGTGATTTATTTTTTAAACCATTGCTCATTTTTAGAGGCAGGGAGATAAGACTCCTCTGAAAAAAAAAGAAGAAGAAGAAGAAAAAAAGCTCTTTGCCCATCTAAATTCTCCCCATTACTGAGCAAATGGTTTGCAACAACAAATTTATTCCTCAGCGTCTCCTGTGCTCTTTTTTGTTTGAAAAAGCCACAAACAGATTGTGATTTTCTCTAACAGATTCACCATCTGGGAAATTTTTCATGCAGCTCTTTTCCTCACTGGGAGCAAGTTACTCAGAGGGGAATTCCCAGCAGAGAGCAGACTCTGAAGGGATGGGTCGCTCATTTAATTAGCATGCATAATCTGGATGTCCTTACTCAGGCAAAACTCTCACCAGGGCCAATGGGAGAT
This sequence comes from Pachyramphus minor, assembly GCA_013397135.1. Taxonomy (NCBI): domain Eukaryota; kingdom Metazoa; phylum Chordata; class Aves; order Passeriformes; family Tyrannidae; genus Pachyramphus; species Pachyramphus minor. The sequence goes on along the minus strand of VYXB01000436.1, from coordinate 889,217 downwards.
TTATTTTTTTTTTCCCCCCCTTCAAGAACCAGCTAAGGACTTTGGTATTTGTCTCTCGGTGTTCCATACTGCATTTTCCTTGCAGGGAAAAGTTGGCTTTTGGCTGTGTTAGAGAGGCTGATTTACTACAGCCTTGTGCAGGCAAGGTCAGGATGTGGCCCCTGCAAGGCTCTGTCCCAAGGCCGAGCGCTGGCAGGAGCAGGAACAGCTCCCTTTCACACACTTACCCAGCCCGGGGAACATCCCCCGGCTGCGGAGCACAGTCTGCACGGCCAGGGCAGGGTGGGGAGGAGGTCAGCGGGGGAAGAGGCTCCGCAGAACCCAGCCCGGAGAAGTGTCCTGTTTACACACCCCTTGTGCAAGCGACTGGGGGGGGGTGTTTCCTTCTGGTAGGTGAATTGATCGCTTGGGAAGATGCGGGAGGTGCAGGGATGCTCCTTTTATCACCGCTCCTCTGGCAAACCAGCCTGGAGGCACAGCACGCACAGCCAGGCTCCGAGCAGTCCCCAGCAGCCCAGCCCTGCTCTCACCTCAGAGCTGCACAAGCAGATCTTACACCAAACAGTTTTCACTGGCTCGTTACTGGACAAAACTCCGCTTTGAACTGACGTTTTCTGGGCACGACGAGCGCTTTGAAGCAGGAAGACAAAATTAGTGCAGAGAGTTGGCAGGTGAAGAAATGACAGGGCTGGTTTTTTTGTGGGTTTTTTTTTTTTCCTTTCCCCCAGCAGCAGAGCTGTCCAGGAGCTATGGAAACCTTGTTTGGCTAAATAAAAACCCAGAAAGATAACAAGGCTTCATATTTTCCAGCGACGTGTTCACTGGAACAGCGTGTTATCTGAGTGTGCTGGAGGCTCCAGAAGAGCCAAAGTTGTTCCTGAAAGTAAACGTGCCGTGCTCTTTTCCACAACTGGTAGTAAAGGCTGTCTCCTGCCCCCCCAGGAGGGAGAGAAATAAAAGCAGTGACTCAGGAGAAGCCTGGGAAGGACTGCAGTGAGTTTTCAGGCTGGTAAGGGGCTGCTCTCTTCTCCAGTCTGCTCCCAGTGTCTTCTGAGACCCACGGTTATAAATTGGGTCAAAACTTGGCCCCAAAGCTCCCTGTAGGAACTGGGCAAACGAGTTCTACCCCAGGAGATGACAAAGGCTCATGAGATGTATTTAAAAATAACATTAATAATAGAAAATTCACATTTATGTACATTTATGTACATTCTTGAGCCTTCTGTTGTCCTCAAAATGCTCCACAGCACTTGAACAACTTCCCACCTGCCACTGTGCTGATACCACCAGCCAGGTTTTTGAGCATTGCTGATGGTTTCCCATGTTCTGCTGAAAGGGAAAATGCATCCAGCCTTGCCTAAATCATTCTCTCTCTCTTGGAAACCTCCTTTCCCTTTCTTTCAAAGTCTTCCACTGCAACTCTTCAGCTGTTAGACTGGGATAACAGAAAGGAGCATCTCCCACACACATGGGAATGTGGGCTGCTCTATCCACACAAATATTTCTCCAGCTTGGACACCAATAATCCTCTCCATGCAGGAATATTCCTGTATTCCCACAGGAATCACCACACCTGTGTCCTTAGACAATACAGCTCTGCACTGCCAGCTCAGCTCTTCAGAGCGATGCCACCACCAGAAGATGAAACTCTTCCTTTTTCTTCCCAAGCATCAACATGTTAAAAAAACCAAGTTTAATGTAGGTGGCATGTTTCATGCAGGATTTTCCAGGCACCCAAAACACCAGCTGGTGCCATGTTCTGAGGAGATAACGAGGTGAAACTCCAACACTTCAGTCTCGTTCCCACATTCACAGGCTCCACAAGAGGCCACGGCGGCTCCGCCACCACACGGATCAGCCCCGGCCCTGAGCCGGAATTCCTCTGTCACCCAAACACCTGGAAAGCTCTGGAGTGAGCAGGACTCATGGGGGACATCCTCTGAAGGGGCTGGAACAGCTCTAGGATGGATACACTCTTGCAAATCAGTATTTTCCTAATTACTCCCGAGGCCATTTTTAACCCACTAAGTAGAATAACAACATTTAAAGCCCAAACATGGAAAGAAAGGGGAAAAAACCAACCAAACCATCTGCTCTCGCTGTTCAGGATGGAATCAGCATGAAGGAACATTAGAAATGAAAATTTCTATTACTTTAGGGTTAAAATCATCTATATAGTCAAAGGGAAAACTAGACACACTTTGGAGCCTGGTCCATCCCTCCCAGCACCCACAAAGAGTGAAAAATCCAAAGGAATATGAACTTCCCCAACAAGGCTCAGCTGGCAAGAACCTGTTCAACATGAAATATTTCTGGCAAATATCATTATAAGCCACTTGTTTGATCCTGGAAAAGCGGAAGCTCAGCTTATAGTTTTGTGTTCTCCCCCTCCCCTTAATAAAACTTGCCAGGTTTTTCTGAATGTGGGGGGAAAAAACAGGCTATTCTTTGCATAAACTTAATACAGTGTTTAGTCTGACTCTTTCTCCTCCCTCAGCTGTGGCTTGGCTCCCTTTGAGCTTGTAAGAACATTTTAGAATCTCAGTTCCTTGAGAAAAAAATACCTTGGCAAAATAATTCTAAAAGTTTTTTAAAAAAATAAATTTAAACCCAATGAATTCACATTCTGAACCATTACCAAGATCTTACTTATCCTGCAACCTCCTGGGGATGTTGGGAGGTTGAATCAGCTCCAGTTGGAAAATGCTTTGAAAAGTGCCCAGTATTGCTCCACTCAGGTAGAGCTAAAATGTCTAAATTATTACATCATAAACCAAATTGTTTGAAAATTAATTCCTCTCCCTTGCCAGCATGGCTTCACAGGGACCTCACTTCCTCTCCTGTGCTGGTGGGATCACACCACCCAGGTGTTTCAAGGTGTCCAAGTGCTGGTGAGGACCAAAAATGAGGTTTTTTTGAACTTCATGCCTTGGAGGCCTCCCCAATTCCTTGATTTTGGGATTGTCTAACCCTGTGTGCCACAGCAGACCTGAGCTTCAGGGCATTCTGAGTGTAGGTACTTGGCCACCTTTGCTGAGGAATCACTTCCCACTGTCTCCTAAAGCAGCTCAGCCCCAAGGGTTCTCCTGGGGAAGGTTCAGGCATTTGGCAAAGGTTATTTTCTGGGATGTGGTGAGGACATGTCCCTTCCCTGTCCTCGTTTTCCAAGCAGCAATAGGTGGGTTTGTTGAATGAAGATGCAAAAGTGAGGCTCAACCAAGTCCAGCAGCAAAGTTCAGTGTACTCCTCCCTGCACAGAGCAAGTGATGATGACCCAAAGCTCCCAAGGCAAGATTTGAATCCCCTGTGATACATTTTATGCTCAGTATCAGTCACTTACCAAAATCTGCAGTTTGCAAGGGGTCCCTCGGCCTCGAGGAGTCACCTTGAGAGGTGTCCCAGCTGTGGGGGAGATCCCCTCCATGCAGCAGCTCCAAAAAGGCTCCCTCAGGCTGTCATATTTGTGGAATAAAGCCCCTGGCTGGCAGTCAAACTACCAGCCATGAAAAAGGTACATATGAGACTCCTTGTACCCACTTGAGCCTCCTTTGTTCCCTGACCAAATTAGTGCTGGAAGAACCACCTGCTATTCATGTGTTAATCACATGATCTGGTTTTACAAGCTCGAACACATCAAAGCTCAGTGTCACCCTGTTCCTGTGGGGGTTTTCAAAGAACAGGTTGAAACTAGAGAAGTTCACGACCTGGGAACAGCCCAGAGCTTCACTTACTTGGGAGCCTGAACCAAACCTCCATGGGTTTGGCCCAGCAAGTTGAGTGTGTCCCTCACAGAGCACCAGGCAGGCAGCAGTGGGGGGCACAGCAGAGCCAAGCACCACAAATCACCCTTTTACTCAAGGAGTGCTGAAGTTCAGCCACTCCCAGGTGAAATGAGGACTGGGCTGGGAGTTACTGGGCCTACAAACCAAAGCAAGTCAGCAAAAGCCTGGAAAACTCACAAGCTGAAATGTGAAGCATCTCTCCCTGTGTGGAGACTGGCCTGTTCTCAACCACACTCACAGCTCAGCCCAAGATGATAAAAGAACTGTCATGTGCTTCCAGTCCTGCTTATTCCACTGTGACTGACCCCAAAGATTCTGTGGAGGCAGGGAAAAATAGTCTCCACCACTTTCACCAACTTGTTTTTAAACAGTTCTTTAAAGAACTGCAGGGGAAAGAGCAATATTCTGTCATTACGAAAAACAAACAAACAAAAGCAGAAGAAAAATAAACTTTAGGCCAGATTTCTGGGCTCCATAAATAGAGCTACTTGACTGACTGCACAGGGACATCTTAGATAAAGACCAGTAAAGCTGAGCTTAATATTCAACTCCCTTCTTGAGCTGTGGGTAAAGCTCTGCAGTGACCCCCCTCTCACTGATCTGTGTCATTCCAGGGAACAGTTATTGCCATTTCACACCACACTCAGCTCTCCATCCCTCTAGGTAAGACAGTCTCACCTCATTGTACTCCCTGAGACACAAGAATCTCTGTGAGAAAGCTGGAACTAATCAATTCAGGGGAAAGTAGAACCAAATGCCAAGATCCAAACACTGAGGATCATTGCAATGGGTTCCCCCTAATCACTGCAAAATGAGGACATATTTGCCGTGACTGGGAATTCCAGGAGCACACGATACCAAGCCCTGCTCCCATCCCTTCCATGGATTTGTGCTGTTAGGGAAAGACTCAATTACTCAGCACTAACTGCCTGAAAAGGACACAGCCACTCAAAACTATATAATCACCTCAAAGTGGACAGAACAGAAGTTTTTTGGAGGAAAAAAAACCCCTATAGGAATATATAAGTACATGGAATTTGGCCCCATAATCTTAGTAGAGAATATGCAAAGTACATACAGGACAAGTCAAGAAAGATAAATATTACATGCCTGAAACCTTACTTGAGGAATTTTTAGGAACATTTTTAGGAAAAGGGTGAAGATGGATTAAGGGCTGCAAAGTTACCTGGCTTCTGTGCTCCAGATAAATCACTGCCTTTTTCCTGTCCACAGGAACAGCAGCAAAACAGGCTCCCACAGACTGAAAGACATTTATATTAAAAAAAAAAAGACTAAAAGAAAACTTATATTCAAGACACATATTCTTTGTACTGCACTGAGCAAAGAGTAAAACAACTATTCAAGTGCTGCACTTGGATAATCCNAAAAAAAAAAAAGACTAAAAGAAAACTTATATTCAAGACACATATTCTTTGTACTGCACTGAGCAAATAGTAAAACTATTCAAATGCTGCACTTGGATAATCCAAATGGCACCTCAAAAAGATACAAATTCTAGAGATTAAAAACTGTTCCAGTGAGACTAAAACCTGTTTGAGTGTTGCACTTGGATAATCCAAAAGGCACCTTTAAAAGATAAAAATTCTAGAGACTAAACCACCTATTCAAATGTTGCACTTTGATGATCCCCAAGCCACCCCAAAAAGATACAAATTCTAGAGACCAGCACGTTAATTTATCGATCAAAATTAGCGCCGACAAATGAATTTATATTAAAAAGAGGGTTCTCGCCATCCCGGGGGGCGGAAGAAAAGCCACCTGCTGAGCCCACATGCGCTTGTTTTTTATTTACATATCCACAAAAACCATGAAACACCAGCCCAGCCCCCCCACGAGCAGCATGGTGACGTGGATGCCGTAGATGAGCAGTTCATTCAGGAGGCTGAAGTCGACGCGCCTCCGGCCCAGCAGGAGGAGGATGATGGAGAGTTTGTACTGGAAGCGCAGGAAGATGCGGATGCCGAGGTACTGGAGGCAGAAGAGGACCGAGAGTGCCACCCAGAGGATGGAGGTGAAGAGGCTGCAGCTGAAGTACAGCAGGAAGCGGATGAAGCCGTACATCCAGCGCGACTTGAGATAGATGTCGAAGTTGTTGTACTTGGTGCGCACCAGGTGGGTGCTGCGCACGGGGCCGCAGGCGGAGTGCAGGCAGGTGGTGTGGGGGCCGTGGAAGGAGCGGACCCGCCGGGGGATGGGGATCACAGGCATCGGGCACCCCCCCCGGCAGCCAGGCCCCACATATCACACGGGGTGATCCCTCAGCGCGGGGCACATCCGACAGCCCGGCAAGGACAACTCCCGGCTGGAGCTCCAGGGAGGGACAGACCTGCAGCGGGGTGAAACGTTGTACACGGACACAGCTGAGAAATGGGGCACGTTCTGAATGAAGCCTGGGTTTGTTCGCATGGATAGGTTTAAGGTTTTAATGTTTAAGGTTTTAATGTGCTAACATTTAGCTAGAAAACAGGTACTGAAGAATTAATGGAGAATTATTTTAGGCCAAAGTTATCTGTGCTTCTAATGTAACAAGAACCTTGTCTTTTTGCTTAACTTGCTGAGAATTTGTTGCAAAGGCAGAGAAGGAAAGCACATTAACAGCCCCAGCTGGAGAGGCCACATGGCAGAGACCTGACACTTAAACCTGCTTTACAAACCTCAACTTCTTGCCTAAAACAACTTTGTTTTGCTTCTTTACTTACAGTTTAAAACAACTCTGCTTTGCTTCCTTACTTATAGTTTAAACCAAATGTTTTGTTTCTTGACTTATAGTTTAAAACAACTTTGTTTTGCTTCTTTACTTATAGCTTAAAACAAGTGTTTTGCTTCTTTACTTATAGCTTAAAACAAGTGTTTTGATTCTTTACTTATAGCTTAAAACAAGTGTTTTGATTCTTTACTTATTGTTTCCCACAAACACACACAGGAAAACGTTGGACCACCCTCTGAGGCACAAGGTGGGACCCTTGGGGTGTCCTGTACAGGGCTAAGGGTTGGACTTGATGATCTTGGTGGGTCCCTTCCAACTCAGCATATTCCAAGTCTGCTTCCAAGTCAGATTCCAAAGCAGCACAGAAAACCAGCCTGTTATAAACTTTACCCAAGACAAAGCTTTGGTCTGAAATTCTCCTGCCTCATTCACAACCATTCTTAACCAAACAGCCACCCTGTAACAGTCCAGCCCTGTGAGATTAATGTGAGTAGTAATATTAATGTATGTGTTTGCACTGGATCATATTTCCTCTAAAAGCCAAAAAAAAAAAAGGGAGTTCTCCAAGTACTTTTGCAAGCAAATTCCAGATTTCTGCTCCTTTCCAAACTTGGCAAAGCTTCACCAAATAAACACACTGAAAATAATGGAAGGTCCTGGAAGAACAATGAGGCAATCATGTTTTTCACACCCCACAGGATGTCCCTCCCCTGCTCAGGCCAGCCCTGTGCTCTCCCTGTCACTGCAAGGCCTTTCAAAGGCATCCCCCAGTTTATTCCTCCCCTTGGGACCTGCAGAGATAAGTGAGATATCTTGATCTTCTTTTAGGATTTATAATCTTAACATCCTTCCACACACCCATTGTTGTTGTGTGAGTGATGAGCAGGAGCCTCTGAGCTGCTCTCTGCTTCACCCCAGGCTCCTGATGTGCCAAATTCCGGGAATTATGAAATGACAATGCACTCATCAGATAATGCTGGAAAACAACAGGCACTTCCCCAGCTCCTCACACACCCAGATCTTTCCTTTGTTGAGACAAAACCCCAACTGCTTTTAAAAGTAAAACTCATTTAGAAGCTACTTCAAGAGTTTTTTAGTTTCATTACAGCCAGAACCAATCACAGAGCCAATGACAGAGCTGCAGGAAATTGTGCTTTGATATCAAAAACCTTCTCTGACACAACATGAATCACTGGGGAAGACTCTGTGCTGCTTCCTGCCTCAGATTCCATGGAAATTGCAGCTCTGATATATCCTGCTCGGCCCCAGGTCCTAATTCCTTTTTGCTGTTAAAGAAATTTGAGACAATCTCTTGGCTCTGCATGGATCTATAATAATAAAAAGGAGGAGGGGTTAATTTAAGATTTAAGGAATTTAGGAAGCCTAAATTTAGGGCTCTTCTCCACTACCAAAGACACCCTCATCATTTCAGGTGCCTCCTGCCATATTTCCTGCCTGCAGAAAGGAAACACCAGGCAGCTCAGAAATGTGGGTTTTGCAAGACACAGAAACTGCTCAGACACTGAACCAACACAGCTTAAGAATTCCCAGCTCTGTGCCTGGAGCAGGTGACCCAACACACATCCCACGTGATGCTGCTCAGTGTTTGCTTTCAGGGATAATTTCAGGACTAAATTAGCAAGACAGGTCAAAACTCACACAAGCTGGGACCAGAGCACTGAGTTTTTAACCATGCAGCCTCTCCTTTGCCACTTCTTTCACCAGGACACAAAGTTTTTCCAGCAAACTCTGACACAGCTACAGCCACAGGCTGTTCCCATTTCCTGTGCCCAGCCTTTGGGAGGTTCACGGGATAAACTCAAATATCAACACTGGAACAGCCACAAGCAGAGGGATACTGAGAAAACAGAATAAATTTGAGGAGTTATTACATTGTAAGGGTGCTGCCATCCACTCAGCAGGTCTGGACTCCACTGCTGTGCCAGGACACCACGGAATTCTTGTAATAAAACAATGAAGTTTTCCTGTGACACCTTCTAGGAAGAGTGACAGACACTGCAAAGGTGCTTCATAGACTCACAACACTCTACACAGGAGCTGATCTGAAAGACAAAATGACAGAGCTAAGCTTCAATTTGCTCATTATAAAGCTTAGAATTATAAGGTCCCTCCTCAAGTGTGAATTTTCATTCCCATAAACGCTTTAGAAAGGATCCCACACTCAATAAAACAATTCCAGCTGACTGACCCACACTGGAAAGAATCAGTGAGCTGGAATTCACTGCCAGGACAGAGAAAATCATAGAGAACTGTGCTGGTCACCCTCTCCTGTCACAGACTGTTCATGCAGAGAACACACACAGCCAACACCTCCCAAACTGAACATGGAACAGCAGATCCTGGGAGGGTGGGAGGCCCTGGCACAGGTTGCCCAGAGAAGCTGTGGCTGCCCCATCCCTGCAAGTGTCCAAGGCCAGGTTGGATGGGGCTTGGAGCAACCTGGGATAATGGAATGTGTCCCTGCCCATAGCAGAGGGTGAACAGGATGAGCTTAAACGTCCCTTCCAACCCAAACCATTCCACAATTCCCCCAACCTGTGTGTTGGCACACGATGCCCACAAACAGATCTGGACACCCATCCCATAATTTTGGGGGCCTTTCTGTCCTAAAGGATATCACTGGGAGGCTGGATAGCCAACTCCGCCTCTTGTGGGCACCATCCCACAGCTCCAGGAATTCCAGCTCAAGGCACCTCCTTGTCCTCCACCCCACACCTGGAGCGGCCCCAGCAGGGCGTTAAAAGCCTGGATAACTCCCGTCCGGGGGAGTTCTCACTCCCTGTCCTTTGGAGAGGGAGCGCCAGGTGGGAAAGGCGCAGGGACACAGCGCGACTCCTTTGCATCCTCGGGACATTCCAGGCGGGACCTACCGAGGCATTTCGGGAAGAGGGACCCGCACAGGGGCGGAGGGGACCCCGGAGGAGCCCCCCAGGGTGAGGGGCGATGCCACCCGAACAGGGAGCGCCGCGGGGAGCGGAACCAGCTCGTCCTGCATCCCAGCGATCCCGAGGGAACCGCGGCCGCTCGGGAGGGAACGGCGCGAACCGGGACCGGCGCGAACCTCCCCGCCGCGGGGAGGGCCTGGAAAGGGCCCCGCGGGCTGTGCCCGCCCGCCGCCGGCCCCCAGG
>VYXB01000436.1:826147-878530 GCA_013397135.1 Pachyramphus minor | reverse complement strand
GGACACCTCCTGTTAGCCCAGGTTGCTCCAACCAGGCCTTGGGCACTTCTAGGGATGGGGCAGCCACAGCTTCTCTGGGCAACCTGTGCCAGGTCCTCACCATGAACAATTTCTCACAAAGAACAATTCCTTCCTAATATCTGATTTAAATCTCCCCTCTTTCAGTGTGAAGCCATGCCCCCCTGTCCTGTCACTAAATGCCCTTGTAAACAGTCCCTCTTCATGTTTCTTGTAGCTCCTTCAGGTGCTAAAAGGCCACAATTATGTCACCTCAAAGCTTCTCCAGTCCCAATCCCAACCCTCCCTTCCTTTCCTCCCATCCTTTCTTCCACAGAGCTGCTCCATCCCTCTGGTCATGCTGGTGCCTCCTCTGGACTCACAAGAGCTGTACATCCTTCCAAAGTCCAGGGAAGGGAAGGGAGCTGGGAAGGGGCTGGAGCAGCAGCAGCAGCTGAGGGAGCTGGGGGGGCTCAGCCTGGAGAAAAGGAGGCTCAGGGGGGACCTTCTGGCTCTGCAGCTCCCTGACAGGAGGGGGGAGCTGGGGGGGGTCGGGCTCTGCTCCCAGGGAACAAGGGACAGGAGGAGAGGGAACGACCTCCAGCTGTGCCAGGGGAGGGTCAGGTTGGACATCAGGAGGAATTGTGTGGATTCTTCAAAAAAGGGTGCTCAGGCATTGGAAGGGGTCCCCAGGGAAGTGGTGGAGTCCCCATCCCTGCAGGAGTTTAAGGACAGGCTGGACCTGGCACTCAGAGCTGTGGTCTGGTTGACAGGGTGGTGATGGGTCAAATCACAAATGCAGGAGACCCAGATGTCCTGGGAGGTCACAAAGGTCTCCAAAACTTCCTGAAAAACAAACAGGTGGACAAAAATTCAAAACAATAAACCACATCCTCCCTGCTGTTTTCCCTTAGATTTAATTAGGAATTACTTTCCATCACGGAAAGAATACACAAGTCTGTTGTTGGCTCCCTGCCCCACTTGCAGTCTGGGCAGTGCCACGGTGGAAAAACATTAAATAATAATAACTCAGGCCATCTGCCACAGCTCAGAGCTGCTGCCCTGCACGGGTACGAGGCCAAACACATCCCGGGGTCCTGGTGCCTCCCTGTTCCCCTGCCCTGCAGAGCAGTTTGGTCCTCAAACACAAGGAACAGACCTGAGGTGCAGGATGTACATCCAGGGGGAATTCTGGGCAAGGCAGTCATCGGGGTGTTCTCCTGGGAAATTGGCTTTTCTGGGTCCCCCCCTCCAAGCTTCTGGTGTGAGGGAGAAGGGGAGGGGTGGAGCTGGAGAGTTTTCCCAGTAGCCCGGAACTGGGAACGTCTGTTTGGTGACTAAGTTAAGCGGGAGAGCCACGTTCCATTTGTTTCCCTCTGCCATTCCCTGGGACTGGAGCCACAGCCCAGAGATAGGAATTTCAGCCCAAGCAACGACATTTATGAAGGTTCTTTGGCTTTCCAGCTTTGCCTTGGAGATGCTGCTGAATGCAAATGTGACAAAGGGGGTTTCTGGCGTCCTGCAGGAGCCCCTTGGGTGGGAAAGGGCTTTCCTGTCCTCCAGAAAAACCCAGGGAGCTCCACTGGGCACCCTACAACCCAAACATGTGCATGCTGAGGCTGACTCCAGGCTGACCTTCAGCTCAAGGCCAGGTTGGAGAGGGCTTGGAGCACCCTGGTCTAGTGGAAGGTGGGGGTGGAATGAGAAGAGCTTTAAGGCCGCTTCCAACCCAAATCATTCCATGACTCTGTGACGAAAAACTGGGACAGCCCTATTCCATTTTCTGCCTGGCATATTGTGACCCCTGTGCTGCTGCAACACGTGTGAGTGCCCAGAAACAACAACCTGTCCTTGGGCTTGAAGTGGAGCTTTGACATTCACAGAGATCAGCTCCTGGAGGAGGGGACCCGCAGGGGACCCGCCCACAGCTCTCGGGGCTGTATTTCTTCCCCGTGCTAATTTTCCTAAAGACACAACTCATATTCCTGTTGATTGAACAGTTTTTGTGTTGACAGCTTTGAAGATTTGTGGTGGAACTTATCACCAGCCCCGAGAAGGGGCCATTAGTCCCCGTCAGAGCGGCCGGCGAGGGCTGGGATGTTTTATGGCGCCCTCCGAAGACAAACACACACATTTATATGTCACTTGTTGCCATATAAATGCTAACTTGTACTTCTTTCAAAACTTTTAATGAATTGTGCACATTTCACAAGATTTATAGCGAGAGCCCAGCGGCTCAAAATATTGCTTGAAACATATTTGTCACTTTGGCAACAGAACAAAAAAAATCTGGGAGATATTGCGTTTAGAAATAAATCATAAATATGTGAGTCTTAAAAGAGTTTATTTCAGTCATTAATAGCTGATGCCCCCCCCTCGCCAGTGCAGGATTTAAAGTTAAATTATGCAAAATCAAAAACAAACCTTATAATACTTAATCAAACATGCATAAAACTGTCAGGGCCAAATAAATTCTCTCAATTAACTTGCTTCAGATTGTGATTGCATTTACTAATTTAATCAACACTAGAATAATTTGGAGGCTGGGTAGTGATGAATGGCTGTGGTGCTGCACGTGAAGGGCCGCTGAGGTGGTTGTGCTGAGACAGGGATGCAAGAGACGCCTCCGAAGCTGAGGGCAAAAAAGTAGCCACTGAGTGGTCATGATCATTTTATAATAGAAATGTCTTTTTATTCCCATTTGGAGGGGAATTTTTTCCAGCAAAGGCCTATCATGGACAGACCTTGTCTGGATGGATGAGTTCAGCGTGAGCCCACAGAGTCAATCTCATTTCAGCCCGAGATGAGCAAAGGAGTCAAACCTGTGGACACATTCCCCACACATTTCTGATCGTTTTGTGAATTTGATCTTTTCCTGGGAACTGCGGCCTCAGGTTTCCTGGCTTTAGCCTCAGTCAGGTCATTTAGGCTGGAGCTGGAGTAACAACCCTGTAATATCAAGATGTCCTTTAGCCCAGTACTTTTGCACTTTGAATAGATCTGCACTCACAATAAAATGGGCCCGACCCCTGCCTAGAAAAGCTTTCAGAACTATTACTCGTGGAGAGCTAAACATGGCATTTCTGCAGGCGTAAGCAGGGTTTTATGGAGAGCTTCTCATTTACAGGTTCGTGGCAAGGAGGCTGGAAGGTATATTCAACCCTATAAAATACCTGGACCTCAGAAAATAAGACCTTTATTTGGTCTTTAACCTTTCTACACCTGTTTTACAAAAAATAACAATGTCCATGTAGCTGCTGCGGGAATGAACTCATTGCAACAGTCTCCTCCTCTCTCTTTTTCTCTCTCTCTCACTGCAAAATATACTTTCCATTGGCTAACTGACCATTTTGGTCCCTTTTTATTTCAAATGGGGGTTGTGCTCTCTAAATGTCTGGCACCCAGCAGCATTTTCTCCCCAGCAGAAATCAGTAAATAAAAGCCAATGTGCTGAAAAATGCGTCCAGAAAAACAGCCAACAAGTTTCCTTGGATGACCCAGAAACAAGTAATTCCACAGCAATTCTGTAGCCATATAAACAGACGCAGTTCTTAGGGGCTTAAAGATAATAAATGTGTTGATATGGTATTTTTCAAGCATTCACTGCTGCCCTCCAGTTGTATCCAAAAGCACCATTCGAAACCAACGGCACCTCGTGTGAACTCCTCTGGGTTCTGCTGAGCCAGAAGTACAACAAATTAAGGAATTCCTTCTTTCCTTTTCCTTAAAGGAGATTTAGGATGGAGCTTGGCCCTTAGATTTTTAAATGTAATTGATCCAAAGTGCAAAAGCTCATGAAATAATTTTTCCTCATTACTCCTTTCCAGACCCCATCTCGTGGCCGAAACGTCGGCTTTAATCAGCTCGGTGAGATTTGCATGTGGTAAAAAATAACACAGCTTATTAGACTAATCAAATAAAAATACATGTAGGAGAAAGTGGAACTAACTCCCAGTTCTGCAGCACTTCAGATGCAGAGAACACCAAACCCTGCAAAGCTGGGGAGCAGCAGTGCCAGGCACACACGAGGTGCCAGCGCAGATGGTCGGGCTGCAGGGCTCGGAGTTGTTTCCGTGTCCCTGCAGGAATCCTCCCTCCTGTAATATTTTTATGGATATATATTTTACAGGTGACTGGCGAAATATAAACCAGAGCAGTCTGCAGTTTCTAAAGAAATAAATGATTGGTGTGAGGCTTGGTGAGACAGTAATGTTTGATGTATTCCAGCTACGTGACACATCAACATGCTTTGGGGCATAATAATCTGCTGCCAGCCCTCACTGCACTGAGGCAGGCCTGGGGGATGCTCGAGGGGCTGGAGGGCTCTGCCCTGAAAACTGCTCCCTCCCTGCTCCAGGAATCAGGATAGGAAGAGAAAGCCCAGCACCAGTGTGGGTGGGATCCCAGTGAACCCACAAAACTTGATGTACATAAAAAAATGGATGTTGTCCTATAGCAGGGACAGTCTACCCCAAAAGACGGAGCCTCACTTAGCCCAGCCATTCCCTCACCTCTGGAGAATGGGAAGGCAGTTGTTTTGAAGGTGCTGGAGTCATGGAAAGATTCCTGCTGAACCTCCGGGGGCTGGAGCAGGAGCCAGCTGCACACATATGGTGAGTGAGTAACTGTCTCTAAAACAAATGAAAATAGATTTGGGTGCTGTGCCAGGGACAGAACTCCTGCCAAGGCTTGTTGCTGCATCATGTTGGCGAGTCCCGATCTGGCTGATGTCAGAAACTGCCTATTATGCAGAAAACTCTCGAGGAGAAGTGTCATTACTGCCTTCTGTTCCTTTGTAGGCTGGATCTAATGTAAGCATGAGGCAGTAAACCAGACCCAATCCATCCCTGACAAGGTGGGCAGCATCATGAAGCCTCCCAGCTCCTCTGGCTCTGCCAAGTGCTTCTCAAAGGGTGGTATTTCAGGGCAAAGTAACACCTTTCCTCTGGGAATCTTAGTGCCCTGGTTTTCCATTCATTAATACTGTATCTCAGATTGTATCAGATGGGTCCTTTTAAGCTCATTGCGTGGATCCATCAGGATCCTCCCGTGTGGATGAGATCTACCTGCTCTTGGGGCATTTTAGCCACAGCAACCTGCCCCTGGGTCAGCAGCAGAGCTGGGCCAAGTCTTGTCTCTGGCATTTCCAGTGCCCCCATCCCTATTTTCTGAGGTATTTGAACCCCCAGGAGGGTGCTGAGCCCCACACCAGCACTCGGAGCAGACAGGATTTGGGGCAGGAAGTTCCACAGCCCCTTGTGCAACAGGAACACTCCAAGGCTCTGCAGATAAAGAGCAGCACCCCCAGCAGCCAAAGGCCAGGGACCACCCTGGGAGCCCCACACTGGGAAAAATGGGAAGGCTCAGATTGAGCTCTTCAGTGAGGGAACACAGACCAGATCCCACTCCTTCCTTCTCCAGCAATTTCCTGGAGAATAACAGATGATCAGGAAAAGCCGCAAACACCACTGAGATATCCAGGCAGATTTGAACTTGTATCCCACCCCTCCAACGCGAATCACTGGGACCATCTACCATCTACACTGTCTGAGTGTCAGATTTAGGGACAGCAGCTCAGTGGGATCAATAGAAAGTCAAGTATTCCCGTGTTTCTTAGGAATCAGAGCATCAGTCAGTGCCGAGCGTCCGCGTGCTGGGATTATCTGTGACTGTCAGCCAGGAATACAAAATACCAAGTGTTTCTCGATAGGATGCTCAAATATGCCTAGAATATTTTAAGGTGAATTACTGTCGAGTTCTTTTTGAATTATTACTATGATTTTTTGAAACCAGGGAGGAGCAGGTGGTCCCCCACTCCTCCAACGCCCCGTGTAGCCCTTCCCATCTGGGACAGCACATTGCGAGGGTCAGCCCCGATCCCCGGCAGCCCCCCCAGGGTGCCAGTGGCGTGGGCACCCCCCGAGGGTCCCCGTGGCGTGGGCGAGCTCGGGGCTGTGCCTGCGGCCGCATCCCACATGGCGGTGCTCCTGTCCCAGGGATGCTGCAGCTGCTGCGCCGCAGCCGGGAGGGAGCAGCGAGACTGGGAAAAGCGGCTCCAAAGCATTGGAAGCATCGAATTCAGCGCGAAACCTCTCGCTGTGAACCCTCTTGCCTCGGTCCAGGGTGGTGGGTGCCCTGTCCTGTCCCTCCTGATGTATCCAAGATCGGTATGGGAATGCGGTTCCCACCCTCAGTGGGAACCTTCTGCATCGTCCCTGACCCTGAGCCTTCTCCACCTCTGCTTTTGGGGGACAAACTGCACCCTTTGTCCCTTTTGCTAAGAGGAATTTTGTCCCTGTGTTCCCAAGGGAATCGGCACTGGCAGCTGAAGGGGTCTGATAATAGTTTGGCTTCAGTTTAGAAAAATGCTTTGCCAACAGTTTGAGAGAAACTTCTGGTGCTCAAAACCAGCCTGGAATGTTTTGGACACTGATTATGCTTAGACTGTGTAGTGCAAAGGAGAAAATGGCTTTACAGCATCAAAACAGCAGCAAAATCCGTATCAATAAAGATGATCAAGAAAAGAGGAACAAAAGATTTATAAGAAAAAAATATCTTTAAGTATTTCAACATTTAATAGCACTGTCTTTTCAAACTGGGGGAAAGCATTGCAAGGAAATAAAGTTTTTGGTGTAAATCACAGCACTTCTCCAGTCCTCATTACTTCCTCTGAACCTGGGAAACATGGATCTCTGTGGCAAAGTTGCCCCTCGATCAATAAGAATGATATTTGTTGTTCAGGAAGCACAGGAACAAGAGCTGAGAACATTGCTCCCAAAAATGCCACACTGCAGGTCACCAAAGGGACACATTTTGCTGGAGTGTCCCTGCAGTTCCCTGCCCAGGCAGCAGGGCAGGGTGAATCCTGCTCCTTGCTCCCTAACTTTCCAGAATCCACTTCCAGCCTGTAACTTACTGGTGCAACATTTTGCAAGGAAGAACATGAAGGAGACAAAACCCCAAAGCCCTCATCAATCACAGCCTGGCTCCTGCTACAATTAGCAAGTTCTATTATCTTAAGAATGACACTTGTAGCACGGAGCAAAGCCAGGCGCTCCCAATATTCTAATTCTGCTTGGAAAAAAGGGAAGGCTTGAATTGCATTAGCATTGCATTAGATTCCCATGACTTTTTATATCAGCACTTGTGAGTTATTTATGAATTCATTTATTTACAAGGACAGCCCTTTCTGCATTCAGTTGCCATGGTTGCTTTAACTCCTGTATCCTATTAATTCTGGATGTTATGAAATAAATATAGATCAGACAATCATTGTGTGGTGGCAGGTTGGGGTTTTTTTATATTATTATTTGACTGTTTGATTCCTTGTGTCCTGGACAGAAAGGCTTTAACACCCAGCTTCTCTCCAGAGTATCCACTACCAGCTGTCTGGGGAGGTGGAGTTGGGGCAATTCCCAGAGCTCTTCCCCTTGCCAATCCTTTCTGGCACGGAGATGCAGCCAGGGCTGAGGGAAATGTGGCAACTGATTGCTGAACTGAGCCACCACTTTAGTCTGAGGCAGCAAGTGAAGAGCAGAGCTGGGACAAAAAAGGGAATTTGGGATGGCCAAGTGGCAGCCCCTCTGGGTGGCACAAGGAGAGACTTCATGGGACCAGGGACAGAGTTTTAGGCTGTTACTCCAGCCAGGACCAGCCCTCAGGCCCTGGTTTGCCCAGCTCATGGTTTGCCCCTCAGAGCGGACAAAGGTGCTGTTTAGAAGGAAGGATGGTGCTGGAGCCAGGATCCCAAAGCCAACATGCTGGAAGTGTTTTGTAATAGAATTCCACAAGAAAATTAAATCAATTACCGAGTCTAATAAAGCTCTCAAGGTTTTTAATTAAACTAAGTTTTAATTAAGGCAGCAGGAGCCTGTGCTCTTTTGATATTCTGCCTCAGACCCCAGAGGATTGTGACTCCTTTTTGTAATTTACACGGGCTGGATCAATCACCGAGTCACAAAAATGTGAGAACTGTGTCAATTTTATGGGGTGAAATACTGGATATCAGCCTGGAAACTCTGGCAGCTCTGGGCTGGGAGAGGTGTTTAACTTGGGGACACCTTTCCTGCCCGAGCGCCTGTCCCGGGAAAAGTCCTGTCCCAAGCAAAACTCCTGCCATCTAATCCAGGAGGCTGCTGTTAGTGGGAAGTTCTACGAGCTCAATAATACCCCTGGGCCACACCAGAGCTGGGAGTTCTGCCTCCTACAGAACATCCCCCCCTCTTCCCTCAGCAGCACCGGTCCAGGAGCCAGGCAGGAGAAGTGCAGACAAACCAGACCCACATCTTCCAACCTGGACATCTGGTAAGTGGCCCCAGAATGTTCTGTCTCTATTTTAGTCTTGTTTTGCACACAATATGCCCAAAACATGCTTTATTTCTTAAGGAGATAAGGATCTTTATGTAACCCATTTTTCCTTAACGCTAAGTCCTTTGTCAGGATTAAAGAATCCTAAAACATCTGTACGGGGTTGGGTGGCAGATGTATAGAGCAAGCAGCCTAAAATAACATGGAATATTAACCTACTAAATGAGGTATTAAAAAAAAATAAAATAAAAGGACCCTCTTGCATCCTTAGTTACAGCCAGTTCCTGACCTTGACTGCCATGGTACAGGTGGATAACAGCAGTGGATCATCCACAGGGATTTCCATGTGGACAGCCCAAGAATTTTTATCTGATGCCAGATCTCAGCTTTGCCAGAGTCTCAGCCATGCTGGAGGGGTAGAGATGCCACACAAGGTGCGTCAGATCCACCTGAACTGGCCCAGGACTGCATCCATCCCTCGGGAAAGTCAGAGCAGCCGGCCCAAGGCACACTGTGAACACCTCTGGACAGTGGCAACTGCTTTTAAATTTAGTCAATACTACTTAAATATCATGTGTGAGAGAGAGCTGCTTACATGAGCTTTCTAGAATCAGGAATGAAGAACAAACACAGCAGGGAGAAGACAAGAATCTCCCATGTTTGTAGTGAAAACACACTGAAGGACTGAGAAGAGAGTAGAAAAAATGTCTGTGACACCCAGCAGGGAGG
The DNA here is from genome assembly GCA_013397135.1 of Pachyramphus minor. Classification (NCBI taxonomy): domain Eukaryota; kingdom Metazoa; phylum Chordata; class Aves; order Passeriformes; family Tyrannidae; genus Pachyramphus; species Pachyramphus minor. The sequence continues at coordinate 869,497 of VYXB01000436.1, read as the reverse complement.
GAATTGGGAAGTGCTGAGGAATATTAACTCAGCTTCCAGCCTGGAAGTTACTGTGACCTGGCTGGGGCTGTTCAGGGTTTATATCCTGCCTCTGGTGTGTCGTGTTTCTTCCCCCTTCACTTTTACAGACCACTGCAGGGAGCAGCTCTTTTGATTAAAAAAATTGTCCTTCCAGTAAGAGTTCATGAAAAGTTCATTTGCTTAAAGAAGTCAGTGAGGAAGAGAGGGGAGAGGAGACCAAGGGGATCCTGCCTCCAGCTCTGCCCTGGCAACACCACGGTGTGGGAACCATTATCCTTGTGCTGTTCCTGGACACCACTCTCCACAGCTGGGCTGGCAGGGAGCCCCTCTCCAGTGCTGCTGGTCCAAGAGGCTCATCAGCAGTGCCCAAGAAAGGCTGGGAGCTGTGGGAAGCACGTGAACTGCCCCAGCTCCCCCTGCTCCTGCTGATGATCTGGCAGCTCCATGGGTTGGCTTTAAGAGCTCGGTGTGGATGGATGGACACAGTGGGTGGGTGGATGGCTCAGAGCACTCAGTGGCTGCCCTGCCAATACCTTTCAGCAAACCTGATGCAGCTAAAAGTCTCTGGAGCAGGTCAGAAATCACCTGCAGTGCCTTGGCCAGTTAGAGCCCAGTGTTCACAGCCTCTCCCATCCTCATCTCCCGGCCCATTTCCAGCGATCCATACAGGTCCCCATCAGTCCTGGCCACAGCCAGCTCCCTCCCAGCCAGCCAGCCAAGGCCATTAGTGTGATTACTGGAGGTCATGAAGTTCAAACCAAAATGTCAATTTTCATTTGGAAGAATGGTCCCATTTTAGGAGCAAAGGGAATTTTTTTTCTCCCTCAAAGAGACCCCGACTGTGAAATCATTGCTCCCCAAAGACTTGCAAATTCCTGGCCAGCAAAAGGTGCCAATAGCTGCTGGAGCCAATAAAAAGATTAACAAGGGTCACTAGTGCTTTCCTCTTCCCCTGCACTCAAAGGCTCTGGGGCCTATTTGGAAGATATTAACCATTGCCTTTACCTTCTGCATGTTCATCACTGGCTTTGGGGGCTTTATGGATTTATTGACAAGGACATTGCCATTAATCTTACCCCCAGAATGCCAGCCTGGGAGTCACTCAGGTTACATCACCCCTGCAGACACAAGTGTTTGGCCAGAGAAGTCTTAAAAAGAAGATTGAAATGAGATAAAGTAGGTGGTGGGTGAAGCCAAGAGCTGCTCCACAGGGCCCAGGGACAGGGAGAGTGTCCTCCAGCAGCCTCTGCCAGTGTGTGACAGCAAAGACCTGACCTTGGGGAGGCAGCTGGGCCCTGCTCATTGATTCAGCAGGGTCAGGATGACCCCCCTTGTGCTCCAGAGTCAATGATCCACATCTGGGGGAGATTTGGGGGAGTGAAGAGACAGCGAGAAGGTGGGTGTTGACCCCATCTGGAGTGTGCCAGGCAGGGGTGGGACTGTGAGGTCACTGAAAACAGCTCCAAAAGGCCTCAGTCCCATCAGGCTGCTGGGAACACTGGCTGGGCTGGTGGCACAGGGCAGGGCTGGGTGGGCTCCTGCTGACCCAGGAGGTGTCACGCTTTTAAAGGGATTTTTTTCTTCTATGTCATTGTGTTAAATAATTAAGTCTGCTCCATCTTTACCTACTGACAATGTGGCACTTAATTAAGTGGTTTAATTAGAAGCTGGCAGCTTTAATTAAGTTTAGGACTGTGGAGGTGATTGGGAGCCTCCAGCCAAGTCGCAGAGCCTTTCCCTGGGGGAGCGACGTGGTCTGTTGGAGAGGGAGAAACCTTTGCTCCCTTGTCCATTGTCCTTAGTCATGCCAGAGGAGGAACCACCATCCCACTGCATCCCCCAACCATCTCCCACAGCCTCTGAGGAGCTGTGTGGTTTGGGCACCCTTTGCTCAGACATTTAGGAGACTCCCTGGGACCACAGGAGCAGGATGGAGCTGTGAAGGATCTGGCCAGAGGATGGGTGGGCTCAGCAAGAGGGGGGTGTTGGGATCCACAGGCTAAACTTGCTGAGAACCTGGGATGGGAGGCTGTGAGCAGGACAGGTATCACAGGGTGAAGGCTGCAGTGGGCTCAGGAACAGAATCTGCAATTCTACACCATGCACGGGGCTGTCTAAAAGATGTATTGCTTTTTAATAATGTAAATATGTAAATATTACCGAGGTGCCATTAATCCTCATTGCCTCAACATGATACCACTCTTAAGAACAAATGTAATAAGGTATTATTAATATGCAAAGTAATAGCACATTAACCTGGCTAACACCAATAAATTGCAGAGCTTAGCACAAAGTGAGAGGTTGCTCAGGGAGCAGCCTGAACCCCACTTGCCTTGGGCCACCTCCAGCAGCACCTCAGGCTCTGCACTCCAGAGGAATCCTGTTTTTTCCTGGAGGATGCACTGCCTGGGGAACTCAGACAACTGGGAAGGAGCAAGGAGGCTCAGGGAGAGGAGGTGGGTAGGAGCAGGCAGGGCTGGGGAGACCCTGCTCCTTCTTAGAGCCCTGACCACTGAGGCTCCTTTTCCAAAGCCTCATGTGCTTTCCCAAGGGATTTAACCCTTTTTTGTTTTAAATCCTAAGTCCCCAGCTTTTGTGTGGGAACAGAGGAAGGACACACAGACCAAAAGGGGAAGCCATAAAGTCTGAATTTAGGGCTTGAAAAGGGAATTACACTGTGCAAATGGCTGCTCCAGTTCAAATCAGCCCTGCCTTGTAAATCCTGCTCATCCCTCTCATGAGGCAGAACCAGTGAAACAGCCAATATTTCAGCAGCACAGACTCCTGGAGACCTTCACCTCTCGGTGTCCTCTGAGCCCCACACCCAGGCAGGGGCCTGGAGAGCAATTCAGGCACAGACACAGCCATGCTTTATGCAAAAATTAACCTGTTGCACTTACTTGGGTCAAAGTAATTCTGTTTAATTTGGTAATCTGGGCCCTTTATCATTAATGAGTCCTTGGGGGGTGGGGGTCAGAGCATCTCTTTTTTGGCTGAAGAGAGCAGCAGAGATTACTGTTAATATTCAGGCTGTTCAATAGAGCAGAAAGACCTTTTGCTATTGACAGCACTGCTGGGTTTCACCTCATTGGTGAATGGAAATTGCCAAATTAATCTCTCATTAGATCCGAAATTAATCTTCAATTTACTGATTAATGAACCTCAGAACCACAGATTTACCTGGGTACAGTATATTGAGAAATGGTACACAGTAGCTGTCTGCAAATAATCCAGACAGTATCCAAGCAAAGGAGTAAAACATGGTTGTGCTCAGTTCCTCTCTGGAAGAATGAAGTGGCACACAGGAAAATCATCAGGCAGAAGGCTGATTATTTTTTTCCCCAGAGAATTAATGAACCATGGAACTCACTGCTGGAGGATCTGTGCAAGTATTCCCGGGAAGGAGCTAAAAGAAGACTATGCAAATTTATGCATTATATGTCTGTCTCCTGCTTTTGACCCAAGAGTCTCTGGTCAGCAGGTTGCTGAAGGCTGAGGTATCAATTAAACCACTCCAAGCTCACATGGACAAGGCTTTAGGCCAACCAGAAGAGCTCCAGTTTATTTGCCTGAGATGTTTGTGTCTCTGCCTCTCACCAGTGCCCTCCCTGCACGCTCTGCCAGAGCCCCCAGTGCTCCACTTTCTCCTCTTCCTCAGCCAACTGGAGCAGCCGGGTGGAGTTCACCGTGAACAACAGCGCTTCCCTTTGCAGAAGGTGAACCTTCCCTTTCCTCCCAGGGCTTCTTTTATGCATCATCATTTTCAGGAGGCCCTATTGTACTGGAAATCTGTTTGCCACATGTTAGCTGGAGCTCATCTGCTCAGATCCTTGGTTAAATATTCATGGGGAGGTAGCTATTAAACGAGGGGCGAGAACTCGGGTTACACCGTGGAGATGAGAAGGGTGTGCTGGCACAGGAGAGTGACTCCATATCAAGTTAAAAACCCTGCTGGAAGTGACTTACCCCACATAAGGCCTGGGCATGGAGAGGCAGGGAAAGAAATCCCAATCATGTAGTGCTGCTGAAATGCATTCATTACCTCAGTGTCACCAGTAAAGTGGTATATTGGGCAAACTGGAAGCCCTAAAGCATATTTCTCTCAGCAGGAAAAAGTCCTGTGTGAGGCTGGGGCTATTAAAGAAGCCAGAGGGAACTTCCAAGCAGGTTGAGCTTTTAATGGGGGAAGAAAAGTGAAGTGTCTTTGCATGGCAGGTGGCCATGCCCACATGTATAGAGCAAGGAGATGGGTCAGATAGGGAATGGCATCAAACCTGCTATTCCAGTCCAAACCAGAAACTCAAGTGCTGCTGCAGTGAAGAGGTGATGCTTGAGCAGGGCACGGTGGGGAGCAGCACTGGCTGGGGACAGGACAGGGCCCTGTGCCTTTTGCAGGAGGAGGCTGGGGATAGACCACCCAGCCAGCTCCTCTCCCCCAGCCTTTAACTCCCACAGCCTGGGGACAGGAACAATAAGGGCAAAAGGACAAGAGAGCAGAAGTCAGTCTGGGGTGTCGGGTAACCTGTTACCTGAGCTCTGCCTAAAGGTAACTTCCTCATGAATAGCTCACAAGTGCCCATCCGAACAGGGCTGGTGAATTATGCAGCGTGCTGAGCAGATGGCATCGCTGCTGTAACCTGAGCAGCCACACTACACAAAACACAAAGCCCAGCAATTAACCTTTTCGAAGGTTTCCTCTTGTCCCGGGGATTAAACCTCCTTCAACCCCCCTGCACTCCACTCCTGCCCGAGAGAAAAGAGTAATCCCCCAAATAAATAAGGGAAATGGGTTTTGATACCTCCAGCAGCCACCAAAGAGCGTCACACGGGCTCCCACCCCTCCACCCGAATACCAGCAGGTCTGAAGAGGGTGCAGGAGGAGTGAGTGCCTGTGGCACTTCCCAGCCCTGGAAGAGTCCGACCCAGGTGGGTTAAAGTGGATCCTGTTCCCTTTCACTTCACTTTGGTGAGCACACATTGCAGGGGGAAAGGGAATTGAACTTGGACAACGATCTTCAATTTAAAGGCAAAAAATATTTCCCACATGGAAGGCATTCACCTTGGTGTGCGACAAAAGCCAATATTTTAACTACGATACTTGATCCTCTTGGTAATTAAACTGATTAATCCACAACAATGGAGTCTATATTGCCTAATACTTTTAATTAACAAAGTGTTGTACATATACTGGCAGAGCATTACTGGCATGCTTCCTAGGCAATACACTTAATTCTGTAATAAATTATTAGGACAAATGACTAAGATACATTGCTCCCTGGAAGAGACTGTCAAGAGAGAAGGACTTTGGATTCTTGGTCACTGGTTGGACCATCATGAAGCAGAAGAGTTGCCAGATCCTTTCCTTATTTTCTGTGGTGGACAGTGTCTGTCCCTGCTGGGGACACTGGTGCCTTTACACAGGGCAATTTTGCTCCAGACCTCAGAGAAAGCCAGGATACTTTCTCCATTGCTTTCCAGGGATGCTACCTAGAGAAAAGCCAGGATGACAGTTCTTTGTCTCAGCACAAAAAGCAAGTGTCCCTAAAAGATGGATAGTTTGCACCACTGGACCTTTGCTTGTTTTCCAGCTGGATCCTCATCTGACCAATCCACACGTGGGGATTTTGCCTGCGCCAGTTTTTAAGATCTGAACTGTTGCTGCTAAACAGAGTGTTCTTCATTCAGGATCTGCTTCAAAATAGCAATGTAAGGTGTGAAAACAAGCCCATAAAATCAGTGCACTGAGGTCAGAGAAGGATGAAAGTTAGTTTTACAGTTAGCACAAAGTTTAATGTGATAAAGTCATGGGACTCCTTAGGGTGCCTGAGGAACTACAGTGACACAGCTACAGCACCTTCAGAGAGAGCTGAGTGCAGAGCCAGTCCTGCTCCTGCCACTCCCAGTGGACAGTGACTCAAACTTGGGGTCACCAGTCAAGGTAGGGAGACCCCAGGAAGAAAAAGAGTGGGGCTGCCAAGGGAAGAAAGCACCAAAATAGAACCAACCAGCAGGACTTGGCCCTTGGCACATGCTGGACTCAGGGCAGAGGGATTCATCACTGTCAGCCCCCTCTAAAAGGTCAGGTTAGAGCCTCTGTAGTTTCCTCAGGGCGGGCATGTTGGAGCATCTGCCAAATCTCTTGTCCAGCCTGTGCCACACACGTGTCCTGCTGCTGGGCTGTGAGGTTGGAGGGGACGGCTGCTTTTATGAACAGTAATTGGGTCTGAGAAGGAAACTGCGTCTTGTAAAGTAAGGATATGAAGGTTAATGGAAGGATTCCATGTCTTCCCAGGTTTCTTACAAATCAGTTAAGAGACAAATACCCGGGGGGCACATGCAAAGTGAAATTCGTTCCTGCAACTTTTATTGGATCACAGTTGAAGAACCTTCACGGTCAGAGGTCACCTGTGTTACTTTAAGACACAATCACTGGGGTCAAGCTAATTAGCACCAGGGATCACATCACAGGCTTTTCCCTTTCCTCTTTGTTTCCAAGTCCTCTCTGACCTCTGGTCAGAGCCTCCCAGTCACCACTCTTGTCTGCCTGACAGACCCTGGCTTGGCTCAGACACTCCACTGAAGAAACCTCCAGGTTTCTCCCTCTTTCAGTTCAGTTTGGTACCAGACAGAAGACAATCCACAGCAATTGCATCCCTCTCTCCAAATGGTGCAAGCCATTTGCTGGAGAGACATACAACCATTACCAGTTCTGGGTAAGAGCCCCACAGCAACCACAGCTGAAGGGTTTTTAGCAACTGTGTGGAAAGCCTGGATTCCTTGGCTGTGTTTGCCCTGGGATGGTTCTGCAGAGCCTGTGGTCCTGCTACACAGAGATGGTGTTTGCACACTGGCCTAGGGCTGAGCACGTTTCCCTCCCGTCCCTGGGTGATGTGGGCCAGCACCACTTCTCCTCTGACTGGCAGATCTGAGCCCATTGTGCTTGGTCAGCACATCACAAAGATGAGTTTCATGCAAAAGCTGAGCCCAGCCCCAGTCTCATAAATTTGTTATGCATTACTTCCAATTAATGTAAATTATTACAGTGACTAAATAATGGCTCTGCCATCAGATAAGGGAATAATCATAATTGAGCCTGAAACTGTCCCAAGGTCCAACAGAATTAACCCTTTCCCCTGCCTCCACTGGACCTGGTGTGAGAGCTGGGTACCAGCCCAGCTCCTTTGGCTGCAGGAGCTGAGCCTGCCTGATCCAATGTTCTTATCACGATCTGTGAAGGTCTGGGCAACACCAGAACTATCACAGTAACTGCAGCTGCCCCTGTCTGTCCTTCCAGTCACCCTGCTCCAGTGCCTCAATGGGAAACACTTGGAGAGCAAGGCAAGATCCCAAACTGTTACAGCTCAACTCAACAGCAAGGTCAGAAGAGTGAGCAGATATTTGTTACACCAGGGAAGGATGTGGATGGAGCAGTGGAAGAAGAGAAATGCACTGTGTTGGGGCAGCTGCCCAGAGAGGCCAGGATTTCACATGACTGAGGAGGGCCACGCTCAGGAGCACAGGGATTTCCCTCACTCCAAGGTGCAGAAGCAATCCACGCTGGCCACCTTTTCCCAGGGAATCTGTCTCCCTTCAGTGTGCAAAACATGCCCTGTCCCTGTGGACACAGAGCTCAGGGTGGGCACAGAGCATTGCCTGGCAAAGGCAAACATGGAAAACATAGTCCTGTCTCTGAGGCAGATTTAATGTGAGCTTTTGGAGGCCTGTGGTCAGAGTGCCCCGGGCAGGGAGCTTATGCTCATCAGAAGTGCCTCCAAGTGTCTGTGCTGCTGACACCTGGAGGGACCCTGGTGTGTTTTCAAGGCAGAAATGATCACCAATGTTTGCAATAATTCCTGGGCTCAGATTAAATGGAATAAAGGCATGAGTTCAGAGCAATAAATAAATAGTCCTCTCTCTGCCTCAACGTGCTTCTCACGAATCCATGAGAATTCTGCAAGCAATTTCTGCAAGTTTTCCCGCATCGTCCTCCTTGCCTTGCTTGTGCCCAGCTCCTCGTGGTGCCTGCTTTACCTTGGCAGAGCAGCCCACAAATCATAGTGACACACCAATCAAGAGATCTGGAAATTTTTACACCGCTCTGCCTCTTGAAAGATGAGTCACCTTCTGCACCACGTTCCTGGGCATCCAGATAAATCTGTCACAAACTTCTCCTTCCCTCAAGGTGCAAAATCCTCCGCCTTTTTCAGTGGAGCTGTATTTCCTCTTTTTAAGCTCCTCTTTCTTGCCCCAACACACATTCACACCATCAGCCATCTCAGTATATTTCTCCCTTTGTTCCTGTTTCACTGACAACTTCATCCTAATAGTCTCCTCAAAGGAATGATGAATGCATAAGCTGCATATTGATCACTGCAGTGATTGATTACTGGATCTCTTTGACAGATGAGCCTACTAAGGTAGTTGCCAATATGGAGGTATGGATGGCAGGGCCCCCTTGTACAACAGTCTAATGGTATCTGACCTGATAGGGCAGAAAGGCAACTCCCTCATTTCAGCAGGAAAAAAGGCCTCTTTATACTCTTTATAAAATAATTCATAGGAAACTTAAAACACTCAGACACAGAGAGATTGCAAATGGGGAAATATGATGGATTATGGGTTGAAAGGAGCCGACTTCTGGAAGCTAAATTGATCCCCAGGAAAATGTTTTTGTCTGCTGTGAAAAATGGGCAATATCTCAGCAGCTCTGGAGGGCTATAATCTGGAAAATAATTTGCTTTTGATTTCCTTTAGTTTCATGCAGCTTTTTTTTTTTTTTTTTTTAAGTTGGTTCCTTGCAGGCTTTGTTGCTCAGCTGGGAGAATCACTGCTGGAACAGGCGAGGGATTAGCCGTGCTGACAAATACAGGCTGATCCTTACTTATGGTTATAAAGCCCTCACCCCACCCAGTGTCACTTATTCCACAGGAGATGTTACAGCCCCTGCAAGAAATGCTCTGCCTACCAAAAAAAGCAAAGCCAGGCATGAGAGAGCTTGGAGAATCTCTATCCATGATCCCACAGAGCCCTGTAACCAGCTGATGTAAATGGGACACACACACTCCTTTTTTAAATGTTTCTGGATTGCCTGTGTACCCCACCAACAATTAGGAATATAGTGCACAAGGCTGGCTCTGTCCCCTCACCCTCTGTATATGATCCTGGAAAATGGGAATCACATTTTTGGGAGCACCATAGCTCCCATGAGCAGTCCCAGGAGAATGCCATGAGCAAGGAGAGGTGCTGGGTCTGTACCTCACCACCCTCCAAGCAGCTCCACTGCAGGGCTTCAGCTCCTTCTCAGCAGTGCAGGGCAAAACAAGGAGCAAATTCACTTTTCCAGCACCTCAACTCAACCCCCTTAATGACTTACACCATCCTGGTGCCTTGCTCCTCGGAGAGGCAGCTCCAGCACCACCCCTGTTTGTGGGCAGGGAATCATAGAATCAGGATTCTGATCAGAAAATTGGGAAACTGAGGCTTGGAAAAATGATGAAGAACCTCAGATCACAAGAGCTTGAGTGGCTCTGACTCTGGGCTCACAAAGCCAGTGGAAATCAGAGCTGGGGGCAAAACTCAGTTTATTTACTGCTTCTGCCCCTCACCAGGGTTTCCTGCCTGCCTAATTTAGGGTCTGGCAAGAGAGAGAACGTAGGATTGGGCAGCAAAACACATTTAGAAGCTTCCCTTCAGAAGAGCAGCTTCTCTTGTTCCTATTTTTTATTCAGCTTCCCGCTTCTACTGCTAATAACGAGAAATGTTTTGGCAACAACCAGAAGAGTTTTCTCCGAGTTCAAAGTGCTAAGAATAAAATTTATAGGAATAGTTACAGCCTCTCAGTGCCTGGAAATTCCTTGGCAGTAGGCTTTTGCTCCAGAGAAATATTGAATCAATGGTGTGCTAACAGCTCAGGAGCCTATTACAATAACACGCATACCTTGAGTCCAGACAATCAATAACTCAGCAGGATGCAGCGACCAGAAAACAACAACAAATTAGTTACATTTCCATAGACTATACATTTGGTGAGTAATAATCTGTAAGTGGAAATGAACCCAGCCTGGAGAGACCACTGAGCCAAATGGAGATCTTTTATTCATGGCTTCAAGTATTCACAGAGCAGGACATTTGGGGAGGGCTTCAACCTCCTAAATATACATGTGCATGTTTGACTTTACACATATTCCTGCCAAGCCCAGTCACTTTATTGCCCACAGGGCTTCTGTTTGCAAAGGTTTTCCAGTATAAGCCAGGATAAAGGCCCAGTAGTGAGAGACTGTCAGGTTTAAATTTAATGTATCTTATCATTTGCACATTCCTGCTTTGAGCTATGGCCAGAGATGCCCTTTGCCTATCTGTAAATACAGTCCAGAGGTCAAATCTTTCTCAACTTACATATTACTGCTGCTGTCTTATATCCTTCAAAGTCATCCAGGATTGACCCCTGGCTGTATAAAGCACTTGGAGCACAAGAGCTCTCGAAGAGCAGAACCACAAATCACCAGGTGTAAGTACTACAAACAGTTTTGAGGCTCTTTCCATGGTTTCTATAAAGGCAAAGTCCTGTTTTCTTAGAGAGGTCTAAGTTTATTTTTCTCCCTCCAGAACAGAGCATTTTATTTTCTTTGTAGTCATAGATATCTACCTGAAGTTGATCAGCTCTTTATTTGTGAAGCTTCTGTTAAATAAAGCTAAATAATAAAACAAACTGTGCAAAAACACATGTTAATCCACATTCCCCACATGGATTCATTCAGGCCACAGCTGTGGGTGTCCTGCCCCTCACAGACCCAGATCTTGCCTTTTGCACAACACAGAAGGGAAGGGGACAAAAATGATGATCTAAATTACACTTGGCAAAATTCAAAGCAGCTCAACTTATTCACCCAAGTGTAAAATTAAATCAGAAAGTAGCCACAGAGCATCAGAACATTAAATGTTTCTCACGCTCTCCCGGTGGGCAATTTCTGAGGAGCCAGATTTCACAAGCTGGGAGCTGATTTTATCTGCTCAGGTATTAAAGTCTCCTATTCTTGACAGATTTTAAGGAGCCTGTTTTCTGAATACCAGGTTTTATTTAGCAGTAATTCTTCCTTTAGAGCAAACCTGGGCTCAATCTACTCAGATCCCTGTAGCTCTGAGCCTCTTAGGATATTCCTATAAACCAACATAACTTATACCTGCAATATCTAGGTATTTGTGCTCCCTAAAAATTGATATAATTCCTGGAATCCTCCTAAGATTGTACCTCTCAGTAGAACCAGCCCTTGCAGCTTCACTGAGACAGAATATTTGGTTTATTCACTGTCTGATCAAAAAGGAAAGGAAAAGCTGCCCTTGCCTGCAGGTCCCAAAGGGCTTTTCCCAGCCTGCAGCAGAGGGTGGCTGGCTGGGAAGTGCTGAAAGGGATTCCCCTGGAGGCATTTACACAGTTGTGGGCTGTGAAGAGAGCCCCAAGTCTCTCTGCCCTGTGGTTCTGCTGGTAGGAAGAGCTTTAGCAAGCAGGTCTAATAAAACACTTTGTACAGAATTAATTAGGAATTTTACTACCTAGTTAGGAAATGACTTTGCATCTGAACGTGCTGTGGGTGCTCTGATTTGCATTTGCCAACTGAAACACAAACACCAGACAGGATGTGTCACAGAGATATATCAGCTTATTGCTTTCAGTAAAGTCTAAATGCCTACTGCAAGGTAGCAGAAAGGAAAATAACATCTGCATTAAGTGGCTTTTCCAACAGGAGAGACCCTTCTTAGCTGATGATATTAATGATGAAAGCTTTTAATTTAATAGTTCTGACTACACCCAGTGAGTGACTGCATTTACAGATGACACCAACCAGAGAACTGTGAAAATACGGAGAACTATGTATTTATTTTTATTTGGTGTTCATTATGTAATTATTTTTAATTTATAGGAAACACAAATTTTCAAAAGAAATAAGAGCCCTTACATGCTCAGATCCAAGCGGAGGAAGGATAATCTTAAATGAAGACATAAAGATAAGTCGGTGCCTATCAGAAGAACATACATTAAGTTGCTCTGAGAACACATGTACCTTGTGGGGGTGTTGGGGAGGGCCCAAAATTGTGAATTCCATTTCAGAGAGGCATTTTCATATGTATGTGGGGAAGCTTTCAGCAGTGTCAGGGAGTGATCTATGCCTACTGCCGACAGCAGCATCGGCACAGCCCAGGCACAGGCACCGCACTGAACTTCCACACTCCCGCACGTGCAACTATTTTTCATGGAACTGATGAATTCTGCAGCGGCGTTCAGAGCAGTAGGACACATTATTGCTGCAATATATGACTATCAGTAACACCTACAAGCCTTTAATATTCTGCAGCTGAACTGTGGAAACAGAAGAAAGTCGCCTGTAAATGCCTAATTCACAGGGTAAGTGGGTTGTCTGTCAAAATAATGCTCGGATGTGAAACTTCAAGTAGGAAGCCTAAAAATCAGAAAAATGCAAGGAACCTCTTGATGAATGTTAAGAGCAGTTTGGAGAAGGAGAAAACAGCCAGAATACTTTTCTGCTTTCATTTCATCACAGAGTTTCAATTAGCTCTGTCTGTACAGGTGTCTAATTGTGGAATTTCTGCAGTCTTGGTGCCTCTGGTATCTGGAGAGTAAATAGAGTTGTTTCAACCAACAGGGCTTTGTAGGCAGAATATGGCAAAATGGATTCTGCCCTTCATTTTCCCACTGTAGGAAATGTTTCCTGCTAATTTCTATCTCATAGTTCATTTGTTTCAACTGGAGTGCTGGTTCAGTGGGCTGTGCTCCAGGACTCACAGCTGCACTCCCTGTTTCTCTACAGATCAAGTCAGTCTCTGTCAGAGCACCCAGCCATTCACAGGAAAAGGTTTTCAAATCTAGCCCTCAGACAGAGCACACAAATTAGTTGGTGGCAGGAGAATCCAGACTTGGAGCAGGAATGGACTGAACAAAAGGGTTGCAACACAAGAAAACATATTAAAAACCGAGTGTTTTGTGTTGTTTGAAGGGATTGTCTGCTCCTGCCTTGTTGATCCTTCTGTGGGATCAGGGTGATTCGTACCCCGTGAGTTCAGACTTCACCTGTCTCTCCCCTACCTGTTTGTGCTGCCCCTACACGGAGCAAACAACAAACAGGAGCTGTGAGAGCAGCAGCACAGAGCAAGGGCTGAAGGGAGCTCCCCTCTCCTGAATCCAGATCCAGCAGGACATATCCTCGTTGGCATTCCCGGCATTTGAACTGCCTGATAGCTCTTTGCATGAAACATTGTCCAAGGGTTTGGCAGGAAGTTGTGCTTAACGACAGACTCTCATAGGAGGCACTTGATTATATTAGACAGATAATTATTGATCCAGCTATAGTTTATCCTTGCTGCCTAATTTCAATAAACAGCAGCTTGGGGGAATTAGCAAGGGATTCTGTTCCCCCTCCCCCTGCTTCTTCAGGATTTGTCAGAAACAAGATGATTTATGTGTATTCCAGTAAGATTCTCGTTTGTTGGCAGGCTGCAGGGATTGTTTGGGGTTGGAAGTACTAAGCTTTTATATTTAAATGCTTCGATGAGAGTATTCATGGGTCTCACTGCCTTGCATTGTAATATCTGAATAATAACTGTGACTTATGCAAACCAGTTTTCAGCTGTTCATCGGGATCAATTTTTCATTTCAAGCAACTCCCTGCCATCCCAGGGAAGAAAAATTCTGATAGGCAAGAGGAGCAAGAAGGCAGTAATACTCTTCCCTTTTTAAATAATGCACAACTCATTTCTGGAGCACTTTCAGATGTGTTCCTTTTTATTAAGCACAGATAATATTCTGAGGACGTTCCCCCCCTCCTTTCAGGTGAGGCTTTTGGAACAGCAAAGGTCTGTCTGGTGAGCACAGATCAAGGCCTCAAAGCATCAGGCAGGAGGGACAAATAACTTCAGTTCCTTCAGGGAATGCCTTAGTGTCTTTTTTTTAAATAAAGACCTCCCCCTTGGGAAGTGAAAGAAAATTCTTACTACTAATAGTTAGATCTCTGTTGGCAAATAAGTTTTTTTTTTTAAAAAATGGCTTTTATTCCCACTTCCCACCTCATTTGGGAGCCCCAGTTGCTGGAAGACTGTTAGGGATTTAGTTCTCTCTTACTAGTACCATTTGGAAGCCTCCTGGATAATAAACACTTCATTAAGCACCAGAGTGATGAGTTACGACACGATTTACAGGGGAGAGCCTGGGAATGATCTGCTCACTTCCATGCCTGGGCTTCCCAGTGGGAACCACATCACTGATCGAGGTTTTCTCAAGGCCAGTTAGATTGATGCTCTGGTATTTCACCTTATGACCACTGGTCTTAGTAGCCAAAAATCTTTCCTTAGCTACCAGATACAAAGGTCACACAGAAAATGGCTTGCACGTGCATCCCTGAAAAATCCCTGGATTGGCAATATCCATGGACTCACAGTTAGGAAGAGCCTGGACTTCTTGCAGGCATCAGCAAGGAGTCCTTTTGTGCAGGAAAATACAAGATAAACAGATTCTACACAAGGCACATAGTATTTCATACTGTCACTAGATTATTTACTTTACTTTCAAGAAAGTAAAAAACTGAAAACTATAAAAACAAAACAAAAAGCCTCAAAAACCCCAAACCAACCCTCTTTCTGTCTTAATTCCAAGGGTTCCTTACTCCTGAGTCATACCCCCTCTTAGGGATCGTAAATTTTGCCTAGAAAAAGGTGAGAGAAAGATGGGTTGTAGCTGGAAATCCCAAAATAAGCTGTAAAGCTGGGCTGGAGCAGTCTGCCCATTTCCTTTAACCTCCCAAAAAAGGAATAAAGCCATTTTCCAGAAGTTTTTCCAGCAGTTGGTCAAGAGAACAACCTTTCAACAGGCACCTGGCCTGATTTTAAAGGCTTCAGTGGGGAACATCACCACAGCCCATGGGAAGTGAACCCAGCACTGAATCACCAGCACAGCACTGCCCGAGAAAATTTAGCAGGTTCAGTGAAAAATTACCGGAGCGAGACAGTTTTCACAAAATATTGGGTCTCTTTTAAAAAGGATCCTGTGTTATTTTTCCCTCTTTTGCAGTCCAAGGATCCAGGATCTCCTTTGCTGAATATTTAGTGAACAGCATCTGCAGCATCTTAATTACAGTAGCTGTTCTCATCTTAATCTCTTGCTTCAGAATAAGGTTAAGTGTAATCTGTCCTAGATTCTTATACAGATGGTTCGTTTCTTAAATACTTGAGAAGAGTTTAGTCGATCTTTAATTCCTTAATCTGGGAACCAAGACCAACCAACCTGATTTTGAGTGATATTTTAGCAGATTTTGCAAGAAAAATGTAACACACACACACACCCCCCAGCAGGGGTTGATTCCTTTTCAATATTATTTTTTTGTTCTAATGAAAGTTGCTGGAAGTGAGAAGATCCATACGACTCTCCCTTCCTTCCATTAACCCAAATAACTACACAGCATTATGGATAAAGAGCATCAGAGTGGCAAGAGAAGCTTGCAAGTACCTTTTTCTTTAGCTGAAATACAGAAGTTTCTAAGAAGTTCAATAATACATTCATACATTTTTTTCCCATCTACAGCCAGATTGCCAGCATTGCCAAAAACTGCAAATCCTGATCGGACAGGGATTTCCTTTCTGCAAGAAAACTGCACCTTCCCAATTATGATTCTGGCAAGGATCAAGCTAAGACATATAATGGCAGTTTTCAATTCAGTTCATATTGAAAAACAGCTGTGAAAATTGTGGATATCAAAGTTAAACAAGAATTTTGTTTTTTAATTATTTATCTGAGTCTTGAATAAAACTTCTTGACCTTCACACATAAAGAAAAAAAAAAAAGGTAAATTTTTCATTTGGACTAAAGGAATAAAAACCTCAAGGGTTCTGACTACACTTTTTCTTGTCTGGTTTAATTTCCCTTCACGAGTTGAGTTGCTCTTTTATTCTCAGTATTGCATCAGGAGAACCCAGATGATATGAAAGCACAGTTACTCTGCCATCCCCCAAAAGCAGCCAGAGGAAGTTTTTTGTCAACCTCAGCTATGAAATGAGAAATCCCAACCCCAAAATTCTGCAGCAGGGTCAGTGTAGCTCCATGTCCAGCACACAGCCATTCTCTTCCAGAGGAAATAACTGTTCACCTCTTTAAGCTAATAATCACTTCACCATTTTAATTCCCCAGCTCTTGGCTTGTGCTTATGATTTCAAGCTTTGCATTCAGTAAGACCCTAAAGAAAGCTCAAGAAATGAGCTCCCCAACAGCCACTTCTCTTGGTGAACTCCCCCAGAACTGGCTCTGCACATGTTGACCTTTGGCAAACCTCCAAGGAAGGCATTTTGACACCCTTTCCAGCAATTCTGGGAGCTCCACATATTTCCCTGCAAAGTTAGCGTGGGGTGGTTTTTATTGGAGCATTTTAAAAAATAGCCATGATGATCATGGAATCATGGAACCATTAAGGTTGGAAAAGACCTCTAAGATCAATTCGAAACATAACTGAGGGGATCCTACGAGGAATATGGAGAGGGACTTTTTACAAGAGCATGGGGTGACAGGACAAGGGGGAATGGCTTCAAGCTGAAAAAGTGTAGGTTTAGATGTGATATTGGGAAGAAATCCTTCCCTGGGAGGGTGGTGAGGCCCTGGCACAGGTTGCCCAGAGAAGCTGTGGCTGCCCCATTTCTGGAAGTGTCCAAGACCAGGTCTTGGAGCAACCTGGGCTGGTAGAAAGTGTCCCTGCCCATGGCCAGGGGGTGGAACTGGGTAAATTTTAACATCCCTTCCAACACAAACCATTCCATGATCAAGCCAGCCNATTAAGGTTGGAAAAGACCTCTAAGATCAATTCGAAACATAACTGAGGGGATCCTACGAGGAATATGGAGAGGGACTTTTTACAAGAGCATGGGGTGACAGGACAAGGGGGAATGGCTTCAAGCTGAAAAAGTGTAGGTTTAGATGTGATATTGGGAAGAAATCCTTCCCTGGGAGGGTGGTGAGGCCCTGGCACAGGTTGCCCAGAGAAGCTGTGGCTGCCCCATTTCTGGAAGTGTCCAAGACCAGGTCTTGGAGCAACCTGGGCTGGTAGAAAGTGTCCCTGCCCATGGCCAGGGGGTGGAACTGGGTAAATTTTAACATCCCTTCCAACACAAACCATTCCATCATCAAGCCAGCCCCACAATGTTCACCACTAACCCACGTCCCCAAGCGCTACATCCACATTTCTTAAACTCTTTCAGGGATGCTGACTCAAGTACTTCCCAGTGCACACTGATGCAATACTTTGCGACCCTTCCCATGAAGAAATTTTTCCTGATATCCAAGAGGTACAACCTGCCACTTGTTTCCTGGGAGAAGAGGCATTGTTGCCTTACTTTATGATTCCCCGGAGTGGAGCTAAACAGGGGCTCCTGAGGAGCAGGATACCCATGTCCACCCTCACCATGCCCTCGAACCCTCACACATTAACTCATTGATCCGAGTTAACAATAATCTTTATTTATCTCCTCAATAAATCAGCAGTTCCTCAGGCCGCAGTCTCCCAGACAGACCCCTCCGGAGACGGGTCTCCCTGCACAGTCTCTTTGTCACAGCCCCTTCCCCCTGCACAGACTCAACTTCCCCAACTTCCTTAATGTGCCTCTTGGCAAGCAGCAATTTTTCTCCAGGATTATAAATTTCCGCGGTTGCCCTGATCCGGCAGCTGCCGGGCTGCCAGAGCGCCGCGATTGCTCCCCGGTGACACGGAGCAGATCGATTTCTCGCCTCGCAGCGCGCGGGCGGATTAACACAGTGATAAATGGCTGGGGATTGATTTGCACTTAATTGACAATTTGGTGAACCTGCTCTAAAAACCCCGAGGTTTGGCCCCGGGTAACGGAGCGGGATCGATCCGTGAGGGGAGCGCGGGGCTGGCGCCGACAGGGGGCGCCAGAGCCTGAGGGACCGTTAAGGCGGGAACTCTGAGGGGCTGAGGGGAAGGAGGGGGGGGGGCGGCCCTGAGGTAAAAGGGGGAACTGCGCCATTTCCCTCCACACGCGGCTCTCTCTGTTTTATTCCAGCCTCCAAATCCCCCATTTCCACCTCACATCCACCTGTCCCTGCTCTCCTGTGCTGCCCTGTCCCCTCCGCTCCCCATTTTGCATCCTGCCTTCATTAACTTCCTCCTGAGGGGACATGGAGGGGCAGCACTTAGTGGTCAATGACAGGACCTGAGGGAATGGCCTGAAGTTGTGTCAGGGGAGGGTTAAGTTGGATATCACAAAAAAGTTCTTCCCCCAGAGGGTCGTAGGGCACTGAATAGGCTCCCCAGGGCAGTGGTCACGACACCAAGGCTTCCAGAGCTCGAGGAGCATTTGGACGACACTCAGGGACAGGGTGGAATGGTTGGAGTGTCCTGTGCAGGGCTAAAAGTTGGACTGGATGATCCTTGTGAGTCCCTTCCAACTCAGGATATTCTGTGATTCATCACTGCTGGATGATCTGGCCCCACCAGACTTGGCAGTGGAGTTCATAGAATCACAGAATAGGTTGGGTTGAAAATGACCTTAAATATCATCTTGGTCTAACCTGTGCCGTGGGCAGGGACACCTTCCACTAGCCCAGGTTGCTCCAAGCCCCATCCAACCTGGCCTTGGACTCTTCCAGGGATGGCACAGCCACAGCTTCTCTGGGCAACCTGTGCCAGGGCCTCACCACCCTCACAGAGAACAATTCTTTCATAAAATCCAATCTAAACCTACTCTCATATGGAGTTATTCCCTCTTGTCCTGTCACTAAATGCCCTTGTAAATAGTCCCTCTCCATCTTTCTTGTAGGGTCCCCTCAGGTACTGAAAGGTCACAATTAGGTCACCCCAAGCCAACTCTTCTGTAGACTGAATAATTCCAATTTTCTGTCTTTCCTTGCCCAGCTGCTCAGGGAGTGGTTCCAAACTCATTACCTCTGGCTTACCTGTGGCATTATGTTAATCTTAAATGTAACATAAACTCCCCCCAAGATCAGTCACCTGTGACTACAGGGCTTTATGGACAAAGCAGGAATTGGATTTCTGGCAGGAGTGAAAGTAAAGGCCAAGAAGGAAGTTAATTAACAAAAACTGTAACCTTCGTTTACCTTTTCTGTCATCTTTTGTTGTTTCCTTCTGTTGTGCCAAATCCCAGAGCTTTTACCCAACAGCCACACGACACAGTCTGCTTTAAGAGATGATAAAAGCTCTGTGCAATTCATGGCAGCGGAGCAACATTATCCTCCAGTATTTATCTATTATTTATCACAAAGTACTTTCAGAGTTGACACGAGAGCAGTATGGAGTCAACCTGTTGAACAGCTTCATTCAGTCCCATCTTGTGTGTAGCTGTGTGGCTGTACCCCCACAGTGAGCACGACCCAGTCACCCCCTGAACATAAAGGTTGGCTGAACTGGACGTTTTTCCAACAGCTTTTTCATTCCAACTAACCAGAGCTTCAGCTCCAGCAACAGCATCCTCCTCTGGTTCAAGCAAGGATGACCTGTACTGCCAAAAAATTCAATCTACCTTCCCAATAAGGCGGCCTCCTAGATTATTTTGTTACACTGGTTATATAATGGAATGGAGATAGAGAGGCAATTAATTATATGGGATAAAGAAAAGTTCTTTTTGGTGTCACCTGTAGCTTTGTGGCACCTCTGTACTGGTTACAGCAAAGGGAAAATAGCAGATTACAAGCCAAGTCAGAATGCACTGTCAACATGCTTCAATGGAAACAAAGACAGATTTGCCAGTTAATTAAGAACTGTATCAAAAGGCAGCTAAAATTACATGGAAATTAAAACTTAAAATTCCGCTGGCCCCAGAATGACCTCCATCCTTGCCTGCAGCTCCCTTCGAGTTTGGTTTAGCCAAATCTGTGTGTTCCTTGCCTGGAAAAACAGGAATGTGGCTGAGAATACCAGAAAGCAAAGTAACTGCATTAGTTTATTATGCTAACAACTGTTACATCTCCTTAGCACAAGGAGGGTTTAAATAATTGTGTGTTCAATAATTTTATTTCCTTGTGCAGGAATCAGGGGTTATATAAAACCTGATACTGCTAGAATGAAATAGCATCTTCTGACAGTTCCAACGTGGTGAGTTGGTAACTGCTCAGCATTCAGGTTTTAATTATTGGACACACATAAATCATTTATTACACATTGATTTGCTTTTTAAGAATGTTTTGGTAGTGTGAAAATGGCTGGTAATTTACCTGTGATTAGATAGATTTACCCCCCCTTAGCAAAACAGGGGAACCTCTGAAGGGTTATGTTTATCAACCATTTCACTTTTAATTCTTGAATCAAATCAAAAGCTCATATGGCCTGGCTGGAGATACAGGAATGTTCATTTGGAAAATTAAAAAGATATTCAGAATTCTCATTGTCTGGAAAAACCAAGAGTAAAGATCTCAGGTTCTGGTTCAAGAGGATTGTGTCTGTATCTAAAAGAACAGCTAATGAAATATTAGGGTTTCATTAGTTGTTGAGAAAAACAATATTGGTAGAAACGGCCAAATCCTGGCAACAGCAGGAGCTGTAGGTTTGATAGTTTTGCATCATATACCTCAACCCCAAATTCTAAATTCTCCCATGATCCTGAGCCCAGCAGCTGCTGATCCCCAACACTGCTGTGGTACAGAAATATTATTATCCGTCATTTTCGGAAAGGGAGGTTTTTGAGGAAACAGAACCCACAGTTTGCAGCGCCTCTGCTTCATTCCAAGATCATCCTTCTGGAGAGCAGGTTCAAAATTAAGAGTTTTGGGTAAAATCCCAGGCTCACTGAGGACAAGGGCCAGGCTTCTGCTGGCTCCCGTGGGTCCCAGAGGCTTGAAAGCTTTTCAGCTGCTAAACTGTTATATTTGCTGCACTTTCACAATGAAACCCTCAATAAAGAGACTTTCGTTTGAAAACAAACAAGGAGGAACGGAAATGAGCCACTTTGGAATCAGCCAAGTCAGAGCAGCGGGCGAGCCCGGCTGGCTTGGGTTTCTCACTGGGATGCCATTCCATGCCACTGCTATTTCTGAGCACGAGGGTGCAGCCAAGGCTGGAAATGGAGGGATTTGGAAAACAACAGGAAGAAATTCCATATCCCCTTCCTGTCCTGTGAAATGTTACAGGAGCCCCGTGGATAATTGTTACAGGGCTGCACCGATCACAATCTGGGTCTGAACCAGGGGACAGAGGGTTAAGCCCGAGTTATTTTGAACAATACATTTCACTTTATTTTCCTGTTTCCTACTTTGCAGACTTACATTCTGAGGCTTTACTACTTAATCCCCACTGTAGTAATAAAAATTTTTAATCCTGTGTTTAAAATATGAGATTTACTTGTCAAAATCTGGATATACAGCAGGAATTATAATCGCTGTTCAGCAAAAGCAATTCCCCTCAAGTTCAGGCTGTGCTTGGGACAGTCTGTCAGGTGCTTTGTGTCGGCACTGGAGCAATGTTCAGGCTACAGAGGTCAGAGCAGCTTTCCCTGGGCACTGGGGACACAAGAAGTGAACATACATTTCGTAGGTACCAGCTCAGGTTTCCCATTTGCCTCTGATTTTGTGTTTTATTCCACCCATTCTTGCTGTGGTGATAAGAGAAAGGGTGGCTCCCTCAGCAAGCACCACCTGGCAATTCATGGGCAAAGCCTTTGGCCAGAACCAAAATGCAGGGCGGGTTTGCAGTGTCAGCATCTCACAGCCACTGTTGGGCAGAGCTCAGCTTCGCACAAGACTCGAGTCAGGGAATTTTAGGAGTGAATGAATGTGCCAGGAGAGCCCTGAAAGCCTTGCCAGGGATCACCCACCTGGCCAGAGCCCTCAGCATGGGCACTGCCTCAAGGGGTCAAGGCTAAACTCCTGAATTGAAGTTTAGGGCAGATATGGGATCTAACACAGATTAACATCCAATTGACAGAACTGCCTCTCTGGGAAAGGGAATTCCAGGCTGACCTGGCCACCTTATTATTAAACTTGAAATATACTCCTCACTGGAATACATTTTTTCTTCACCCAATATTTATTCAGAGCAGATTTGGAATGAGCCACCCGCTCCTACCCATCCTGTGTTACAATAATATGACAGAAGAGATTGAACTCCTTATGTTTTAATGTGGTAAAGTTAATACCAATATCCCTGAGCTGTTTAGTGAATTCTTAAACAGCTCTAACTTCTCACACAGGCACTTGAACCTAGTGTGCACATATTGGAATAATTCTCTTTCCAGCAAAGGCATCTCAAGGAAAAGGTAAAGTGCTAATTTTTCAGCAGTTATGTCTGATTTTCTCATGTTTGGTTGGTTTTGAGATTGTTTCTCAATAAGCTGCTATTTCAACTTAATAGCCCTTTGTCTTGTTCAATGACAAGAATGTTTTTCCTTCCTGGCTAAAAGAAGGTTTAAATCTTGATGAGGAAAAGAAAACCTAGGAATAGTGATTATTTTTTCTTAATGTAAAATTATAAACCACTATCAAATAAATCATCCTTCACACTAGACACGACAGACTTAAGCACTTCAAAATGATTTGTTTTTAAATGATGTTATGATTTTATGGTTGAAACAGTAATACTTTTGCTTCAGACCCTGGCCAGGGAATGGGGGCACAGCTGCTGGCTGGGCCACCCAAATCACACCTACACCCAGCCCTGCTGGTTAAACCACTGCTCCATCCAGGCAGAAAAACCCTCCAGAAAACACATCAGAAGCCTTTAAAATGCAATCAGCCCTCAGCCAAAAGTCATCTCGCTCTGTTACCCTCTCTTGAAAACCTGCTCTACAGACTGAGCTGTGTTTCAGCTCCAGGAGCTGCAGAAAATGAAGATATTCTCCCTCCTCATCAGACCCAGCACAGACTCCTTCCCAGCACATCTTTGTCCAAACACTGTGACCTAAACTGCTACAAGTGGAGCCAACCTTTCCATCAGGAGAGGCTTAATTTATTGTCAGCAAAGAACAACAAATCACAGCCTCTCAGATTTATGGCCCCCAGGATCTGAATTGACCATCCAGCCCCGCAGCCCTTCCAGCACTCTAGTCATTTCTTTAATAAAGTTGAAAATGTAAAATCTGCATTCATGCAGAGCCACCCATCTGAATTTTATGTAAAGTGCACAATAAGTTTATGGATGGTAGTAACATATCGCTCCTTGTAATTTCATTATGTAAAAAGACACAGTTGGGATCTCTTAGGCCCCTATTTAAACATTTATGAATTAAAGAACAGAGTGTGTGCACGACTGGGATCGGAGAACAATATTTTCCAAAGGGCAGAATTGATGAGGAAAGGTTCTCAGTATTTTATGATGCTGTAACAATCTCTTTGCTGCCCAATTAGAGAGAATCTGATGGGCAATGAGGATAAAAAAACACAAAAGAAATCAGAAATCTGTCAAGATGGGGAGAAAGTTCAAATTCAGGACCTTGGAGCAGACCCACCCTAAATGCAGATAGTTAAATATCAGATCAGGGTGCAGACTTTGAGACTTGTATCTGTCAGCAGGAGAACTGGGAGCCCCTGTAGTTCTAAGGGTTACCAGAGCAGCTGTGTGGATGAGCCTGTGCTGTATCTTATCAGACTAAAAAAAATGTGTTCATGCCCTGGGTCTGTTCCTCCCCTCAGCCCCACCCAGCCCTGCAAAGGTCTTGTGTTTAATTCCATTACAAGTTCAGCAGTTTGGTCACAGTGGCAGTTTGACCAAGGAAGAAGAAACAGCAAGTAAATTTGGGGTTTATGAAGGTATGCAGGGGACATTTCACACCCTGAGTTAAGTAAACTCTAACCTGTTTGGGCAATACCTTTTGGTCCATAGAAATGCCATTTATTCAGACTATCACAATCAATAAATTGGATTTTGCTTTTGCAAGTGAAAGGGCTGTTATTTTTCATACAGTTTGTCAATAGGCTCCAGGTTATGAGATATATGAAACATATTCTACACAGGCCAGAGAGTTATGAGCTCTCAGGCAGATGAATTATTTAAGTTCTTTTCACTTCTATAAAAAAATAAATACAGAGATGGCCAAAACAGATGCCATAAATTGTGGGTTTGATGCAGGATTTCCATCTTTCCTTGTCTGTTCTAAAAAGCCTGGGTTCTTTGTACTGAAAATCCTTTTACCATTTGCATCCACACAGTGAAAGCCATTATTACAAACTGAAATAGTGCCCTGTGAACTGGACTTACAGGGGAAGACTTACTACACATGAACTGAGAAGAAATGTGTAGTTCTGCTGGAAGCTGGAGGGAAAGATGATGTCTTCACAACCTTTTCTGGTGCAGCAAGGGTGGATTACAAACCAGTTTGGGAATACTGCTCTCTACAGACAAGCCAAAGCCACCATCTTCCAGCAAAGAGCTCTGGGATCCATCCTCCAGGACATCACAGCAGCAGATCAGGATCACACCTCTCCCTGGACACTGGCAACAGAGGTACAGCCAAGGAAGGGCTCCAGCTCACCAACACCGGCCTGGCCCAAGCTGCTGGGTCACCTAGAACTGCATTCCCTCCTCCTTGCTCTCTCCAGAAAGGTTCCCAGCTCCAATCCCCAGGAAAAGGCCACAGGGCAGAGTTTACCTTACATTTTTTCTGACATCCCTGCAATTCCTGCCCCTCTACCAGTCTGGAGATTACTTGCCCCACGAGCTGCTGGAAAGAAACCTCAAAGGAAACTGTATTGCATTGCAAATAAAAATGAGTTATTTGAGAATACAACAAAACCTCTGAGATGTGGACAGATATCTCCCATATTCCCATGATATGAAATCTGTCTTCCAGCCGCTTCTCTTTGCCTTCAGTAACTCTCTAAACCTCACACCCCAGTTGAGTTTCTGCCCTACTATTCCACTCTGACACAATCCATTATTTAATCTTAATGTGCTCCATGTACCTCAACAGAATGTTCAATATATGTGTTTTCATTTACAAGTGTGCTCTGAAGAGCCAGAGCAAAGAATGGGGCCTCTCTGCTGCCAGATGCTGCAGGGATGTTTAAGCAGAAGGGGAATTCCTACATCCAATCTCATGTATTAGGATATTGCTTCCTTTTCCCCACCAGCACGTGCTTGGAGCACTCTAAGCCAGCCAGCTCTGCCTTTGCTTTTCCTACCCAATCCACTCTAGTTAAATACCTTTTTCATAAGGAGTTTTAAATTATAAGCCTAAATGAGGCCAATAAATTATACTTCATAAAATCCTGTGCACATCATTTCCTCACAGAAAAGGCTGCAAAGAAATATTTTCCATGCCACCACCTATGTTCCCATCCCTTTGCAATATAACATTTATTCTAATATTAAAATGGCAGCTGCTCTATAAATTGTGAATCATTAGCACTCTCCATTGATTTTTCCCTCTCAGCCTGCAACCCTGGGCAGCGACTGCGTGTGAATATCAGTCTATTGGATTGAGATTCATATCCTATTTGAGGGTCAAAGTCCGAGACCTCGTGAGCTTGAACTTCTATCAGCCTAAAGCTGATCAATACTTGGAGATATATTTGATCCTGGCTGCAAGCACAGATTAAGTGGCCATAAATACAATCAGAACCGTGAGGCTGCTGGGATAAGCGGCCGGGGAAGGGGAGCCCAGCCACAGACGTGCCAGCTCCACTGGGATTTCTGGGAGCAGGGACAAGCCTGCAGGGCTGGGTCTTGGGATTTTTGGGGGCCATGAAGCTCTGCTGACGGAGGAAGAAAGAACTGGTGACCTCAGGGACCTCGATGCCACCTTGCTTTCCAAGGCTGATGTTGGTGTTGGACATGGGACTCCTTCAAATTCCCACACAGGGCACACCCAGGTATCCCAGGAGGCAAGAGGACTCTTCCCAGCATGGATCAGAGCCAGCTGCCCTACTCAGCTTGGCACAGACACCACAGCTGGGCACTCTGGCAGGATTAATTGAAAGACATCAAACAGATCAAATAAGTTCCTTTTCCTCCTGCCTCCCCCCTCCCCCTCTATCTCCAAGTAAAACTTTAAATATATGATTAAAATGACCTATTAAAGAGGAGAGACTCATTCCATTTGAGCACATTAATGGTGATTCTGTGCTGGCTGAGCAAGAAAAAAAAATCCATAATCATAAGCTTTATTAAAGAACAATATCCTTCTAGGGCTTATTGTTTTCCCCTTTAGATACTGCAAAGCCTTGAAAAATAGACATGGAAACAGAAATAGAGACACTGTGTTGCACTGCTCCAGGGACCACAGCATGCAGGGAAATCACCTCCCTGTTCTTAGGTATGTTTACAACAGGTCTATTTGCAGTGTTACCTTTGATCCTAAACTCTAATTTAAATGATTCTTTTAAACACTCGGGAGATCAGGAGGAGAAATGATTGGAAGCGGCAGGAATTCTGAAAAAACAAGGGAATGACTCCCTGCAGAAAGTGGCTGTAGGATGGAATGGGACAGGGGATGGACAAGCAGCAAAGGGCACAATCCACCCCTCACCATGTCTGGAGGGACCAGTGACACCACCAGGGCATCTGCAGGATGCAGCTACCTCCACCAGCAGCAATTCCACTGATTTTAGGAGAGAATCCACTGTCTGGCTACAACCAAATACAAGCTGGTGTTTATATTTACATGGTTTCATGTCCTTGTGGTGTCCTTGGGGGAAGAGACTTCATTATCATAAAGAATATGTTTTTATTCCCCTACATAAGTACTACTTATTATAGTCTCATATATTTTCTGACACTACCAAGGGGTCTTTATTGTTGTACATCAAGGTCACTGACAAGTAATATATTCAATCTATTAAGTTATTAGGGAGATAAATAATTTGGATGCAAGCTGAACTCTGAACTTTTACCTTTTCCCCTGACAGACGGGTAGTTTCTTGGCGTTCATACTAATCTTGCCTCTGCTTGAATAGTAATTCCATTAGGGTTATGGCTCCAGCTATACATATGCAATGACCTCAAATACAATTTCTTTATGGACATGGGCAATAGGAATATTAAAATTTTAAGCCAAAGAGGATGTAATGTAACTTTACATTATTTATTGTAGACACAAATCCTTTATAATATTAAAGGATAAAGAATTAATAAAAGAAAGATCCCATAAACAATCCATAAAGTCAGATGTAGTTCTTGATTTAATGCAATTGCTTTTTAGTGTCTTCTGGTTACAGACTTGCACTTCATTAAAAAAAATCTAGTCAGGAATCAGGAGCATCCCAATAACTCCATGTTCCCTGGATGGTTTGGAAAGGAGCTTGAACCCTCTGGTTCTGCTCCTACCCAGGGACACCCCCTCCTCTGCATGCCTGGGACTAATCTTAATCCAGATGTTATTACAGTTATTTAGTCCCTGAAACTGGGACTAACTGGTTATTTTAGTCCCTGGAAGTGGAACCTCTGCCCTGCTGAGGAAGGTGTCACTCTTCATGAGACCACGAGCCAGGAATTTGTGCTGTCAGGAGACCTTGGGCTTGGCTTTAACCTGGCAGTGCCCCAGGAAGAGTCTCCAGCATTTGGACACTGTGGCTTTTCTGCACCCAGTTATTCTAACAAGAAGTTAGAATAATTACAATTCCTAATAAACCGTACTGCAGGGCCCCTAAAATTGCAATATGGGAATGTCATGCACCAAATTCTGGGAAGGGAAGTGTTTGGAGCATCATCCCTGAGTGCTGCAGCAAGGAGGCTGCTGCCTCATGTCGTGTGATGAGAATGTGGTGCTGGTATCAAGAACATCAACTACGCCAAAATCTCATCATATTTAATAGGTGTTGACAAACAGTGTGTTAAATTCTCTTTCTAATTTAGACCTGTGATATCAAGAGAATGTAAACCTTGCTGAAAACACCAGTAATTTAATAATTCGCTAAACTTTGGAGCCAGCTTTTCTCTAACGAGAACAGAATGAAAGTGGGGGGGGGAAGTATGTAACTATGACTAGTAATTCTTATATTAAAAATACAATTATATTCAAATCTCTGTTTTAGCTAATAGAATTCCTAGTTTAATGGAAAAAAAAATATTCTCTCCATGTCTCAAATTTTTGTCCATTTGGCAGCAGAGCCATCAGGTTGTTCAGTTTTATACCTTCTGAATGACCCTTCTTTATCAGGGAATTTAATAGCTATGATCATTATTTTTTATTCTGCATTTATTTGGGATTGGAGTTTAGTTTACATATTACCTCCTGGGCATTTTAGAACTCTGACTGTTAGCTAACCTGGATTATTTTGCCAGAGAGAGAACTGTCTGTGCAATCCTGCCTCTGATTGTCCAGGGAGATTTTTTATTCCTGCTGCTGAATACACAAGCCCAGCCCATCTGGGGTGTAGCTCTGCCACAGCCAGAGTTCAAGCACTTCTTTTCACATTCTCCATTCTTGTTTCTTTTTTTTTTTCTTTTTTCCCTCCTCCCTCATTCATCATTCTCTGCCCACACCCTTTCACCACTCCCCTGTGTCTTCTTCCGACTAGGAAACCTCTCCAGGGCTCACAGCAAGTTGCTCCCCAGGCACCTGCAGCCCCCACCCCCTGTCCCTGGGGCACAAAATGACCCCCCCTGCAGCACCCAGCTCATCCAGACCTGCCCAAAGATCCCCCCTCAGCCCCAGGGCAGCAGGAGCTGTGCCCACAGGCAATGTTTGGGTGTATTTTCAAACTACTGTGTGCCAATAAATTATTTTGATCCAAATTTGTGGGCTTTTTTTCAGTTTCCCTTTTTATTTGTTGTGCCTGTTTGGCATTTGGGCTGGTCCATCTCTGCCACAAGCTTTTGTATTGCAATAAATGAGGAAAATTCACTTTACCTCCCTACTTTTAAATGAAATCTTCCATATACACTATTAATTTAGATTTAATCAGAGCTATTTCTCATGAAGGAATTACCCACTGATGATAAGAGACATATTTACAGAAGATGAATCATACCTGCTGTTAATCCTCCCCTGACATGCCTCAAATAGTGAATTGGGGTTACTGAACTTGCAAAGAGAGTCTTCAAGCAGTTAAATTGCAATAGTGAAGCTGTTCTGCTCAAAAGAGCTGCTGGGTTTGCTGTTGGGTGCAGCACAAAGCCAAGCAGAGTGAGGGGCTCCAGGACTCCCCCCCAGGCAGCTGGGCCCTTCCCCAGATCTGCTGCTCAATCAGCCAGTGATGGATGGGTCTGTCAGGTGGGCACAGCCCCAAAGAACATCCCTGAATCCTGTGAATGGCTCTCTGGGAGCTCCCAGGGAGAGCCTTTGGCCCTTCCAAATGAGCATTCCAGCCTCAGGAGTGGGTGCCTCCAGCCAGGATGGGCTGGGATATTCCTGCAGTGTCTGGGGAGCACAACCCCCCTCATGCTAAGGGAGGGACACACGAGGGTTTAGCTTTGCTGTTGCAAATCAAACGAATGACATGGATTTGTGGCCTATCATCTTGACAGCCTCCTTTAAACTGCTTATTTTAAAACAGGATAAACAGAGGATTAATAACCTTGCAGAACACAGAGAGCCTGGTTCCTCCCAGGGAAGCCTCTGCAGCATCCCTCCCTCACCCAGCTGCCAGGATCTCACCCACCCCCTGCCCTGCACTTTAGAAACTGTGCCCCCAGAAGTGAGCTGTGCCCCCCTCAGACTCCAAAAATAATTCAGGATATGCCCCTGATTCAGTTATAGGAGTAAGGGGATACTGAAACACAACCTCCCTCTGTACTGCTTGAATTAGGGGGGAGAGAGGTCTGTGTGGTAAATGTGAATATTTTCTTAATCATCAAAATAAAAGCATTTCAAAGTCATGTTTCAGCACTGAGGGACAGAGCCTGCTCTTCCCACCCGATATTCAAGTTGGACAGAAATTCTCTTTCAAAACATATTTGCAAGTTAAAGCTGCTAAAAAAAATAAAATAAGATAAAAAATAAAATAAAACCAAACACACATGTATTGACTAGTGAGTAGCTACACTGAGCAGCACGGGAGGGATATTTTATCCAAGTCCTCATGTCCCTCAATCATTGCAGGGTGGATTTTCCATGTGGTGTTGTTGGACAGCCCCACAGAGCCCACGGGTGGAAGGGTGAGCAGGGAAGAGCAAGAAGATCCCTTTCACACTTCTGCAAGACTTTGCTGACTTGGAAATGCCACATTTTCAGCAAAGCAGCAGCACATCTAATAAATCACATCTGTACGCTGCTTTATTCACAGGCACTGACAGTTTAGGATTGACGACACCCAGGGCAGCCCAGTGTCAAGCACTCCTAATGAAAACTATCCCATTTTGCTCCAGTAGCAGCAGCTGCCAACAGACATAATCTACTGGCATATGGAGAAGGCCATGCTAATCCCTGCAAGGTCATTAACAAGAGGGTGAAAATTACATGCAAAGCACCAGCTGTGGCATCTCCTGCTCCCTCACACTTGCTGTAGCAGGGGCAAGAGAGGTGAAAAATGCAAGTACATCTCGGCAGATCAAGCACTGCTGGTACAGCACAGCTATTCCCCCCCTTCCCCAAACCTTCTTCCTGCACAGGGGAGCCAGGAGCCTTCCAAGTGTCACCTGTTTTCACGCTCAGGGGGAGATGAGCTCCATGACAGCTGGAGCAGAGGGTTAACGAGGAGGTCTTGGCCCACCTCGTTACGTGGGCTGAGCTCTGCCAGGGCAAGAGGCAGGAGCCACATCCCATCTTCCCTGACAGCCTGTCACCGCTGGCACTGCTGCCCTGAGTGGAACAGATGCAAAGAGCATCTTTACATCAGCCTTTCCAAGCAAAAACGTGGAGCTGTGCTCAGGGACACAGCGGAGTGCTGGGCCTGGTGGTGCTGGGTTAATGGTGGCACTCAGTGATCTTGAGACTCCAACCTGTCCTTCCCCCAACTCACAAATAAGGCACCCGTCCCTTCAGCCTCACCTCAGACATGTATTTTAACATTTACATCCAGATACAAGCTCTTCTTCCATAATCCAAAACTCATTCCCAAAGAATACTCCACCCCCATATTTACACGGGAATTCAGGATGTGGGTTTGTCTTTGCATTAAATCATGCAACCATTTTTATAAGCACTAAATCAAAAAGTCTGTTAAAACCCCTCAGCAATGACCACCTAAAACAAATCTTCTCCAATTTAAATCCCAGCCTGCAGAACGATCAATCGCATAAACCCCCTAATTGTTAACATTACTTTGGGTAATGTTTAAAAACATTAATTTCAAAAAATGTAATAGGAAAAAAGCTCTTTAAATTGGCAAAAAGATGAATGGTCTCCAGCAGCATGACCTTTTTCCATACCACAGTGACATTGAATCATTTTAAAGTTATTTACATTTTCATTCTTCCTTGGAAAAATGTTGACAAGGCTTTCACGGGGCGTAATGGATACTCAGTAACATCTGTGGGAAGTGTAGCTGCATCAAGAGCCCTTCCTCAATTCCTCTTCACACCAAAGGGCTTTAATTAATGGAGGAGAGGTGACTCCAGAGCGAGCTGGTTCATTAGTAGGGCTGGCTGAGCTGTGAGAAGTGACCCAGCTCCCCAAAACACAACCTGCCAGGGGTTTTAACCACCAGTGTCCTCCTGCCTTGAGCACGAGTGCCTTCAACTCTGCTTCTCAAAGATTAATTTGACCTCCAGGCTCATAATCACCATCAGGTTGAGCTGTGACAGCAGAAAAATACCTGAGGTAAGTCT
The DNA here is from genome assembly GCA_013397135.1 of Pachyramphus minor. Lineage (NCBI taxonomy): Eukaryota > Metazoa > Chordata > Aves > Passeriformes > Tyrannidae > Pachyramphus > Pachyramphus minor. The sequence continues at coordinate 837,818 of VYXB01000436.1, read as the reverse complement.
TGGCTTTACTTTCCAACCTGTAACTGGATCCTCTCCCAGTCAGAGGCTGTGTCATGGTCACAGTCCCCAGCTGGAGGGGTTTGGAGCAACATGGTCTAGTGGAAGGTGTCCCTGCCCATGGAAGGGGAAGTGGAGCAGGATTTTTAAGTCCCTTCCACCACAGCCATTGTGTGACTGAGAAACATTTCACAGACACTTGCCCACAGGTGCCACGGGGCTCACACAGCACCCAGCACACAACTGTGGCTCTGTCCCAAGAAGTGCTGGTGCTGAGACCTGTCACTTCACAAAGCCATCCCCTGGAGAGGTTAAAGTTTGACACCACACCTCTACTACTCACAGCACGAGCAGAGATAACCTTAAAAATAAAAGGGCCTCTGGTTTTCCCTTCTTCCATCCTCTGTGGAGCATTTGAGTCTTAAGAAAGCAAAATATCTGCCGTGGTGGAAGCAGGAGGTGCTTCAACTAACACAAGGGAATTTATTTCTGAATGTAATGATTTTTCTGTTGGCAAATCTAGTGATAAAAACCTGCAAAAATCTGTGTTTCAATGGATCTGGGCTACAGTCTGGCTCAGTGTGGTTCTGGGGCATGGCTAATATCAGCATCCCACAATTAGCATGCAGCTTATTAATCCCTGCAAATAAATGAGCCTGGCCCTCCAGTCCAGAAAAACACTTGGGGGACCAATTCTTTATTTCTGAGTGTATGATTAGTACAAATTAAAACCAGAATAAGTTTTAATTTTGCCACATCAGGCAGGTTCATCAAAACACCCTTATCCCCCAGAGCCAAATCCCAATAAAGGCATAACAAGGGGATGTTTCAACTAGAATGATTAGGATAGTCCAGGAAAATTAATTTTGAAGTTGGTGGCAGCCTCCTGTCAGAAACAGGCAACGGTGAGGAGGGAATGTTCAGAAAATGAAAATGAAAAGGCTGTGCTAAGTACTGCTGGTGGCAAGGAACAGGCAGGACCTGGCTCTGCTCCTTCTCAATCACTCTCATCAAAGCATCGTACAGTATGAAGCCAATTCAACATGATAAACTCAACAACTGGAGCCCAGCTCCCAAATATAGGGGTCTGCTGCCCAAATCCTCCCTCATTTAGCCAAAGGCTCCCCTTGGCTCTTGATCTGGACTGGTCAGAGCCATCAGAGCAGGTGCTGCTGGAGGAGGGTCTGAGGGGGGCACCGAGGACCACATGGGATGTTTAACTTCCCTTTCCAAAGAGCACAGTTAAAACAAATCTCTTTTTAACACTGCTCCCTTCTGCCACCCTGGCTCTGCCCAGCACAACAGCCTGGCCTGGCTTTATCAGCCTCAGACCAGCCCACGAGACACCACTTGGACTGAGAGATCTCCATCCAACTGCACCCAGGAGAGTAATGGTTCTGGAACAGTGACACACAAGCCTTGCAAAAAGGAACCATCAAACAAATCCAACCCCTTAAACCAAGCTGTGTTAAAGACTTGTTGTACAGCAAGCTGAGGTCACCTGAGCTTTGTTTTAGGTTTTTCTTCAGTCCAGAAAAGAATCACATGTTGGGAACCAACCTCCCTATGGGTACAAAGAAACACACTCCTCCATCTCTGGCTCCCACAAACACCAGGACAGATCCTGAGGAAACACCAAGCACCACATTCTGGACATCAACTCAATGCCACATCCCAGGAATTTGCAACAACCTCTCCCAAAGCCAGCCCACAGATCTGACCTTCAGTCCAAAGGGAAGGCTCCGTCCCAGATCCCACTTGGTGAATAGAGAGTGACCCCGTGGTGCTTGAGGGAAGCCAGGAATCAGCAAGAACACAGGCCTGGATAAGGGGAGCCAGGAGCCATTAAATAACCTCCCTCTGGCCTCACCTGCAGAGCCCAGGTGGGCCTGGATGAGGCCCATCCCTCTTTCCAGGCAGGTTTGAGGAGATCAGCTGTTTCAGGAGGAATGAACCTTCCCCCCCAAACCCTGTCCAACCCTGTGGGGGTGTCTGTGTGGGAGGGAGCCCCTTGTCCCTTCAGGGGCACAGCCCTGGGGCCACCCTTTGCTCTTCTGTTCCCTGCCCTGATTTACACCACCACGAGAGAGGGGAGCCAGGCCTTTCCCCCCACCCCACCGTTAATAAATATTCCAATGTGCTATTCCCGTAGCTCGAGTACAACATCCTCCCCTGGAAAAAACAGCAGTGATTCCTGAATTAATTTAGATTTCCCGCTGCCTGGTTAGACCAGCTGGATGTGGCACGCTTCATCTTCCCTGCAAACAGTGCCAAAGTCCCCGGGGGACACTCAGCACTTTATAAACCTGTCAAGCCCTTAAAGCCGGTGACCATGAGGCTTCACAACAGAACGTGTGGAGCTTTATGGCCACACACACACCCGGCCAGCCCCAGAGAGAGGAGCTGCAGCACGGCTGCCTCGGGAGCTGAGAGGATGTTGTTTTGTGCTGTGCTTTCATTTCAAAGGAAGCAAAAAAAAAAAAGAACAAACCCACTACATGATTTATTTTAAAGCCTCCAAGCTGCTGCAATGCTTTGAGTGGGTATGTATATACATGGGGAACGGGAGATTGTCTCCAAAGTCATTTGCATTCGTTCCCTTCCCTCCCTGCTCCAAGCAGTGTTTTTAAAAGGTCTTATCCTGGAGATGCTGGAATACTTGCAGCGTGCAGAAATCAGACTTTTGGGTGCAGAGCACCTGATGGAGCCGGTTTTTATTTAGAACACATATTGTCCTGGCAGTCCCACCCTGCGCAGCGCTGATTTATTCCTCTCCTCTTCTGACAAGCACCACACGGTATTTTTTTTGACACAAACAACGTTCTTCAGCATCTCTTCGACCTGCTCAGCTCCAGGCCATCCCCAGGGCTGCTCCTGCTGTTCGGAGCGATTCCCATCGCGGAGCAGGAGGCCGCAGGGGTCTGTCCCCTGAGCTGCCCGACGCTGGCTGATTCCCAGCTGGAGGAGCTCCCGGCTCCGCTCTGCCCACCCGGCAGCTTAACAAGTCGGCATCTGATGGAGTCGCTGCCGTTTGGGTCCCTGAGGGATTATAATGTGACTGCAGCAGGTCCCGGCCATTCTCTGCAGCCCCGCGTGTTGTTGCTTCATTAAACGCCAAATTGTTACATTAATTCTAACTGCCCTGTAGAGATGTAGCTGTCAGGAGTGATTTACTCGCCTCCAGCTGACTCTGAGACTTTCCTCTCTGGAAGAGGCCAGTGCCTGGGTGGGAGTGGGATGCAGGACATTTGTCCAGCCTGATACTGGCAGCAAGAGGCTCTGCCCTCCCTGCAGAGACAGGGATGGTCTTCAGACCTCCGTGGAAAAACCACCAGGGAGCTAAAAAACGGTGTGGGGTTTGGTTTTGGCTGAACTCTGGGCTGCTGGTGGCTCAGGCTGCCTGTTAACAGGCAAATCTTTGCTGGAGTATTTACTGAGTCCAAATCTCTGGGGTGTCTCCTTCGTCCCAGCCAGCAGCTCTGCCCTGCAGGAGGAGGGTCTGGGGCTTTCCTGCCTTGTTCCCAAGGATCATGGTGTGGGCAGGGGGAGGCGAGGTCAGACAGGAGGGATGGTGGGAATACCTTTGCTCAGATGCTCTGATGCATCTGGGATAAGCCACTGGAGAAGAACTTGTGGATGAACCGGCCCCATCCACCTTCCCTGCACCCCGTGGATGAGGGATTTCACCTGGCCCACATTCTACTCTTTGACATAAAACTTAATAATTTCTGTAGGAAACACGGGTTTGGGCACAAAGGTGAATTTGCTGTTTGAAAAAAACAAAAACAAACCAAAAACCAGTAGATTTTCCTCACTGAGTAGACAAAAAATTTCCTGCCTCGCATGTCTTGCACTCACAGAAATCAGCAGAGGTTGTAAAGCTCACCTGCAAACTGAGCAGTGCAAAACCCCCCCTTCCTAATTCTGTTTGGGTTTTACAAGCTGTCAGTCACTTGGACAGTGCTAGTTTTATTTGCTTCTTTCAAATTGGTTTTCTTTTTAACGGGAAGAAAGCATTTATATTAATGGAATCCTTGATCCTCAGCCCTGAAAGGAGAGGCTGAAATGCAATCCCCTGAATTTGAGACCAGGACGCTCGGGAAGCTCCTCCCTGTGTTCAGACGAGCACAAACATCGGCACCTTCCAGCCTGTTCTGCCTCTGAGAGCAAAGCACAAAGGCAGAGGGGTAAATTTGCATTTCCCCCTTCCTTAAATTCAGCCATCCCCTGGGAATTCCCGTGGGAGAGGGACAGCAGTGTCCGTTATTTGCAGGAGGGGGGAACGATGAGAAAAATGTCTATAAACTGCATGTTCAAGTACTACAGTTTTAGGCTGGTTTTATAACAGCATTATCCCAAAATCAACTGCATTTCTGTCTTCCTGTTCTTATTTCCTTCTTTTTAGGAAACAAACACCTCCCAAAGTCTTTTCTTAGTCTTCCATTGGAAAATATTGTTAATACTTGAGCCACCAAAATGTTTGGATGCAAAACACTCGCCTGGTTTTGGTGAAGGTGTTTCCAGACACAGAAATCTTGAAAGCACAAACTCCTGTTTTCTCTTTAGGTGAAGTTCTGCCATCTGATTTTTTTAAATCCCACAGTTTTCTATTTACTCCAGAGATTTCCATGAGAAATGTCCTTGTGACGCACCTACAGGGTGGGATCAACAGTTGTCTCTTTATTACTCAGTCCTGGAGAAGGAAGGAAAAGCTGCAGATCCCAGCTCTGAGCTCACACTCAACCTAAACAAGGCAAATTTCTGCTGTGTCTGGAGGAGACACAGCTTCACCCATCTCCAAAATCCCCCAGGAGCAGAGACATGAGCAGATTTCCATGTGTCACCCCCAGATCCAAGCTGGTGGGGTGTTTTTTACACCCATGGTGTCACACAGTGGGGTTCTCCCTTCCCTGCTGTAGCTCTAGGAGTGGGACACCTGGAGAAAAAAGGTGATTTTCTCTGTTGGGTGGGCAATGCCTCATTAGGGCAGCAGGCAGGGACCTGCTGTGCCTTGAACAGGCTCCTGATGCCTCTCTGAGAGCAGAACCTGGATGTGTTTGAGCCTCTCAGGTGCAACGAGTGTGTAACAGGAGGTGGGGATGTTGTAAAGACATTTCCACAGCACTGGGGGTTTAGATTCTGCAAATCCAAACTTTTTTGCAAATATTATCAACACCTGCTCCCTTCTGGAGACGTCAGTGTCCCACCCAGGCCGAGCAAAGGCCCGGGAAGGAGGGAATGGTGGCTGTGGGTTGTGCTCAGCACAGCCCACCCCAAGCTGCCAAACAGCAAGACATCAGAGACACGACCCTGCCTTGACCTTTAGGAAAGGTGAGGACTCAAATCCAGGATGTTCCAGGTGTCCCCACAAGCTGGACAGCTCAGCTCCACCCTTGGTACCAGGAGCGGGGCCCCGGTGCCCACATGTGCTGCTGTTCCCCTGAGCACACGGAAAAACCCCAGAGCAAATATTCCCTGACTTCCCAGGGAGCGAGAACATCAAAGCCCATGAGCTTCATAAAGGGTCTGTCAGCAAATCCTTGGATCAGAGGCCTCAGCACTTCCCTCTGCTCGGAGCAGTGTGACCATGGATGTTTGTAGAGGAGGATCTGTGCATATCTGGATATATGTGTGATTGTATATACAGATATATAAATCAAAAAAATATACCTATATGCTCTCTCAAACTTAATCCCTTGAGGATTTTTTTCCCTTTTCTTTCAGATTTCTCTGTGAAATATTCTCATATCTGACTCTGTGTTTCATGTTCCCAGCTTTCTGCTCACAGACAGGCAACATCAGACTGCATTTGCTGTTGTTTTATGAGCCCAGATTTCTGGGACGAATGCTAAAAAATAGTCAGGACCCATCAAAAACAGACCAAAGTCTGTGTGTGCCCAGAGCGATCCCCTTTGGATCATCCAAGGATTTCCAGCCTCCAAAAACTGTCATTTTTTAATTCCAAAGCATTTCTACATCGGTGGTTTTGCTCCTCTATTGAAAGGGATATTTCAACATTAAAATATTGAAGATACTGAAAGCACATTTCAGCACTTTGCTGGATCGTGGCATCGAGGTTTAAGAGCTTTTACTCTTAGATTAATGTGTTTTATTTACTTATGTTGATGCTTTTGATGTGAATTTAGCAAAAGACTGTTTAAAGTTTAGCTGACAAATTTATTTGTAACCTCGAAGTATTTGATCATCAGAGAGAAAGCAAGAATATAAATAAAAGACACTGGACATTCACATAATCTACAGTTAATTCCATATTTTTTTTTACAGATAACAATATACATATTGTCTTGCCTTTCCTCACAATTGGCTCGCACCTTATCCATGGAAATACACAAATGCCTGGGGCAGAGATGTGTTCCCAGGAAAGCCTGTGCTCGCTCCGATGCTCCCAGTGGTGCCTCGGGAATGGCAGGAACTAAACCAGCCAAACCCTCCTGCTGAGAGACCCCCGAGAAGGTATTTGGCAACAAGACATCAGGGTGATTGTTGAGACACTTTGCAGTAAAACTGTTGCAAAGAAACGTGAAGGAAAAGCGTAAGACCCACAACCCAGAGCCATTAGTGTTCCTGGGTCAAGAAAAATTCACCTCTTGACCCCGTGATAAACGTGGAATTATTTGGTCATAAATACATCTATTCACGGTTTAATGCTTATATGGAAGAGTCAAACTAGCAATCTACAAATTAAAAAGAGGGGAAGCAGAATTAACATATGATTTTCATTTTACAAAGGAAAGTGTTGGTAAGTGATTGGCATGTTAGAGAGCATTTCATTTTAGAAAAGTGAATGTAAATCCAAAATAAACCAAAACATACCACTGTCGGTGCGCTTTTAAAAAATCTGCTGGAAGAACAGAGAAGTTTCCTACCATGGATTTCTGAAGTGATTCACTATGAACAGTTCTCCTATAGAAATATAGACACTGTCACACCTTTCACCATGGATGAGGACTTTTATTTTCCCTTAAAAATGTCTCAGTGTGGGTGGGCCACGAAGCAAGTCCTTGCCTTGGAGAATGCACTGACAACAGAAAGCAAAATACCTCATATCAAATCTGTAAAGCACAAGTCTTGGTGTTCAGTAAAGACACGAGAAGCAGTTTGTTTGGACACTCAGGATGCCACTTGCTGTGGTGCCACTGCCTTTGCCCACCAGCCCTGCCAGCCCAGGCTGGGTCCCCTCAGAGATCACATCCGTGTCCTCACACATTCCTGCCCCGCTCGGCAGCCACGGCTCGTCCCTCCTCCATTCCAAGAGTTCATCAGCACCGAGTCCTTCCCCTTCCCACTGCACACTGGTGGATCCTGTATCAAAACTGAGCGTGGTCGACTTCATCCAGCCAGGAGGCCGGGCTGGCAGGGAAATCCGGGTACCCCCCGCTGCTGCCGGTGGAGAGGTCGGAGCTGGGGCCGTTCCCGGCCAGGACCCTCATGGGCTGGGGCACCCCTTGTCCGCTTTGTCCCATGATGCCCAAGCTGTTGTCTGGGTAAACCAAGCTGGAGATTAAAGGCTGGTGGCCTGGCAGTGCTTGCAAGGAGGCTGGAGATTGGGGTATCCCGTAGGGGCTGCTGGAGCGCAGGTCGTGGTACTGGTCCTGGGCTGGGATCCCACTGGGATCCAGGGCGAAGCTCCCATTGGTCCCGGCCTGTCTCCCCAGAGCAGGGGATGCCTCATTCAGATTGCTGTAAATCCCATTGGAATGGCTCATTTCTGACATGGAGGGCTCATCTGGAAGGAAAGGGACTGGTGTTACTGGGAGAGCAACAGTCATGGCTGGAACGCACTGGTTTTACTGGGGAGCAGTGCCAGGGGTGGCAGTGGCTGCACAGGAACCCCTGCAAGCTCTGGGTATAAATAGATGAGATGGATGGGAGCTGAGCAGCCCCGCTCTTCCCACTTGTAATTCCTTATTATTCCCATCCTTGCTGAAAGATCTTCATAGAAGCCCACAGGATTTCTTTTTTTTTTTTTTCTGAGTACAAATGTCTAATACAATTTGGATTTTAAAAATATACATGGAAAGTATATATTAAAATATGTACATATTAAAATATGTACTGTGATTTAAAAATAATCCTTTAAAGGGAGAGTGAGTTCAATACCTTTCCACCATTTGTTTCTATTTGGCTTTGAGGTTCATCCTGAATTTTCATAAAATTTTTAGGAGCTACCTGCACATTCACCAATTCAAGAAAAAAATCTGTGTTTCTCAGGGAAAAAAAAAAGATATTAAATAGAGATATTTGTCTGCTCAGGAATAAGCTAATGAAAACAGTTACAGAATGTATTTGTACAACTTAAAAACACTCCTGAAAAATGAACAACATTTTTAAAATACTCAGCAAAAATTATTTGTATTTGTTAGGGGTTTATGGACAGTGAGAGCTGCTCTGTTGCCTGGGATACAAACCTGTTTGTGCCATCGGGCTCTCAATAACTGTTCACAGTTTTTAGTTATTATTTATAGAATATTCATATTTAATGAGCTGATGCACAGTGTGTGTATAAACAGGCTCGAAAATCAAACAGTTTTCAGAAACAGAGAGGAGCTGAGATGCAAAGCTGTGTGTGCATAAACATACACATTATGGATGTGTCTGTGTAAATATGTACCGAGGTTTGCTTTCCAGTTTCTCTCGTTATCCCTAAAAACGACACTCACACATTGGGGATGGAGCTCTGCCTGGAGCTCGGACTGTGTGGAAGCGCCTCAGGCACAGACCTCCCCACCCAACCCCATCCTGCTCCCGCGGCTCTGGAGAGTGTGGGATGAGGCTGTGCAGGACAAGAGCTGCTGGGGGAATGTCCCTGAATTTGTCACCAGAAGTCTGGGCTCCAAAAACGGGACTCTCTGATGCAGAAACCTCCCAACACGGAGCAGTCTCCCTTCTGCAGCACAGCTGCCACAGGACTGAGGAGTCCTAACGAGTAACTACAGAAACAAAACCACCCCTAAAAAAAAGATTTTAAAAATAGAAAAAAATTTTAAAAATCACACACTTTTCGCCGTAAAAACACTCAGTGGTTCTGGACTCTCTGGTTTTTGTATTTCCAAGATCCCCTTGGAAAGGCCGTGTATGAGCTGCGCCTCTGACATCGCAGCGCCTGCCAGGGGAGCTCTCCCCGCTGTCCCCGCAGCTTTTCGGGCCTGACACAAACATCCCCCCGGAGGAACAGAGGAGCGTCCTCCGCGCTCCTCAGCCCGGGTGGCCCCGGTTCCCCCGCCAGGACCGCACCGCGGTGAATCCCGCAGCTCTGCCCTTCTCCCCCCCCGGGCGCTTGGTTTCACCCATCGTATCATGTCTAAAAATTCTGACCGCGGCACCGAGGGGGTGAAAACAACCTGGTGACCGACCTGTGAAGGAGACCTCGGCGTCGCTGTCGGGCCCCTCCTCCTGGATGCTGTCCTTGTCGGACTTGGATGTCCCCCGGGATCTCTTCATGTTCCTGAAGTACTGACCCCACCGCTGCCTCCCCGCGTCCTTCTTCAGCCTTTTCTCCTTGGCCCTGCGGTTCTGGAACCAGACCTGCGGGCGGGACAGTCCGGGGAGCTCGGTGGCTGCGGGGCCGGTCCCCCCCGTGCCCCCCGACCCACACAGCCCCCGCTCTCACCTGCACCACCCGCATGTCCAGCCCCGTCTCGGACGAAAGCTGCTCCCGGNNNGCCCCGTTTCAGACGAAAGCTGCTCCCGGACGTGCCGCGCCGGCTTGGGCGAGTTGTTATAAGCGTTTTTGAGGGTCTCCAGCTGCTTGGCCGTGATGGTGGTGCGGGGCCGCTTGGCCGTGGATTCAGCCTCTGCCGACGCGGTGCGAGTTGGAGGTGAAGTCACCACGGGACGCGACCTCCCCCCAGCAACCCCTCGAAGGCAGAGGCTCCCACCCCTCCCGCCCGCTGCATGAGCCTGTCCTGGAGGGCAGGAGCGCCCCGGGCCGCTTCCCTCCTGCCCTCGGGGGGTGGCAAGGACGGGGAAAAGAGAAGGGGTACCTCTCTGCTTGGCCGTCTCGTAGTCCGCCTTGCAGACCAGCCTGCTGTCCTCCATGAGGTAGAACTCGTCGCCGGTGGCCAGCTGCCGCTTGCAGACGATGCAGGCGAAGCAGTGCAGGTGGTAAACGAAGTCCTGGGCCCGGCGAACCACCTGGGTCGGGGGGATGCCCTGCTGGCAGGCGGCACACTTCGTCCCGAAGCGCCTGAGCGGGGGGGACAAGCGGCGGCCGCTGAGCCGGGGGGTGCCCGGGGAAGGGTCCCCGGCCCTGCCCGGCGCTGTCCGCGGTTCTGAACCTGCCGCTGTCCCGGTGCTGAATCCCCCCTCACCCTGAGCCGCGACCCCCACCCGGGTCGGTTGCCCCCTGTCCTGTCCCGTCCCGTCCCGAGCGGTCCCCACGCACTTGAAGAAGTCCTCCTTGCAGTACACGCCGTCCCCGCGGCTGAAGCACTTCTCGGCCAGCTGCGTCTGGCAGTCGGAGCATTTCAGGCACTTGCTGTGCCAGTGCCGGTCCAGGACCTTGAGGATGAACTTGTCCAGGATGTGCTGGTTGCAGCCGGCGCACAGCGGGATCTCTGCGGGGAGGCAGCTCTGGTCAGCCCCCGGCAGCTCCGCTGCTCCCCGAGACCGGCCCGGCCCCTCCCGCCACCCCCGGGACCACTGCCTCCCTAGGTGGCCCTGGGAACGCCCCGAAAAACCCCAGTATTCGTTCAAATTCGTTTTTTGCAGCGCTGTGTGAGCGTTTGCCCGCGACGCGGGGATCAGCGAACCTCCGGGCCGAGCACACCCGGGAGCACCCGGGAAAACATGAAGGGAAGTGATGGAAACGGAATTAACCCCCCGACCGTTCCTCCGGCAAAGCTGCAGTTATTCCAGGCTCTTTTTCCTTTTCCTGCACTTCCAAAATTCACCTTCAAATAAAGGCGGGGTAGCCCGGGTGGAGTGAGGGAAGAAACTACCAAAAATTGCGAGAATGGCACTGAAAATAAAAACGCGGCAGGCTTGTCCCTTCACCCTGCAGATATAGACAGGGATGACACAGAAAGAGATAAAGATACCGATATGGAGAAATAGAGATACAAAAATAAACAGATACAGTAGTTAGAGAACGAAATGTAGACATACATAGACATAGATACATAGATTTCGTTATAGAGGTATCGATAGAGATATGTAGGTAAAAATACGAATATGGGATGCATAAATACAGATATATCGGTACAGACAGAGATGGAGAGATATAGACACGGCGGTAGAGATACAGATAGATGTGGACACGAGAGCACCTATATGTAAAGACAACTGTATGTGGAGACACAGAGCTGCCTCGGGGTGCGTAGGGGTGGAGGTGGAGGTGATCTCGTTCTCCTCAACAATTCACCGCGTCCCAACGAGCAACCCCAACAGCGGCAGCGGCTGCGGCCAGGACTGAGCTCCGGCAGCGGTAACACGGCACAGCCCCGCAGGGTCCCGGCTCAGCCCGGCTCGACCCGCGGCTCTTACGCTGCATCGCGATCCGCGGGCCAGCTCCGCTCGCTCAGCGGGGCCGCGGGCTCTGCAGCATCTTCCGCCGCCCCGTCGCTGCCGAGGCCGGGCCGGGCGCTCCCCCCCACCCCAAATCACGGCGGCAGTTGTGTCCCCCCTCCCCGGCCGCTGCCACCCCCGCGCCGCC
>VYXB01000436.1:797421-824691 GCA_013397135.1 Pachyramphus minor | reverse complement strand
CCTGGGCCACGCGTGGCCGGGGCCGCTGTTCCCAACGCGTGGGCTCGGGCTGCAGGAGATTCCCGTGGGGCCAAAGCGGCCCCCGGGACCCCCCCTGAGCCCGCACGGAGCGGGGCGGGGGAGCCGCCGTCGGGGGGATCCTCCCCTCGGACCCCGCCGCGCCCCGGCCGCCCCCGAGCCCGGATTTCGTTTGTCCCCGCAGGGCGGTTTGCGGGTCTCCCCCGACACCTCCCGTGGGGAGCGAGGGGGGCTCTCCCCCCTCCGCTAATTAATTCATGAGCGCGGAGAGGCAGCGGGTGTCCGACCCCCCGGGCAGCGGCGCGCGGCGGCTGCAGGAGGTTAATTGCGCTAATTGAGGACGGGGAGGACACGGACGCGCGTGTGCGCTGTGTGGGCAGCAGGGCTGCGGGTGTGGCTGTGCGTGTGCCCTGGTTTGTGGGTGCGTGGCAGCCCGTGGATCATTTCGGGTGTGCCTGTGGGGCTGTGCGGGTCTGTGTGTGCACACGGGTGTGTTTTGGGTGTCCGTGTTCACGGGGCTCGCGGGCCCGTGTTTTTGTGCGGGTGCCACCGACAGCCCCGTGCGTGTGTGCCCCGCTTGCCCCAGGCAGCCGGAGCTGATAATTGTGGTTGTTACTGTGAGCCCGTTAATCCCCCGAATCCCTTTACCTCCTGCTCGCAGGGGATTACAAATTAATAAAAGCAGCTTAGGGGCGGGAGCTCCGAACACACATATGCTGCTGCCGACGGCAGGACCGGGACTTTCGCTCGCTCTTGGGGGCACCCGCGGAGCCCCACATCGAGCCTTCGTCCCTGGGACACCCACCCCGGGGTGACAGACCACCTTCCTGCCCGCTCCCCTCCCGCGGGCCGAGGGTCGGGACTGTCCCCTGTTCGTCTGCCCGGGGACAGGTTCCAGTCTGGGGACTGCTCAGCCCTGTACTGTTGGAAAACAATCAGGGAGACATTTTGGGGGGCCGGGATCTGGGGTCCCCAAATAAGGTCGCCTGAAATTCCAGGCTGGCGTGAAGTTGGAGTGCAGGTACAGCACTGCTGGAGTGTGACTGTGACCACACTGCAGTGACACAGGTACCACCAGCACCACAGGCCCAGGAACAGCATCTGAGGGGCAGGTGATGACCCACAGGGTCCCTTTGAAGCTCAGTTTTAAAGTGGGTTTTGTCTGAGCCCCTGAGGAAGTACTTCAGGAAAACGTGTGTGTGGTGGTGCCTGTGGCCGGGCAGGGGGGAGTGAGGGGCTGTTTCCCACTCAGATCATCAGTGGCACATTCCAGCCCCATGGTCTCTCACACTGTGACACCATCACCCCACAAAAGCCCCTCAGGTGATCTCTCCCCACACACACTCCTGTGCTCTCCTGTTCAGGTTGTAGCAGCCACCAGACCCTGCCCGGGGGTTTCCTCACTGTGGTTCTGCCACCACCAATAAAAAACAAACCCAAACGTTCCTGGTTTTCTCTTTCCCCTGGTTCAGAAGATTCCTTAGCAACCCTGAGAAGTCTGGCCTTAAAAATACTCCCCTTCCTGTTCCCTTGTGTTGGCACTTCTGTGGCCAGACCCAGAGGCCGCACCATCCTTCCCTCCAATGAAATTCTGCCAGTTTTTGTAGGACTCGTCCCCAAAACACCATCAGACCATGAACTGAGTGGTCCCAGGGCAGCCCTTGGCACCTCTTCACCAGGAGGCAGCAGATGCCCCAGTCTGGATGGGCAAGGACAGGTCTGGTTCTTCCCCAGCAGGGATGATGCCCGGGTTTGTCCTCAAGGATTCAGGCAATGAGCCCAGTCCTCAGGATCCCCAGGGGAATATTGCTGGTTCCCAGGCAAGGTCAGGGGTCAGCCAGGAAACGAGTTTCAGTGCCAAACATTCCCTGACATTTCAGAAATTTATGGGATAACAGTGAGAGAAACCGAGGGAAGGTTCACCTGTTCTCAGAATTAAACACCTACACAAACTGATGGATGTGGTTTGACACAGACATGGACATGGGCAATCCTGGCAATATAGTTTAGCTAAAAACAATCTGAAAACTAAAACCAATTGGAAAACACAGGTAAAGAGCCCAAACACAGCACTTTGCCCAAATGTTTGCAATTTATTTCAAACAAGCACATTAGTTTACAATTTAGTACAAAACAGTCACTTTTCCTTCCAAGAGAGGAACGAGTCAGTAAACAACCAACCAAAACCAAACCAGAACAGACTCGAAAATGTCAAGTTACTGAATTCAAATAAATAGAACATTTAAATTACTGCAATGGTATTGTCACTATTTCCAACACCTCGTGTGCAAAGCACAGACTGAGACAACACACCCAGGACCTTTGTTCCCATCCCGTTCTGAGCAGGAACAGCAGGATGGATACACTGCTGGACATCAAAAATTAGCAGTTCTCAGGAATAACTTTATTAGATTTCTTAAGTACTTGTAGCTTTTTTCTCTCTCCTGGTACATTCTACTCCTTTTATTTTCTATGCAGGTTTACTATTCCCTCTTTAAAAACATCCAGAGAGGAAAGAAAGCTCCAGGAATTACAAAAGGCTTGGCCCCAGCACAGGGAAGGGGCATTGCAGGAACCTCCATGGCACAACACACCACACAAATAAACCCTCCAGGACTGAGGAAATAGGGCTGGAGGCAATTTTTAAAGCAGAACCACTTTCCTGGCAGCATCACCCATCCCCCAGCACAGGCTGTGCCATTACAGAGACATAAAACGATGCCATTTGTCATTATAAAGATGGAAAATAAGAACAAGCAAACCAAGATTTACACAACTGAATTCAAAGTGAGGAAAACCTTCCCAGGTGAGGTTGTTGAAGTGAAAGCCTTGGCTGGTTCACTGGCAAGAGTTGGAGCACCAACACGGAGAAGAAACATCCTAATTTCATACTTTTATACTCTTAAGAGGCAAAAAAACCCACCAAAAAGCCACTGGAAGTTGGAGTATTGGTTCCTTTTGTTGTGTTTGGAGCAGGGTCACAGCAATGTGGAAGTTAAAGCTGTGGAGCAAAACCCCCACCTTATTCCAAACACACATTTGCTGCTTTTTAAAGGCAAAATCATCCCCAGAAATCTCCAAAGCCTTTTGCTTCCATGAGCAGAATTAGTCAAAGCTAATGAAGTCAGGTCTTTAAATGTGGTAGAATTCTAATCAACAGCAGCAATGACTGATTTTCAGCTTTGGAATGTGCAGCAATTCCAACAGCAGGAATTCAACAGTCCCACAGAAAAAGGCCCAGTTTTCCAGATCCAACACTGCTGTGCCAACTTAGGGGGTTTTGGGTGCTTGGGTTTATTTTTAAAAGCTGAATGTCCTGCCCAGATTAGGTCACTTAGAAGTTGCCTGGTTTTCAAAACTAAATGTGGAATCTCCAGGTTTTCCTGCTAACCAGCCTCTTCCTGGGATCTCTCATTGGATTCCAGCCCAAACCAACCTGCACTGAGCCTGTCCCACCTTCCACCACCACTCCAGTTGCTTACAAGGTGTTTTAATATCCAAGCCCAAGTGCTGTAACTGTAGGGAGTCAAAAGCAACAAGGGACAGGGAATCCCTGAAGCTCAATTCTGTTACTCCAAGTGGAAGTCGCAGAAACACGTCAGAAATATTCAGTTTTGTGAACAAACAAGGTTTGATTAGGAAGAAAAATAACCCTGTGGAGTTATTGTGCTTTTTAGATCACTCTTGTTGCCAGGTTTTAAACTTCCTATGCTGGGGCTTATGAGGGAAACCAGAGGAGGACACACCAATGGCACAAACACAGGGAATTGGCCAGAGACTCCTTATTCCTTCTCGTGTAACAGAGGAGCCAGCAAAACATTCAATTAAATTAAAAGTTGCAAATGTAGAATTGAAAGGAAAAGCCTTTTTATATAACATAATTAATCTGGAGAACTCACTGCCACGAGAAAACATTGAGGCCAAAACCTATTAGGATTAACTAAAGATTAGGTAATGGATAACTAGAACATGCTCAATTACATTGGATGGGATTATAAACTTCACTATCCAGGACGTGAATTATCCCCCCCAGCCAGGATCACAGGAACTCCTATTCCCAGTGGTAATTTCAGAGCTGTTTTCAGGGTTTCTTCTAACTGCTGCCCACCAGGCCCCCAGACTGACCTGTGAAGGCAAATGCCTCATTCCCAACTGCTGCCACATCCCAGAATGGAACAGCTCTGCCCTTCCTGACTCCATCAGGAGTATTCCAGCAGCAGGGAGGGAGGGAAGTGCTGTTCTGTGCACTGCACAGACAATTCACAGCTGGCAGGTGACACCCTGTGAGCTCAGAGCTGGAAATACCAAGGGAAGCATTAATTGCTATGTTATCATGGAGTTATCCAACAGAGGAAACTCAGTATTCCCAGATTTTTCAATCTGTTCTGCCATGTTAATACAAATCTCGCTGCCCTTCACTGAAAACCCTGTTTTCCTTTTCTAGAGTTCATCAGGATTGGCTTCCATCTGGATAACAAGATAATTAGTCAGCTATTTTCATGGATCATAAATGAGGTGAGTTATCCAATGCTCCATTAGCACATCCAATAGTGGAGCAAATAAAGCACCAGGTCCAAGTCTGCCCTTGCTCACACCTAATCTCCAATAAAATGATCACCATTAGCAATCAGAATCAGGCTGCTAATTGAGACACAGACTGCCCCAAAACCCACATCCAGGCAGTCACACACACATCCTTGGCTGGAATACACAGGAATGATTTGAACACAGAATGCTTTTTCCTTTAAATATGCCATGTAAATGATATTTCAGAGAGTCACAGAGGTTTAGAAATGGTTTAATCAGAATAAAACTTCGTTTCCTGGAAAAAAACCCAAAAAACAACTCAGAATTCTTGCTCCTCCAAAGGAAGCAGCCAAAGTACCACTGGAACTGTTCAGCACTCGGGGAGGTGAAACCAGCCCTGGATAAACTAAAAAAAAAAAAAAAATAACACCTGACTTGAAGTACACAAAACAATATCCAATTTCCTCCCACAGCAGGCACAGTGGATTGCATAATGCAATGTTTACTCTGAAAATGAGTAAAGGATGTCGGTGGTAAGTCATGGAAAAATCTGCACTGACACATGCAACGCTCCCTCCAGAGCACAGCCACGTGTGCCTGGGCTTCTCACAGCCAGCTCCTCACATCCAACACCTGGAAATGCCTCGGGACAAAGGGCTCTGCAACAAGGAATACTGTGTATAAAATCCCTGATCATAAAGGTTAAAGCTGTGTCTGGGACTGAACAGCCACGGACGCGGAGAACTCCTACACCGAGGACCGGTAATACTTCACCTTCCACCTCTTGGATCTCATCCTGAAAAAAAAGTACATGATCATCAAAAACAAGGAGGAGGCCACATAGAGGATGACACAGAGACTCATGTCTATGTTGGAAAAGCCAATCCCTAGGAAGGACACAGCCTGCCTGGTCTCTTTGAGGTTCACTGATGCTGCTGCATTTTTCCCGCTACCTTGGACAGCTCCGGGATTCCCTCCCGGCTTCTCTAACACCTTAGAGCCCCAATCTCCCGGGTTTTCCTTATCCTGGATCTTATTTTCTCTGTTTCCCCCCATTTTCTTCAGTAGGTTTTTGTCCTTCCCCTCCCTGGTGTCTCCCTGGTCGGGGTCACTGGAGTCTGTCTGGCTCTCGGTGTATTTATAGAGAATATTGTCACTGCTGTAGTGGGATTTCAGGAACTGCAGGACTTGCTCTTCATTCCAGCTGTGCAGTCCTTTAATTTCCTCGTGACATGCAGGACAAATGTCTGGAGTTGGCCACTGAACTTTGGGAAATTTTGGATCTTCAGTCAAATCACCTGATTGGGAAGAGAAGAAAACACAGTAAAAATAAATATCAGAATAAAAATCAGGGAATGAATGGGGGAAGCTGAACCACCAGACACCTCACAGAGAGTATTTCCCCTCACAAACAGTGGGGTTGTACAAAAAACACCCCACAGCACAAAAATGTTTGCCTGAAACCAAGACAACCACAAATAAATTTGGAAATTCCTAAGTTTCCTCAGGGATGCATCAATTCTGACCCGAAGCATTTCAAAACACAAACAACAACTGATAATTATTTGCCTTTTCTCCCAGGAAATGCTGCAGCACTGGAATCCCAGCCCCAGCTCCTGCAATTGCTGCTTTTCAGGAGGCAGGAAGACATCTGGGCCCTTCAGGGTTAAACCTGAATTATGGTGCAAAACAAACTGCTCTTTTCACTCAGTGCTCCTTAATCCCTGTGTTCTGCAGGAGCAGCTCCAAGGCCAAAGACTCAGATATTTTCATGTTTCTGTTCTGTGAATCATTCCATCCCAAGCTTCCTTTTCCACAGCTTTGCATTATTGCTGGAGCAAACTGGTTTTAGTACTTGAAAAACCATTCTTATATTTAAGATGTATTTTTCAGCTTTTTTTTTTTTTTTTTCCCCTAGCCTTTAAACCTGAAATGCTGAATTAAATCCAGGCTGGATGATTCAGATGCTCACAGCTCTGGCCCAGAGCTGAAGGCTGGAGCTGGTGTCAGATTTTAAAAAAATAACATTTGAAAACAGGGATGGAGATAATTCTTAGGAAAAAAACTTGCAAGAAAAAGCTAATTTATTTAGCTGGTTGTTATCAGTACACCAATATTTAAAATGTTTTTAAAAAACAGACTCTCATTTTATTTTTTTTTTCCCTTTTAAAGGTAGGAAGCTTCCCCATGATTTTGAGCAAAACAGGGATTCACTGGATGCTTAAAAATAGGTGTCTCCTCAGTATGTACAAGCAAGAGAACAAATCTGCCTTTTTATCTCATTAATCAAATTGTTTCAATAGAGAAAGTAGAAACAAAGTGAATTACGGTGAGATTACAAACAGAAAATTCCCTGTGCTTTATGTTCTGCTGCCAAAGAGGAAAATGCTGCAAATTCTGCCCATTCTAAAGCAAATTCTAAATTTCACAGGGCAGAGCCACATCCAAGCAGCTCCTGACCCACCCCAAGGCTGTGCCAAGGTGTTTTCATTGCCCAAACATCATTTCTCACTGGAGGCCACACGTGTGACCACAACTACAGACGCAGCTTTTAAGGGTGAAAATACATCACTGTCCCGTGGAGGAATTTTAGCAAACTCAAAAAGCATAATTTAACATTGTTATTTATTCCAGGGGGTTTATACTTCTTACTAAAAGGGTATTTTAGCTTGGCTGTTGCATCACCTAAATCAATATCCCTGTGAGGTTTCCAATACCTTAATGCTCTAAATAAGTGTATTGCTCCACCACTTAGCAAGTCCAAGCCAAGAGGAGTCGCCTGGTTCTGTGTTCAGCCCAGCAACTGTAACCAAAAAATTAAGGGGGTGTTTTTTGTATTTAATCCCTTATCATCTCCTTCTCTTCTCCTTGGAGAAAAGAGACAAAACTGTTTGTGCTCACAACAGTATTTAATACTTCATAAATCTTGGGAATTCAGCAGGACCATAATATGAACACAATGCAGCATATTTAAGTTGTAACTAATGCTACATTACCCAGATCCATAACAGCAGACAGGGATTTAGTGCAAAGAGAAACCAATTTTCTTTAGTGCTTTAGTTACTTGATACCCCCATAACAGAAGGGATTAAACACAACCAGTATTTTAACAGCACTTTTAGTCTATCTGAAAACACAGTGATCTAGAGGGGGCACAGATTTCCCTCATCCAGCAATTTTATCTTATTCCATTGCTGATCTGCCAATAATTCAGGCTCTTTTATCCTGAGAAAGTCTCGTGTTCAATTATATTTTTCCATCCAGTGTCGCTCCAGAACAAACCAAAGACAGGTTTTAACCTCTATTTAAAGTGTTACAGAAAGAAATGTGATTCATTTTTATCCACTTTTATTATCCCTTTTTTGAGGAGGTTTTGATTTGGACCCCAGAAAGATCCTCTCATCAAGCAACAGGTGAAATTTCAGAAGAAACCACCTTTGAGAATGGTGTTTTCTCATCATATCCCAAAAAGGCACAGGAACAGTCTCTGAGGTGTTTCCCTCCCCTACCTGCCAGCCTGTTGTTCACCACGTTGTGCTTCTCCCAGAGCCAAAGAACAGCCCTGTCCAAGGTTTTCACGGAATCCATGGAGTCTTTGGCCATCTCTTCAAAGTGCTGAGCACAAGCCTTGCACCCAAAGAAGTGCTGGATGTACCTCCTCATGACCTGCAGCACGATTTGGGGATTGTCCTCAAGTCCTACAACACACGGGACAGGTTTATTCAGCCCCTTCTGGACCAACAGAGGCACTTCAACATCAAAGTGAACTGGGGGAGAAGGGAAGGAAATGTTCCACCACTCTTGTTCTGTGCACTTTTACACCTGAATCTAAAAATAGTCACTTTTGTAATTTAAAGATGACCAGGGCACAAGTGTCACTGTGCAGAATCTATACAAAAATAAGTCACAAAGATCTTAGAGGGACTGAAAGCTTCACACAGTTCTTAGAAGAAATACCCCCCTCCAACAAAATACATATATAATATTGTCACTAAGGAGTTAATTTATAACATTGCCACTAAGTAGCTGAAGTGAGACATCCAGAACCAAAATTATTTGGCAATAAATAGACCTTAGAGTGCTCTCAAACAGTACTTTCCACAACACACTGTTTGAAAAGCTTGGCTGGGGTGTCAGACACAACTACAGGGGAATTATTTCCAACACACTGAGGTTCCCAAAATGCTAATTGAGCAGCAGTGCTACTAAAAATGCAAAGTAGCTGTTTATACCAACACAAACCAACACATTTAGTCTGTACAACTGTGCCCAAAATTACCCTGAACTCCACATTAAAATAAGAGTTAAAAGTCAAGGGAAATCTCTCCTTTCAAAGAGTATCTGACAATTCAAGAGGGGGAAACAAATTTTGTTAAATGAGAGCCAGACATTAATTTTTACCAGAGTACATTGTGAAATTGTTAAAACATGCACAGTTCACACTGTCTGCCTGTCACAGTTCTTCTGGAAGCAGAGACTTTCCCTGATACTTTGCCCAATAACTAAATGAATATTTATGGTGTGCATAACACGACATTTGTGGCCAGGCACTGAAGTTATGGTGACCCTTCTACTGGAAAATCAGGAGTCAAACCCCCTCAGGTCAGTATTTCCCAAGGTGCCTGTGATGCCTGTGTGTTACTGAGGAATTAGAGCACCAGAATCTCATTACACTTATTAATTCCACAGCTTTTTTGGCAGGCACTGAATGCACCCACAGAACAGCTGCTGAGCAAGGTTTGCACTTCCAAGAGTGAATCAGGAATTCCTCCTAAAATAAACTCAAGCATATTATTATTTCTGTAACACTCACACTTTTATATGAAATAGCTAATAATTAATTCTGAAGTAAAATAAGGTCTCCCCAGATGGAGAACTTGGTTGTGTCAGCAGGTAGTTCTTCCATCTCCAAGGGGCTTGAAAACCTGACATAATTTGTTGAAATCCTAATGGTTTCATCTCTGTCTCGCAGAATTTCTGATTCATGCTTAATTGACCCAGTAAATTATGTCAAAATCCATTAAAAAATGTACTGTGTGTTACCACGAACACACACTTGTCAAATTAAACACATTTTATGGTGCAGATTGATCAAATTACAGCCTCCTGCTGCTGAACATTGGAATAATTTACTATTGCATTGTTTTTTTGGAAGAAAAAAATCCTCAAAAAAGCTGCTCAAACTATCAGAGCACTCTCGTTATGTATATAAGAAATACATGCAGACTGTCATTACACCTTTATTTAAAATAACACCACAATATTCTTAAACACAGCAGCATAAAGAAGTCTTTAAAGCCAAAAAGAAATCCTAAAAAGCAACCAATCTTTCCTCAGCCCCTTCAATATCTGTGATTGAACAGACATGTATAAATGAAAGCTATGAGATTAAAGCAGATTAAATTACTGCATTAAAAGAAAGGCTGGAAAATAATTTTGGAAATTTGAAACGAAATTTCAGGCAGAGCAATTTTATTATTTATACTAAAATATGTATTTAGAAAAAAACCAACAACAAACACAACCCAAGTAACTACTTGAAAATAATCTCTTTGTGGAGGAACAGAGTCAGACACAAATTTAATTATATCTGTTCTCCTGTGCTGTTACACTCCTGAAAACTCATATTGTGGGGAGATCTTTCAAATTCAGCAATAGATTAAGAAAGAATCCAGATAATTCATTATAAACCCCCCAAGCCTGCCTTACTCACACCAACAGATCCTGTTATCTAAAAACTCATTTCTTTATAATTAAGTGCTCTCAGGACTTGATTTCTGCAGTGATTTGACACATCCTTGGGTGTGAGCAGTTCTGCTCTGAGGAGCCCTCGTGCTGCTCCTGCTGCAGGTTCAAAATTTCACCCTTCGCCACTAAAATCTTTCAAGTGTAGCCCAATAAAGGCATTTTCTCACTAAACCCACAGCGAGTTCACCCAGAGGAAACGCTCCAGAGAAACCCGTCTGCTCTGCAAAGAAAACAAAACCATTGCAAAATGGCTCATTTTGTTTGTTTTTCTTTTATCAGCCCCGAGATGAATCTTCTATTAACATCTGCCACGTATCATCGTGTAATCCTCCTTTTCTCTCTCCTCCCCAAACTACTGCAATTCAGGGTAACCCTAATCTTTAAAGTGGACAAGAAGCATAAAACCCTACCTGTGGTGGGAAGGATTAGGGAGTACATCATGCTTTTTAGTAGATGGGATTTAAACAAGCAATAAGGAGAGGAAAACCTCCCAAGACATAATCCCACAGTCTCAGACTGACCCAATTCTTTGGCTGTAAGAAGTGATCAGCACATCTCTGCCCCGATTTCCAGCCAGGGTTAACTGTGCCAAAGAGTTCTCGGGTCCTGTCATGTATTTTTAACTTCAGATTTGACTCCAAACACACAATTTGAGATGTAATTCTGTATGGTTAAATATGGAGAATTTATTTAGATTTAATCAGGACACTCTTGGCAAGTGGGGGAAGAGGGGAATTTAACTTATGCAGGATCCTGAACAGCTAAAAATCATCCAGTGCAAACCCCCTCAAACTCACAGCACTAAATGGAAGAAATTTAACTCACTGTCCCATGAAAAACAAACAAAACAAAGAGAACAACAAAAATAAACAACAGGATGATTTACTACCAAAAAAATTCCTTATTCTGAAGGAGAATTGTTAAGATTTGAAAGATTTTCATTGTGATTGCAAATATTTCTGGGCAAACACACATATTTATAATTTGAAAAAATAAAATATTTTTTTTAATATACAATCAGCAACTGGAAAATTGCAAATTTCTGGGGTTTATGGTTTAGTAACAGTCCATCTAGAATTCTCACATTCCTTAGAAAAGGCATTTAAAAGGCTTTAAATGAGAAGTAAATAGAATTGTAACCAAATACAGTACTGTCCTGGTAAGAATAAAAATAAATGAAGGCCAATATTTTAGCATTAATAATTCTATTTTCATTGGGTGAGGAAAATAGATTATATATCCAGCATGTTTCTTAAATAGGAATCATCACCAGAATATTAACACTCTGCTTCACAAGATGCTGCAAGTCTGAAAACAAGCAATTTTACAGAGTGCTGGCAAAGTAGTAAATCACTGCAGAGATTAATGACAGGTACATTCAGCTGAAAAAAAAATAACAACCCAAAACAGTCATAACATTCAGTATTTAATAAATAACATCACAGAGGGATCAGCTAATGGTTGTACATCCTTCATAGCTACTAAATTCTATGGTTAAATCTCATTCTTCTCAAATTGAATTCCCAGTGCAACCTCAGGTGACCTGAATAATTTTCATCCCTTTTTCAGGGAGCTCAAAATTTCTTTGTCTGAAATTCTCTCCTTTTTTTTGTGTTTTATCACTCCCAGCTTTAGGGCCACACACTTTATTTACCACATTTCTAAGCAAGGAGAAGGCTTTCAAAGCCTTCCAGCTGCAGCAAAGCTCTGACCCCTGCTGGTACAGACCTGCAGCCACTGCCCTCCACAAATGTATTAACTGAGGATTTCAACACCAAAAAAATATTGTTGTTTACCTGTATTTATCAAGGCTTTTGGTCTCAGTGCAGCCTGGACAGTGAGGGTGTGGAACAGCTTCCAAAGGGAGCAGCTGTAACCTCTCAGCTCTGGTCTGCTGCCCTGGCAGCCAACCCACTGAACCTTCTTAGAGAGAAATATCCCAGAAATCTGGAAAAAAAAAAAGAAAAAAAAAAGAGGTGTATTTAGGATATATCAGCTCTGGGACCTCAATGAACTACTGGATGTAAAAGCACAGCTGATCCTACGTGGAATTGAGGGTAAAGAACAGTCAATTACTTTCTCTGCACTTGCTGCTAATGAATTCAGGCTTAAGGCAAATGAATTTTAAACCTGGAACAACCCTTAAGTCCCAGATACTCTGATGTACCTTTAGAAAACTCAACCCTCTTGCAGGATATGCAAAAAACTGATGTCAAAACTACTAAAATTAGCCTGACAGAACACATGAAGTAGCTTAACCTGTAAAGTTATTTTTTTAAGAACAGCATGAACACAACACAAAAATATTACTGCAAATCCTGAGTTTCCCAGGGCACATCAAAAATTCCATATGACTCCACCAGGTTCACATGACTCCCAGGTGGTACAACCTTAAGGCTAAGATGTAGAATTTAATACTATTTCTTCTTAAAACAAACCCACTTTTTAGTCCTTATGCCCCAAATCCAGTGCAAGGTTTTAGTTTCCGAGTCTTCTCTCTCTGCTTCCTAAAACACACAGGAGGTTTCCAAATTTCAGAGAGCAAATAGGGAGGGAAGATTCTTATTAATTTCTGGGCAAAGACAGCCCTGTCACAGGGCTTTGACTGCCAGAGTGGGATGGGACTCCAGCAAAGCCTTTGCATGCCAGGAAATTAAAGAGTATTTGGGGAAACTCTTTTTCAGTGGGAAAATCTCCCATCACTTCAACTCTGACCCTCAAGAGAATCCTGCTGATAACAGACACAGCAAAGCCCAAAATATCCAGTGGGGGAAAAGGATCCCTGGAAGCTGACATTAGGGAACACATATTGCTTGCTCATTATAAACCCAGCCAGGATTGTGGCTTTCAATTCTCTCATTTCAATTTCTTCATGTGGATTTTTTGTTTGTTTGTTTGTTTTTTCTGGTAATGATTTCACTTTATTTTCATTTTAACCTTCTTATAACTCCATTATGACTGAGGGACCATCAGTAAGTGATGCCTTAGATTTATATAGAATCTTATCCTTTACTAATGCTGCATTTTCTGCTGGAAACAGGGACCAGCTTACCCGCATTTTGTTGTTGACCAGATCCAGAATAGCATCATAAGGGATTTTGTCTAATGGAAGGCTCACCAGCCACTCTTGCAAGGTCTCTAACAACTTTACCACAGGCTGACGGCCAGGAAAAAGCTGAGAAGAAAAAAACAAAAACAAAAACAAACAAAAAAACCCCAAGGAAAACAATATTTTAAAACCCAAATCTCATCATCAGCAAGACACTTCTGTCGTCATCTAAATGTTTTCCTGCCTTTAAAATGCTTCAGATTATAAGCAAATTAACTGCTTGTTCTGCTTGCAGTGAGAAGCCATCTCAACACTAAGTTGGGCTTACAAAATTAACAAGTTTCATGTGTAAAATATTAAAATTGAAGGTACTGAATAACAAGCAGGAATTGCACAGAACAGCTTGGGACAGATTATACAGAATTTCACATTGGGGTAATTCAGCTTAGAATGTGGCTCAGAGCAGAGGTAACACCTCAGTGAATCAGAAAGGCTGAAATCCTTCTCACTCTTAGAAAATCAATCACAAGAAATAGTTCTTTTTGGTCAGATTTCTGTCAACTGAGAAGCTGCTTATCCAGAAGAGCGTTTTCCTTCTCATCTGTGTAACAGTGATTTCCAAAGTGATTTGGAAATAGTTCCTTAACTTGGAACTTGGAGAAGCCACAGCCTGGCAGCTGAGTGTGGGAGACTGTAAGTCAGTGGTGAGGCCATGATTTTACACTAGAAATGGTTATTTTGTTTTAATTAGGGCTGTGATTGCTACAGAATTAAGTTGAATGGGCCCACCATCCTTTAGGGTGCAGGATTTCAGTAATGAAAATTCCTCAAATAGAGAACCAGAGAGCTCTGTGACTTTAGGATGATCCTCACTACAACCAGGAGAAGGGTATAAAAGGGTTCCTACCAAAACCACCTGCAAATCACGAATGGGAGATACAAGGAAAATGTTACATCACCAAAAAAACCCTCAAATAAAGGCCAGCAGCCCACCCTGGCTGAGCAGGGACCCAAAAGAGAGCATTCCCAATTTCTGCACTAATAGCCAGGGAAGCAAATGACATCAGCTGGCCAGGAGCCATCAGGAAGAGCAGAGGATGTTTTAGGGATAATATGATGGAAAGATTAGCACCACACTTTCTTAAAGAAATGAGGCCAGTGAGAGATTTCTGACCTCTGATGGCTGCAGGGGGGGAAGGGGGGCAAGAAACTGTCTGTCTGATTTTCAGATAAATCCAGATATCTGGAAATGGTTCATATAGGCCTTATTATTCCCTTACTAGTTATTGATTCACTGTTTTAAAATAAAACACAGTGGTAGCTACTCTGTAAATAAAGACACATTGGTCACTTCAGTAAATTGGCATTATACACTAAAATTACTTTGATTTTTTCAATTCATATCACATTATATTACAAATGTAACACATGAGTATTTTTATTTTTTAAATACCCATTAATATTCAATACCTGCTATTTTGAAATAATCAATTAAATTCAGTACCTCAATTATATTCCAAATTTAGACAGAAGCTACTAAGATCTCTAAACAGAACATCATTTGCCAAGTGTGCATTAATGAAATCCAAAAGTCAAGAATGAAAAACAAAGGTTGTTTTAATCCCACTGAGTTACAATAGCTACTTATCCTGAAAATCTGATAAATGGACTATATTTACAGTGGCTGTTCAATATGCTGCAGACTACTTAAGCCTTTATTTAATTTTGAGCCCTCTAAGATTAAATTAAAATGAATTTTAACCCTGAAAGTATGTCAGAACAGCACAAAACACTTCAAAAACAACATGTGAATAAACCCACAAACCTCTTTTTTAAGCTACTGAGGATTCACATATTTAAACACTGTGAAAGACGTTCTGAGAGACCTTTGCCCCATAATAAATTGGATGGTAGAGTCACTTCATTCTTACAAATAATCAAAGACCAGAAGTGTGTACCTTGGCAGAGATGGTGACAAAATCCTTGAAGGTCTTGAGCTCAGCTCCCTCCAGTGTCTTGTGTGTGGCGAGTTCCACCCTGAGCAGGAAATGCAATCCTGACTCAAGGTCAGCCATGTACAGCTTGGTTCTGGAAAACACACAAATCATGGGAGAACCTGGCAGCTTTCTTTTGCTTGTTTGCTCACCAGCCATGAAGATAAAATTGATAGAGAGAGGTGTCCTTAAAGCCTCAGCCCCCCCTGACTGCAGTTACCCCGCCCTGGGTGCTGGGGTTGGTATCACTGGACTCTTTCATTCTCTTCAGGGACTGGATAAATGAAGCACAACC
Organism: Pachyramphus minor; assembly: GCA_013397135.1. Lineage (NCBI taxonomy): Eukaryota > Metazoa > Chordata > Aves > Passeriformes > Tyrannidae > Pachyramphus > Pachyramphus minor. The sequence continues at coordinate 809,060 of VYXB01000436.1, read as the reverse complement.
ACACTTAGGAAAGTTGGGGTTTTTTTTAATATTTGACTAAACTTTTCTGCCTCCCAGCCAGCTTTACCTTGCTATGAAATTATAGCCCTGGCAGTGTCAGCAAGGAAATGAGCGGTGGAAGGAAATTACAGCTTCTCTGCTGGGTTGGCCACAAACAGAAAAAGGACATGTGATGGACAAAGGGAGAATTCTGTTCAACAACAGTGGATTAAACACTGAACAGGGGCACAAACAGGGCTGAAAATGTCAGTGTTGGAAAGGACTGAGTTTAGAAATCAGTTTTACTGCAGGTCTTTTATGTGCAAGTTACATCACATCAGCTCTTGAGGCAGAATTAAGCACCTTATGACAGGTCAAAGTAAACCACGTAAAACTAATCAAACATTTTAAAAGTTCCTTCTCACAACCAAATATCTTGGTAACAAAAACCACTTTGCAAAGTACAAATGCATCAAGCACACACCCCCAGATTCCAGTGCTTCCAGAGCACAAACATCAGGCAGTGTGAGACAGAGTAATGGCACTGAAAAAACAGAATTTCACATAGTCAAGACTTCTTGTAAGAGCTCAGCAGCACTACTGTTCCTAAAAACACACAGAATGAAAAAACAATCATTCAAGAAATTGGCTGGCCTCCTAAATTACATACAGGAAAGAACATAATAAAATACAGAATATTCTATATCTTAACAGCTCAAACTACAGAGTTAATCTGAAGCTATCTCCTTAATTAATAATGTACTCACTTAAATTTTAAAAAAAACAGCAAAATTCTGCATCAAGTCTCTTAAATAAAGAGAAATGCACATGAATGCAGCAGGTTCTCCCAAAGGATCCTATTTAGAAGGTACTCGGACTGGAGATTCATGTCAACAGGATTTTGCCTTGCTGGAAAGCAGCTCAATTTAACTAAGTTGTTTTGCTAAGAGAATGTTTCATATAAAGTACTTTCTAATAGTCATTGAAAGAAGATGACACTAATAGTGTCTATGAAAGGAAAATAAGTACTAAATTAAAGCACTCAGTCCTACATCTTTCCATCTAAAGATGCTGAGGGATTATCTCTCTGCAAAGGCTTTACATCCTTCTCTCACACAGAGAGAGAAAGAGGGTGAAGATAAACCTTTGGGATTTGGGCTGATAAACATCTTTTCCAGTGACTTTAGTATTTTCTATTATACTTGCATTTGGCAGCACTTTTTAGTGGGCACTGCTTCAACTGTTACACACAGAGAACTCTCCTTTTCTACAGAAATTATACAGCTTTTTATTTTACTATTCAGTTTTTCAGAGACGCTGATTACTTCCTGAGGTTTTCCAACATTTCAAATCAGTGATTTATATATATTTCATGCAATGGGCAATAAGTTCTCCACATTTTGAAGTCAATTGAGTATTTAACAATGCTTTTGGAGAAAAACATTCCTTCCACAGCAGGGCAGATGCTGCTAAAACCAAAACACTGGCAGCCCTCAGTAATTTCACCAGTGAACTGTTTGGAAAGCTGCTCCCAATTTGTAACCTTGATGCTAAAATTAAAACAATTTCCAAATGTTACCTGAATACACCTGAAGGGATGAAGTTGAAGCAGCAGCTGAAAGCTTTGCTCTGAGTTTTGATGCTGTAATTCCCCCAGTTTTAAGCATGAACACCTTTAATTTTACACAGCAGAAGGATGCAGAGCATTCAGTAGTGACCAATGTGTTCAACTCAAGGTGCATCCTCTGGGATGGAACGAAGTAAAATCTGGAACTGCACTAGGATTTTATTATAAATTACAGCACAGCTTCCCACAGGGGCAAAAAAAACCCCCCTGAAAAGTAAATTTTAATAACCAAGTATTGATCTGAAAATCAAGGGTATCACTTACTTATCAAACTCTTTCCACACCTTGATTTCTGTGCCCTCCTCTTTGTTTTCTTGAGCAGGCAGTTGCAGTGGCAAAAGGAGCTTTTTTCTTACACCTGGCAGTGACTTTAAATATGAAGAAAAGAAAGACCGTAGAGGCTTCAAACTGCACATAAATGGACAACAAAGAGAGATTACTTTTAATCTCAGACTAAGTGCATGTCCAAAGCAAATTAGTATATTTATAAAACAAGATATTTATTCACTTTGGTTCATGTTTTCCAGTCCTAGTCCAGCACGGTGAAGTGAAGTGAAATACTGTTCAATTTAGCAATAACAATTTGGATTAGTGGTGTGAAATTCCATTCAAAATAAGAACAAATAACATTCACCAAAACATTTGTTCACTTTCCACAAAAAAATGTTCACATGGAACAAGCATTTTGACTTAGAATCAAGGTTTTTTGTTAAGAACTTTGACGCTTCATTTATTTTTTTCCACTTTTATTCCTAAGTTTTTCCCTTTCAGATGTATCACAGTAATAAATTAGTAGTAAAAAAAGTAGTATTAGGTCTCTTATTGATAATAAAGGTAACCCACAACTCCAGTCAGTACAGGGCACTGATGATACGCCAGGACACAATGTCATTATTACAGGCAAAAGGATGATACAGGATAATTTGCTTTGTGTGAAAGGAAAAAAGCTTTTTTAAATAACTTAAATGAATCTCCTCATCCTGCTCTGACCAGTAATTACTTACTTGTTAATTAAGCCATGGGACCCATTTGGTTGGATCAAGTAGCACGAGGGGACTGAGGGAACACCCAGTTTCTCCAGGAAAGCTTTGTCAGAATTCAAGGCCCTCCTCACCACGATGTTTTCATACTGGATCAAGTCTAGGATCACCTGGGTAACGAAAAGATGACATCAATTACACATTGTTCAAGGAATGGCCAATCTTCTAGGACAAAACACATAAATGGGTGAAGTGCATCACCCTTTAAGGGCATCATGAAGCTGTTTGCCAAGGAACTGCAGCTACGAGTGTTCTGTGCACAGTAACAGCTGCACTTCAAGAAGATTTCTCTGGAAATTATTACTCCTATCTTCCTCTTTTTTTATTATTTTGCTTGGTCTATCCTGGCCTTTGCCTCCTTCCTTCCATCACAGTGATGCCACGTGGCCTTCCCTTCTTCAGGAGCTGGGACTCCTGTTAGGTTTGCCCATATTGTCTTATCTTGTAAACATGAAAAAAATGTTATTTTCTATTTCACTAAACTATTCTATAAAGCTAAAATGCTACATGACATCAGTAAATATCTTTTCTCTGAAGGCAGATTCCACTTTATGTTAATCAGATGACTTCCAGTCTTCCTCTGTAGCAGCAGGTAAAAAAAAAAAATCAAAGCAAGTGTGATAAAAAGCTGAAGAACTTCATAATCTTCTGACTTCTTTTCTTCAGTAATGCCCATTTGCATCAACACAGCAGCTTCCAAAAACAAATGCCTGGAAGCAGAGCAGCCTGCTTCCCAAAATGATTCTCCTTTTTGGCAGCACACTCTCCTCCCCTTCTGCAACTGGGCCATCTCAGCATCAAATCTAATTAGAAACATTTTGCAGACATGGGATGTTTCTACACAGATTATGCCCAGATAATTATGCAATTTATTTTCTTCACTTATCCTAGATCTTGGCAGGAAGAGAAAAGCAGCAGTTGTCTAAGCTAACAGCAGGCTCATTAGGTGGGGAAAAGGTGCCAAATCAAATATTTTATTGATGGAGTGGGGGAAGCAGAAACCAAAGACTTCCACTTCCTCCCTGTCTCAGAGATGTGAAAATAATTTTATGCTATCATCTTAATTTAGAACTGAGTTTCCCAACATTTGCATGTGAAGAAAGGGAATCTGAGATTTTAGATTATTATCAACAGTTGAAATCATAAAAGTTGCCCAGAAGAACAAATATCACCAATGGTTCTCCAGCAGTAACAAAACAATAACATAATCTGACACTATTATTCCTGTGATCTTCCAAATCTTGAAAGAAAAAAGAACTGTGCTAACAGCAAAGTTGATAAATTAATCTTCCACTGAAACATGAATGGAAGAAGTCAACATGACATCACATTCTTTTGTGAGCAAGTTCCTCTGTGTGACTGAACCACCACCCTAGAAAATCCCTTGGCTTTGTGATCCCTCAAACAGGCATGACCTGCCCTTTATGACCTGTGAATTCAGTCCTGGAATCAGTTTGTTGCTTGCCTAAATAACCTAAAATTCAGCTGTGTTATGCCAACATTGATTCCCAGACTTTCTGTCATTCAGAAGGCACAGTTACCTCTCGTCCCACGTAGGAGCTGTTGCTTTCGAACACAATGGCAGTGTAATGGTGGCTGTTCTTGTCAAAAAGAGAAGTAATATCACTGGACCTTTTAAAACAAAAAAAAAGAAATTTAGAATGCAACACACTCCCTGATATTTATTGAATTTCCTTGTAAAATCTCACAGCAGAACTGATAGTAGGAAAAAAACTCGCTTCATCTTTAATAGGACCTTTTGTATTTTATTTAATTAACTCAGTGAACATAAACAGCTCCATTTGAAACGAGGAACTTACCAAACTGGGTCCAGTGGTGGGCAAGCAGGTGGTCTGACCTCCTGGGAATGGTTCTGGAGGAAGTCAATCATCATCTGACGGACTGTTTGCAGCTCTCGATCTGCTCCTGCTGAGAACAGGTTACAAAAAACCACAACCCCTTCAGAAACTGGGGCAGAACAACTCACAAGGAGGTTTTCTGTGAATGTGAGTTCCTGTGCAGGCAGGTTTTCTCATGCTGTGCTGTGTCAGGTTTTTGTTTTAAATTTAGACTTACAACCCAGAATACTATTTGGCTGAAGAACTAAGGATTGAGTTGCAAGATTTCATTTTCATGTTAATATAACATCATATTTAAAAGCTGCTGTGCCACCTCAAAATTAATACAACTTCAAGCTTTTCCACATCTACCCATCTGCCTGCCTGGCTGGTTTTCTTTTCAAACAATGCTTGATTCTAAATTTGTGCTCATTTTCACAACAGTTGGTGTGGGCACCTTCAGGAGGGTTTTTGCAATTAGAGTATTTATCATGAATTAAAAACTGCCAAGGTGTATCAATCCTACCAAATGGGCCAGGTAACAATATGAGGAAATAACTGGAGTGTGAGAATATCTGATTTGCTTGAAGAGAAATCAATTAAAAAGCAGGAAGTGTCACAAATGCCAAAAAGCAGCAGGTACCCAGCGTGGCTCTCTTGCCAGGAAGGGTTAATGGTGCAGGTGGTCTCTCCTCTGACCTCTGGCCTTTTAAATGTTAATCCATTGAAAGACACAACATCACTTTTGTCCCAGACAAACCACCTCAAGCTGTGATCCTGTCACACACAGGGGATAAGCCTGGTTTCAGTTAGGCAACATCTGAATAGGGGCTCTCCCAGTGCAATTCAGGATGCCTGGAAAGCGGCTCAGGGATCAAAAGGCACCAGAGTCAGGACAGAGCAAATTGGATCTCCTGCTGATGAGTGTGTGGTGGGGAAAAAAAAAGGGAATTTAAAAAAAATTATCAAGACATTTGGGAAAATTTAGAACTTTATTTAAAAGAAAAATGAGGAATGTGAGCCCTAAGTTCTTGAACAAATGTTTTGCCTTGTCTAAAATTCCGTCCACCCCATCTCTGTCCAAACTAATGGACAGGCAAAGGGATTTTGCTTCTTGTGTGACACATCCCTGGCTCACAGGAAAACTGCCCTGGGATTCCTTACAGTTGGATATTCTTACCTTGGTAGTTTTCTCCAGTAGTAAACTGCTTTGTAAATGCTTTGAAGTACTATGGGGACAAAAGAAAAGTCACTGTATCAGACAAAACTAAAAATGGTTTTCAAGAATTTCTACTTCTACAGCTCTAACTACAAAACATTTTTATCTTTGAGTTTTCCCTCTAAATCTACGAGTTCCAAAGACCTGTTTCTCATTCATATGTACCATTCAGAACTCTGATAACAATAAAGTCAACTTTTAGAGGAAAAATTCTGCAAACATTAACCCAAATGAACTGATTCCCAAATCACTGTTACCAGCTCTGTATGTGCTTGGAACACAATTCACATTTTCCCAACTCCCTCCAGTGGTTAAACAGGAGACCTAAGAGAGCTCTGCTGCCTTCTGCTATGAAAAATAAAATGGAAAAATAAAAGCTGTGTTCCAATTTGCACCTAAAACTTCAAAGATTAAAAAAAATTATGGTTTTTCTCTCAGGGCAAAAGATCACAAATCCTACAGTGAAATGGCTCCTGTTCCCTCTCATCACACAGTTTATTCAATCCCCCCCATCCACCACATTCTGCTCAGACTTACAGTTAATAGTGTGATGATACAGACTGACAGAGACAGAGAAGCTAAAAATTGCATTTAGATATAAAAAGGAACAGTGGTAGATACTTCTGGTTAACACAAGATCCTCTTAAAAGACAGTTTATTATGAAATTAATTAGAAAAATAGTGAACGATCAATCAAGGGGAAATTTTTAATTGGTCATGAAATCAGCTGTTTTCATGAGGCAATTCCCATGTGTTTCCTTTACTTTCACACATTTTAATTTGAAAAATATTTGTACAAATTTTTGTTATCTAATGAATCTATTAAAACGAAGTGTTACATAAATGGAACAACACAGTACTTTGTGTGAGAATCTTCCAGACTCAGAATTCCTGCTCTAAACAGCTGCATTAGCTCCTGCATTCAGCAAAAAAACCCTCAAATTAATCCATTATCAAGTTTGTGGTTTTCTCAGGAAAAGCAAAATAAAAGTCCAGTTGAACAACAATGAGTTATACATAATTTCATGGTTTTACTTACTGTAAAACATGCATTGTTTACCTAAGGCAGGATGTTCTGCCACTTACCCTAAAGGTGGGGTAATAGTGAATACCGTATTCCTTGCAGGTCTCATAGTTCTCCTCTTCCCCACAGTCCAGCACACCAACTCTAATTGCAGATTCCCAGTCTGAAAACAAAGATACCTTTCAGCTTTCAGCAGAACTGATCAGGGATCCCAGCTGATGGATTACCCTGCTTCCCATGGAAAGCAGGAACAGGACTCTGGCAGATTCCAGTGGCATAAAAATCCAGCCCTCGGTCGATTCTTATTTGCTGCTCATTTCTATCCCCGAGTGCAACACAAGCTACTGCTTTTTAAAATAACTAAAACCTGTTTTTCTTGGCTGCATCAGGATTTGAAATGCACCTAAACGAGAGGAATCCCAACAGCCAATGCAGCAGTTCCAGGGCTGAAGGCATTTTGGTGAATCCAGGAAGATGAAATTGGGGTCATCCCATCAGGACCCCAGATTGAATTCCCCAGCTTTTCCCATTAGCTATGCTCATAAAATAAGGCATGCAAGAATAAAGAACTGAATAAAATTAATCCAGCAGTTACTCATGCACATGCCTGTCAATTACAAACCCATAAATTCGATGCATCTTGTATTACAGCTTTTTTAATGAGCTGTTTTTTCTCAAAGTTACAATTTTCTGAGAGGCCTCAGGATTACACACAGCCCCCAGCTCATGCAGTGTCTGCTGGAAGTTGTCTTTATCCATCAGCATTGTTCAGAAATACATGAGACATACATCAAAAAATAACTGAATTTTAACCAGAGTGCTAAATAGTGGAGTTTGAGCATCACTGTGAGTTTTCTTTACACATGTTTCATAGCAGTAACCACTAGAGTTCAAGTATTTCTTACAAATATGCTTATGTAACTTCAATAAGAGCTTTCAACTAACTTACAGCTTTTTCCTTCTCTTTTTGATGGGAACTTATCTTTTTGAGCCAGGCTGTGCTGCAGCAATCACTTTAAAGAAGAACCACTCCAAGGGAATCCTTAGACAGTTCCTTTTTAAAGCAAAGCTAAATCAAACCAGGCGTGGGCAGAATTTCAAGGTTCCCCACAATTCCCAAGTATCAATAAAATTTAAAAAGCACTAAAATTAAACTTGCTTTTACAGCAAAGAGCATGAAAGCTTCATCAAGTTCAAGAGCTGATGGAGAGCTGCTTTGCCAAGCTGCTTTTGAAACTCAGCTTGACCTTTATTTGTCTTTGGAGGAGATGGGGCAGCTGAGGGAGAGTTTTGTGCTGAACATGCCAAGAGCTGAGCGGGCACCAGGAGACCCCACAGACATGCTGGAGCAGATGGGCACGTATTCACAGCAGCACAAAGGACACAACAGTCCATTTCACCAAATAAAATGCAAAATACAAAAGGAAAGTTTGGCTTCTGGATATCTCTCCCATTCAACTTCCAGCACTCCTCCTCCTTTTTCCACCTGTCTGGATCCTCCTCCGTGCCATGAATAGGAGCTCTGTGATCTCAATGCAAATAAACCCCCACACAACAAAGCACCCCCAGCCCAGCTAAACCCCCGGGTTAAAGAGCACCAGCTGGGGAGTGTGTTGCTCAGCATTCCTGCTGCTGGAAAAGCAGCTTTTCCTTTCTCAGGGATGCCAGCATTGCTGGAGAGCACAGCCCACACTGTGGAGTTTACAGGGCCACTGCAGCTTCTTTAAAATGCTGATTAATTTTAAATTAGCATTAGTAGTTTTGAAATAGTGACTCACAAACCATGTGAAAGAGGCAGAGGAGTGACATATTAACCAGCACAACTTCTGCTCATGCTAAACAAGTTCCAGTGAATGACAGGACTGTCTTGGACAAACTGGAATCCACAGGTTGGTCAAACCTCCCACATGAGAAACGCTGCACAACTCCAACCAGTGAATGACAAGGAATATGCTTCCTTTGCATAAACTTTCTCTCCAGCTGGGGGTTTTCCATCAGGAAGTTTCAGGTCATCCCAAGGCACCTCTGCCCACGTGCTACTTGAAAGCTGCCTGTTTTAACACTTCCTGAAGGGTGAGAAGGGTTTCTACAGTTCCCCATCAAACGTGTTCAAAGAACAATTTCTACAAGGAGATCGTGACTGCTGCATTTGAAACAACAACTGCTAGATTTGGAAGAGTTGTTCCAAATCCTGAGGAGTGGATTGCTTCAGTGTATAACTGAAGGGTTGTCATATATGAGATTTCTAAGGGTTTGTACCTTCTACACAGAAAATCACCACACAATTCCAGCCCACAGGCATTTTGCTGGATAGATTCAATCACCTTTTAAGACAGAAAAAGGACAGTTAACTCTAATGCCCACTTCAGGCACTCCTTTAATAAGATGAACTGTGATTCTGAGCTTAAAGCCTGTTCTGAGAGGAGAGGGAGTATCAAAATCAAAACATAAATTACACAAAAGCAAGCCCTGATCCTATTTTTCAGGAGGATTATGTTCTTCTATGAAATCTGCAATGGTTGTATTGCCAAGATTTAACAAATGAGAAACTATAAAATAAAAATTAAGTCTATTAGCACAGGCCTTTTATGGACAAAGTAGTAGCACCAATTTAACAGGATTTTTTTTGGATACCAAATCAGTAAACACATCCACAGTGATCCAGGAGTTCCCTAACGTAGAAGAACCTGCATCCTCAAGGAAAGCCTTAATATCCTGGCAGAGGAGTAAATATTTTTGAAAAATAAAAGTTGAGACAGCCTAAGTGGGCAAAACATTCTGGGTTTGGTTTCTTTTTGATGAAGCTCCCAATGAAAAGTGTGCCTGTTCTCAGCCTCCTCCTAAAATCCATTCATTCCAACCTGAAAATGGAAACATTTTCCTGACAAATAACACCAGAAGCCAGTTGCATTTGCTGGTAGTGCCAATGTCCACAAATATCAAAATCCACTTTCTAAATGAAAGTCTTCATAAAAATTCAAAGGACTAAAGAGGAGAGAGGCCTTTAAGTGGTTCCAGTAATACAAGTGTGTAACAGAATTTGCAGTTACCATGACTGTAGATGAGAAAGAAAATATATATTTGAAGAAGTCATTACAAATTACAAAGGTATCAAACTGCTGTATTAATATATGAACATATTTATTTATATAAACCTGTTTTATTTTGACAAAAGCTCTGGTCAGTTCAGGCTCTCCATGACCTTCACTGCAGTGCTCAAACACTTCCTTGCTACTTCAAAGAAGAAGAAAGTCTAATATATTTTGGCCAGAAGCAAATCAAAGCTGTAGTGAAAATGTTACATAAACTTATGCAGATTAAACAGAAAAAAGCCACTGCTTTTATAAACAAGCCCCCCAAGGAGCATTTGGAAACCATGCTCTGAAACCATGACTGCTCTGTGCTTCTCTGGTTTTGAGCCTCTGCTCATCAGACAGAATTCCTCAGTGTGTGGTGAGTTCCTCAGGACCTATTTTTGGGTGGGTCTTCATTTCCATAGACCTAAAGCCATGTACATCTAACACTGCACCTACATCTCCTGTTAGTTGTTAACACTTTTCAGGGTGTCAGAGAAGAGCCAGAGCTCTTCACCCCCCCTCAAACTGAAACCATGACTGTATTAGAACTGCTGTTCCACCCTGGAAAGACCTCTTGGGTGAAATGCTAAACTAAGAATAGTTCAAAAGCCTTTTACATCCCTATATTAAGAATATTGAAGGTAACCAGTACCTGGGGGGTCTGTTTGTTTTCTTACATCTAAAAACAGAGTAAAACACTTCAGCACCTGCCAAAAAACCTGAGCAGGCTGACACAGCAAGGCAGGTCTCAGTATTAGCTGTGGAAGCCACGACTTCTTTTCAATTCACTATGTGATAAATCTGAAAACCTGGTTCTCACTTTCCTTGATTTTTGTATTATTTACTAGTGGTCCTCTTCCCCCTTCTAGGCCATCCACACTATGTTGAGTTTGCAAGATACAGATCAAATACATTCATGGTCTTTCTAGTACCACAATATTTTTAATTTAGCTTCCAAAGTAGGCTGTTCTCTTTACAAAACATTCAGAAGAGAAATATTTTGCCTCCAAAAGTTCAGTCTAAACAAACCTCTCGTGGGCACACATGGACGCTTGTGTGTAAACCCTGCAGCTGGATCACTGTGTGTGGGTGTGAGGTGATGTTTTATCCCTGGATTCCTACAAAACCTTTAATTTGGGGATGCGCTACCACCACCCATGCCTTGCTCTGTCCCATGTGCCATTCTGGCAGTGTGGGACCACCAGGAAAGTGGGATGAGGCATGATGCTCGAACAACAAGATACCATCAGGGAAGTGGGATGAAGGGCGATGCTCACACTCAGAACACCACCAGGGCACTGGGAGGAGGGGTGATGCTCACACACCGAGGCACCACGGCTCACACACCACCCGGACACGCGTGGCCGGCCCGCACAGCCCAGGGGTGACACAGCCCCAGGCCCCGCGGCCCCCCCAGCCCAGCGCCCCTCGGACACCGCCGCGGCCCTGCTCCGGCACTGGGAAGCCCCGGTCAGGGCAGCCGGGCGGCCGTGACCCGGTCCCAGCCTCACCTTTGACGTCCCCCGCCAGCGCCCGCCAGGTGGGAGCGAAGGCGGTGCAGTGGCCGCAGGACGAGCTGTAGAACTGCACCACCCAGGCGGCCGAGGAGTTGAGCAGCGCCGGCCGCACCGAGCCGGCCGTCAGCACGGTCAGTGGGTCGTGGCCGGGCCGGTAGAGCCGCGCGGCCGCGGCCGCCGCCAGGAGCACCTGGAGCAGCACCGGGAGCGAGAGCGGCACCGGGAGCGGGAGCAGCGCCCGCCGGCCCCCGGCCGCCGCCGCCATGTTGGGACGCGCGCAGAGGGGCGGGGGGGGGGCGGGCCCGAGCAAAGGGCCGG
>VYXB01000436.1:598647-796672 GCA_013397135.1 Pachyramphus minor | reverse complement strand
GCCGCCATGTTGGGACGCGCGCAGAGGGGCGGGGCGGGGCCGCGCCATAGCAACGCGCCGGCCATGGCGGCCCGGCCTGAGGGGCTGTGCTGGGTGCTCTGGGCGCAGAGAGGGCTGTCCCGTGTCCCTGAGGGGCGAGAGGAGTGTCTTGTGTGTCCTGAGGGGAGAAAGGGCTGTCCTGTGTCCCTGTGAGGAAAATGAGCAGCGTCCTGATTCCCTGTGAGGGGAGCGAAGAGTGTCCTGTGCCCCTAAGGGGAACGAGGACTCTCCTGTGTTCTGAGGGAAGCGAGGAGTGTCGCTTGTCACCTGAGTGTCTCGTGTCCCCTGAGGGTAGTGAGGACTAGCCTGCCCGCACAGCCCAGGGGTGACACATGTCTGGTGTCCCCCAAGGGGAGCGGAGACTGCCCCATGTCCCTCAGAGCCTTTCAAACTGTGGAACATGTTAAAATTTTCATAAGCAAAGATGTTCTTTGATGTTTGACTTTCAAGCCTAATCAACAAGAAGGGAGGTTTAATCCGTGAAAGAGCAGCTAATAAGCAAGCTCTGAGTGATGTCCGTGTGTCAGAAAAAACAAATTACCTGTTGGTAGAGTTGTTAAGGTATAGGGCTGGACATACTTCAATAGTCTCAGCCTAGGGGGAGGTTAAAGCTTGAGAAGAACAATGTACCACTGATAGGGGTACAAAGAACACACAATTTACAGGCCACGAAGACATTCTGCAGAACTCCACAACCCGCTGTGGGCCCTCCCAACCTGACCCATCCTGTGATACTTTGAGATCACTCGGTGGCCAAATTTATGTGACAATTGATATAGAAACAGAAGTTTCAACTTCACAAAGCTTCTCACTGAGAAGAGATGAAAACCTTATGACCTTTGGGTCAAGAGCTGTTTCATCCCAAAGTTCCTCTCTCAGCAGGGAAGAGCCGTTTCTCCTCAAACTGAAGCTCTGATAAAAGGCTGCACTTGGGCAGGTTGATAAAAACTCTGTCCTTTCCATAAATTCAGGTTGGATGTACAGTAGTAATGGATTTTAGCACCTTTCATAGCTCTGGCCACAGTATAGACATCTCCTTTCATTTCTAAATACAGGCTTAAGAACTTTCATTACATTAATGAGAGGCAGAAAACCAACAACATCCCCAGAGGACAATTTCAGAGGAGTTTAAAACTTAAATAATTAAAGACTGAGGTCTCTGAAAATATTATTCTTGTTTCTGTTACTCACAAGCACTTCTTTTAATCCTTGAAGAACAAGTAGGAAACAAATGGGTCTAAATTCTTACTTCAGGTCCACCAGAGTAAATTCAGAGGTTAGAATTTAACTTATTGTTTGTGGTCACACAGACAATAAGAGGCTGGAAATTTTATTACAGTAAAATCTTCTCTGAGACTTGAGCCACAGATTCTCCCCCTTCTGCCTTTTCTTTTCCTGATCCTCTCTTTTTTTGGCCATTAATAACTGAAGTGGTTCAGTCACATATCTTTAATCCATATCCACAGCTACAGGCTAAATGATTTCTCAAATCACATCCCAGCTTTGGGGTTTTCTGTCTCTTTTTCCTAGGTACAACAAGCCACAAAATAGATGGTTACAAGAGCAGAGTCCAACAGCTTCAAAGAATTGAAAAATCTTGTGGCAGCTGCTAATTAGGATTTTAAAAATCTGCAGTGCCAAAGATATTTTAGAGCACATTTTATTCAGAAGAATTGTTAAATGTATAAAGATGAAAGAGATGGATTACAGGAAAATTAAATGTAGGCTTTAACTGAGAAATAATCATTTTCTATGAAAGATAATGACTCCTCTTGAGGCTAGTATCAAGATTTATTGACCCAGGAGGTTAATATTGATCAAACCCAAGGCAAACAAAATATTAGACCTTGAAGGAGAGTAATCTTGATATTGAAGTCTTGCCACTGAGTGAACAGGTCAATATATCTGGGTGCCAGAATCTCAGGTTTTGAGCACAGAATGGTGGGGGATATTAAACATGTCTGACATGTTCTGTGTATACACTTTTTATTCTCATCAGGAGGAGTTACTTTATAGCTGTGTCCTTCCCTGCAGAGCATCTTGTGAGGGTTCAGGCTTCGCTCACAAACCTAATTGCAAATATGATTGTTATCAGCCTCAGGTGCAACATAAGGCACCAATCTGAAATCAAGCAAGTCCTTCAACTATTATTTCATATATAAGTGATGTTTTTAATAGCTTTCATACCAAACACAAGGATCCTGCTGCTGCTGCAAAGTCAGAGTGACAATAAACTGAAAAACCAGAGCGCTTCAATATATAGATTTGTCATTGTATCCAACAATCTGCAAGTCCAGGAGAAAAAAAATTGAGTTAAATTCTACTATAAACTGACAACAAGAAAACAAATAACTTATCTGGATTAACTAATCAATAAGGATAAAAGTCAGAGACTTAAGAAAATGTACCACCAGGGACATGAAAATAGTTTCTAGGATAAGAGCAACAGTTAATATGCTTGGGACAGAAGTTGCCTTTTTATTTCTGTTCATATGGCAAAAAGCAGGAGAGGGTTTAATGTCCTCAGAAACTGTCTGCAAAACAAAGGCACTCCCAGTCACTGCTGAGAATAGCAGCCTATGATATAATCTGCCATTCTAATTGATTTCAGTACAAATGATGTTTTCCATACTGTTTATTTTGTTTATTCAGGAAAGAATTCAATATGAAACAATTCAGTATGAAAACAACTAAGGCAAAATAGGTGGGACAGCGATTTACATAGTGAATAGATTACCATGCTCAGGGAATGCTTGTATTTCCTTGTTAAAATCTTGGGGTTTCCAATTTTGCCATTACAAAAGGATTATTGATTTCCTCTGTTTCACCAGTTAAAGTACATCCCCAGCACCCTACGTTGAGATGTTGTAAAAATTCAACAGCCTCATGTGATCTGTATGATAAATAACCCAAATCACATGCAGAGATTTAATTGACAGACATTGAAGCTACTGATAGAGAAGTCTCCCGTTTAAAGTGCATCAGTATTTGTCTCATTTACATAAAATTATAGACATTTAAATGGAGTATCTGGCTCTGGGTCCTGCCATTCCTTATGCCACATCTCTGAAACCATCTCCAGGCTGTTTTTAACTAGTTCCACAGTGTTAAAAAAGATGCACAGTCACTTTTAAATCTACTGTACCCATCAGGAAAAGTTTTAGACTTGTTCCAGTTAGAGGAGTTTATTCCAAACTACACATTGCAAATCATGTTCAGAAAATCATTGGTGACTGTCTGAAGAATGTCAAAGTATGATTCACTTGTCAGCATTCACAACCTGAGCATGATAACAAGAATAAAATCATTTGCACACAAATTGGTTTGGAAATCTGTTTGTAGAGACTTGTATACAATTTTAAAACACGTTGTGCTCTTCAAAGCAGATAAAGTGCAGTCCTGAATTTAAAAAAAAAAAGAATAAAATTTCCACCCTTTGCATTCTGTGTGACATCAGTCTAAGAAAACCATTGATCTTAATGAGCCTTCCCAAAGCACAGAACACAAGGAGAATATTTTGTGTAATATTTTTCTATCTGCAAAAGTCTCTCCTTGATCCTCTCATCATAAATATGAATGTACAAACTAGGCCAAGGCCACACTGGTATTGGGTACAAGTTCAGGGTTAAAGTTCTTAAATCACTCATTTCTTGACTGAAAAATAAAGAAAAAAAAAATCAGAGATTAAAATTCTTCCATCAGGGCCCATGAGGAAAAACTTCTAATCACAAGCTTTTCTCAGATAAATCTTATTAAGAACTCTGATTGTATCAAGGATCAAGCAATCAAATATGCCTTCAGTCATCCTCATCTTCACTGTTAATTCATCATCACCATAATAAGTCCACTGAGACTCTTCTTTACGGAGCTAGAGGCTGGAAAATATAACAAGAATAAGCTCAAGAGGAGGAGTATGGGTGGTTCTGAAAGGTACTGAGACACTGTATACATATATATGTATATATGATACATATAGTTAATATATTGATGTATTAAACCACTCACTAGAACTGGAAATACTGGATTATAATTGCAAGTGTACTGAGAAGAAAGGCAATAACTTGAAATTCTGAAGTAATTAAGAAAATATGATTCTCACAAAAGCACAACAATTTTTAGTTCAAACCCAGAGAAAGTAAACAAATCCCATTTGGAAGTCTGCTTACCAGAATAAGGTCCAGTCTGTCTCTCTTACAGTTTCCATACTTGGTCATAGTTAGGAATTTCCTTTTCATTTCTAAGTCATTCTTTTCCAGGTTCATTATTTTAATAATTTCACTCTGAACAAACATCTACAAAAGAAAAAAGGCTGAAAAGGATCAACCTCATAGGAACTGTGGCACTGTGAACGTTGCAGGTCAGTGACAGGTCCCAATGTGAAAATCCAGCTTTGAGGCCAGAAACCTCCCCAAGTTTAGGGAACTCATCAATATTGGCCACCAACACATTTTAGTCATAATGTGACTTTAGGAGGTTACACCCAAAGTAGTCATAATTAGGAGGATTTAGGCCCATTCCTCTACAGAGCTCCATACTTTTGGAATATTTTGACCAATCAGCTCAGTCTGTATTTATTCAGGCATTTCAGAGCAATGATGTTTTCTTCCCCAATCAATTCCATCACCATAATCCTCCCCAGTTTCACATTTCTTGTTGCCATTGCAATACCTGCTCTCTTCACTGACTTCTTGTTACTGCACTTCACATTCCCAGAACGTACCTTGGCATCACTGACATCTGTTCTTCTGCAGAGATGCCTGGAGCAGCGAGATCCCACGTTTATTTTCATCCATGGAAAAGTATTTGGATTTGCAGTCACTTGATATTCTGCACGTAACAACTCCCGTGTCAAATCAAATATAACCTGGAACAACAAAACCACAGCACTGACACAACTGAACCTCTCACTGACAGCCCTTCCAAACACTTGCTCAGCACTTCTGAAGGATTTTGGGGGGGTGACAGGAGAGGTCTCCTGGCTGAAAAACCCTGGCAAAAGCCTTGATTCACAGCAAGAACATCTATTCTACTGGAATTATTTTGCAGTAGATCACCAGCTTTACTTTGCAGTACCTTCCAGTGTTCCT
The DNA here is from genome assembly GCA_013397135.1 of Pachyramphus minor. Lineage (NCBI taxonomy): Eukaryota > Metazoa > Chordata > Aves > Passeriformes > Tyrannidae > Pachyramphus > Pachyramphus minor. Next base: position 791,546 of record VYXB01000436.1, on the reverse strand, counting down.
TTAGCTCCAGTTTGTGTCAGTTTAATAATTAGATTTATATTAAATATTATCTGAGTCAGCTTATAGAACACCAGAAAAGTTAATTAACAGTTAGTGTTTTAAAAATACCTGATTATACATCCTCTTGCTTTCTGCTTCCAAATCACTCCCTGGGAGATCATTACATTCAGAGTACTTTGGCACACTGATGCTCCTGAAATCTGAATTTGTGTTTTCTGGGGTCCATAATTCTTCTACAGCATATGCAGCCAAGTTTCTAACATAAGAACTGTAATGTGGTACCACAAGAGGAACTTCCACGGTTTTCTTCCAAGGAGCTGAGTGCCACTGATCTAATTTATACAAGTATTGCTTTTGTCTTTGTCTCACCAGCATATGTTGGTCAGAATCAGGCTGAACAAAGTCTTCAGAGCTTCCAAAAACACCAGCATCAAGGATTTTATTAAGGAACTGCAGGAGAGAGGGAAAAAAAATTCCTTAAGTGAGGATAATTCCTGAAATTTAATCCCTTAAATGGGTCAGATTAAGGGAGCAACCTGATTCCTAATGTTGACATGATGTAATTTTTATGAATGACAAAAACCTGGGCCACACAAATTCTTCCCTGTATAGACCCAACTTGAGGTCCAACACTTTAAATAAAAACTCTCCCACTGTACTTACTGGCAGAGTGGTTGGAGAAGCCTCTGAAGATAAATGAAGTATCTTGTCTGCTTTTGATCCATGTTTTCTTTTAATCTTCTTATATTCTTTCACTGCATCGTCTATAAATTTAGTTACAATTCTTTCTGCTACTGTGTGACAACCATGAATGCAAAGAGTATCAAAATCACCCAGGAGAACATCAGAAACCTTTGCTGATGGTTCAGATAAGACAGCAGCTGAATTTTCTTCAAGGAGAAACACTTTCTGATTGTCTCCTTGCCTTAGGCCTTTGCTGTAATTCATCATGTCCTTTTCAAAGGCACTTTTATACTTGTGTTGAGCTGTTTCAGAAAATGCAATTAAAACGTCAAACAGAAGTTTTTTACTGAGTTCACTTGCAACATCATCAGCAAGTTTAATTTTTTTCTGATCCTCTACCAAGCAACAAATATTTTTGCTTGTGTTTACCTCATCTGTGTTACCGGTCCTGCTTTTCATTGGAAGCACAGCTGGCAGTATCCTTTGATTTGATTGTGCCAGTTCTGGTTTTTCCTTATCTGATCCCAAGCACATTAAGTTCTTTTGACAGAGAAATTCAGTACACTTATACTGGTTGCAATGTGGAAACTTCAGCCCTTTTCTAGTCAGCAAGGCACTGTGTAACCTGGACTGGCTTTCTTTTACTTCTGAACCTCCTGCACTTTTTGTGTTTTCTGTTTTCTCCTTTGTAAACCCCCCTCTCTGCTCATCACCTCCAGAATATCTGCAGTCCCCTTTGAAGGATTTATCATCATAAGAGTCGGAGTCTTCATCCCCATTGGAACTGGAACCCTTTTTGTTATCCCCCAACAGGTGTGAGATCTCCTCAGGCCTGACAAAGACACCACAGTGCTGAGCACACTCAAAATACTTCACCCCTTGGTAAGTTCCAGCAGTGTCACCTTCAGCTTTGTCCAGTGCAACACCAGCCCAGTGGCCACTGGCAAAATGAGTCCGTCCTTTGAAGAGCAGGGTTCCAGCCTGGCTCTGCCTTACCAGCACTCTGTCCCCAATTTCAAATGATAGCAATGGGTCATCACTGTCTCCCTCAGTGCTGGGCAGCACTAAATATGTTGTACATTGGTTCATTAATAAATCAGGACTTTTACTGGCATGACCAGAAGAAACAGGGTTTGACACAGGCAGGAGCTCCAAATGCTGCAAAGGTGTCTCATGTTCTCCTTGTTGATGTTCTGATAAGTCCTCCTTTGAGCTGGAAGTAGCTTTAAGTGAAGATTGTTCTGAGGGGCGACCACCTTGAGTTGAAAGAGCATCAATTGTCTCTTGATTGAGTAGGGGAAATTCTTGAGGCACGATGTCATCAGGTAATGGGGGTAATGCATCCATTTTCAGTGATATATCTTCATCCATACCCTGACTGGTCTCTGAGCCTGTCATTTGTTCTGGTGGGGATGGGAAATCATCTGTGCTGGAGGTCGGATCATCATTTTTCATTGCACCTGCACCTAAAGGGGGAGGAGGAAGATCTTCACTTGGAAATGACAAATCCTTTTTGTTAGAGGATGGCAAGTCAGCACTTCCATAGGACAATACTTCATCCACAGGAGACAGGATTTCCGACAAAGCATCCTTAGCAGTTGGAGGGAGACCCTTATCACTAATAGAAGTTGCATCATCTTCCCCTGTGGAAGAGTAGTTCTCAGCCTGAAACAATTGCTTTTTGGAGGAGGCAGAAGAAAACAGCCCCCTCTGGGGAGATAGACCTGCTAACAGTTTGTTATATGCAATATCTCTGTCAGGCAGGAAAGTAACAGTATTCCCACGTTGGTCAGTCACTAAATCTCGATGTTTCAAAGAAACTGTTGGTGGAAAACCCTTTAGGTCTGTATTTTGACCCACAAATGAACTGTTAATTTTCCCTAACACTCTGTTAGCTGTAGAATTAGGTTTCTGCTGTTCATAGATCTTAGGTGAGTAAATATCATCACTGCATGAAGAGCTGGCAGATACATCATTACCCTGTTTTGTGATCTCCTGAGAACAGGATTTGTTTCTACTGGAGCTTCCTGAGGCACCCAGATGTGGCTCATCCATTCCCTCATCAGGGTTATCAGATTGGGAGGAAGCTGCTGGCTTGGTTTTGGAGGCACTTGCTTTGTCTGCTGGAATGAAAGAAAGGAGATGATCAGTGCAGCCATGATCCAACACATCTCCAGGGTATTTCTGGGAGCATGATGAAATCTCAGGGCTGTCATCTTCAGGCAGTTCATGGTCATCAGTAGGTGATGTTTCATTTCCATTACTTATTGCTATTGGCACCTCTTTTGAAAGATCAGGAAACACATCACCACTGTCATGGACAAACTCTTCTGGGACACTGACATCTGTGTCCTCTCCATGTTTCAACTCTAATTCTGAATCTGAAATGGAGCTTTCCGAGATGTCAATCTGAACTGCAGACACCTTCTGAAATTCTGGGGGTGAAGAGGCTGATTTGGCACTTTCACGTTTCAAAAAGAAGTTGTTTGACTTGGATGATGATTCAGTGGAAACAAGCCCTCTAGAAAATGCTTTTAAATTTAGTTCTTCATCAGAAGCTTCATGAGAAACGTGGTCCAAAGGCTTCAAACACTGACTGTCATCCACCTGATAAGGAACAGGCACTTCCACTTCTTTAACTGGAACATTTAAAAGAATTTTTTTTTTAATCAGCATTTCATCAAAAAGTATTTTAGAGAAGAGGTTGCTGATAGATCATTTAGGACACACAAGCCTATAGTCTCCCTCACTATGGTACTAGGATTAAATGCAGAAAGATGGTTCATTAGAAAAAAATGACATAAATACAAAATATTGCCACAATATGTAAATATTTATAATACAGAGATTATGCATACCCAGAACTATGTAAATGATATAACTGACTCATATATAAACAGACAGTTTTATTTTTTATATGTCATACTGAGGAGAAAGAAATATGAACTGAGGATAAAACCTGGAAACAAAAATAATTCCAGCATGTCCTGTCAGAGTCTATCTTCAACTGATCTATGTCCTTTTAAAAAGAACACCCTTAAATTACTGAAAAAATACCTCAAAAGAGGCTAAATTGTTAATGATACAATCAGAGTAAGTTATGATTTTGTTCTGAGGAAGCAGTGCAATCATATCTCCTAATAAACCTCGGAGAGATCTCCCCATCTTGCCCAGCAGTGATTTATATATTGGGTATAGTGAGCAAGACACTTTGGTAATAAATGAGAAGAGTGTCTCTCTGTCTGGATTAAAGTTTGAGTGAAGTGGTTGAAACAGATTGGACATAATAGCATTAAATATGATTTACCTGTTCCTTCAGGGGTATTCTCTGCCTGAACCATGCATAAGTTACACCAGGTAGAAAGCATCCCCAAACTTTTCACCATGAACTTGCTGCCACATGGACTAATATCTTCATTGCCTTTAGGATCCACCTTTGGGTTTGAAAGAAGTGTCTCTTCCTCCAGCACAGATTCCTGGAATGTAAATATTTAAGAGACACAGTTAATATCTTAAGGGAAATATCTTTGCTGGCAGAAAGAATAGTTGAGATCAGATTAAATTCATATGTTCCCCCTAAGATAGATAAGGACATACGGACTCCTGAGCACATATATCCATGTTGGGGCTGTACCACTAAGGTAGGAAACAGGGAAAGGACTGGTCTCTGCAGATGGTGTGGGAAATAACAGTTTAGTGCTCTAGGACAGATTTAGTTTCCCCTGGAGCAGCACAGCACTTACCCACAGGAGATGGGTTAAACACAATGTCACCAGTTAAGAGCACAGAGAACATGCAAGGGGTTGGAAAATTAGTGAAGCAGCTGAACCCAGGTCAAAGTTTAGTGTTTAGTTGAAGTGAATGTAACCAGACTGATTTTTACTTAGTGTCATAACTGCCAAATGAGTCTTGTGCTGGTCCTGCCACAAGGCCAATACAACCCAGGGCACTGTTTCTTTAGGCATTGATGGAATTCCAGAGGCATCCTTACCTGAAATACACACTTTCTGCCTTCTCTTGTAATTGGTGTGGATATAGGTTCATCCATTTCAGCTGAATTTACATGTTCCAGAGGTAATAAAACAGTATCCTGAGCAATAAGTTCTGAAAGGTACAAGATGAAATTACAATGTTTTTAGTGCTAGTTTTTCATATTAATAACTTTACTTTGGCTTTCTGTTTAGCTCAGTCTTATTTCAAGTCATTGCCCTACATGTTCCTAATCACACCAGCAGCAGCTGAAAGGACCAGTGACTTTAATCAATCATCACTTTAAGTACCATCCAGTCTCATGGCAGCAACTGGAAAGCCAAATTCCAGGAAATTCTACCTTTTCTTTCTTCGTCTGTGCACAGCTGCTGCCTCCACAAAGCAACTTACACCTTTGCTACTCATTCTTGCTAATCCCAAGCAGATCCTGGCACCAAAATTCACACTGGAGGCAACCAAGGAACAGCTCAACACCCCAAGTTCTCTCTCAGGGGCTAATTAGCTCAAAGTCCTCTTCTGAAAGATCATTTGAACTGCTCCAAAGAGCAGCTGAGACTTCAACTTTTGCCCTAAAATGAGCAAGTGGTCACAGACTTGGTTTGCTGCAGAATTCTGAACTGGGTACCTGTATTTTTGCAGTTTTTAGCCATAAAGACTGAGCCTGTGGTTTCACCAGCAGCACCACACACTCTCTTGGCCACCATTCCAGACACTTTCACACCAGGGGACTGCTCCAAATCTGGGGACTCCTCTGGCTGTTTCTGGTGTTGCCCCAGTGTTTCCTTGTTCTCAGTAGAAAAGCTGTAAACAGTTGAACAAAGAATTAATGATTGGGAGTGGGGTTTGTGTTTCCAAGGCAGTTATGACAAATCCATATGAAGTTAAAGGTATAAATTAAATGCTTCTGGTAGTGCTTGATAGTATCTCTAGAGTGTTTCTAAAGCAGCAAATTAGTAAAGCCAGAAACACTCCGAATAATGTATTTATTTCTCCAATCCCCTCCCTCTCACTTGATGTTGTATTTCATACAGTCTAGTTTCAAACCTTCATAAGCAAGAACAGGAGGAAAATTTGAACTCAAAAAGCAAAACCAGGGTCAAACTCTGAACCTATCTGCCTCCTCCATTTCCAATCAATTGTAGCATATCAGATTTCAGCAATTCTCATTACATTTTCTACTTCAAATACAGCATTGCAACTTTATGGACATTTGGGACATCAGATACTGATTTTGATGGTGAGTTTGAACTTCCTAAACCGTTTCCTTACTGCAAAAGCACAAGGCAACATGACTCATACTCACAGGCTTTTCCCTTAGTTCTATAATTAACAGTTGAGTAAGTTATTCTGTCTAGATAAAAAAAAAAAGGCACCTAGATTTCTTTGGGGTTTTTTGGGGGTTCTTAACTTGTTTTCACTTTAATACCAGTTTAAAAAGGTAAATATGTTCTTGAAGACATTAAGATGAATATCCAAAAGGTAAATTCCTATTTATTTTTTAAGGTGAAAAAAGGAAGCCTGTATAGCATTCAACACCACTAATGTGTAAGGACTTCAAAGTAAGCATCCCAATTTAGAACACATATCCCTAATTCTTAGTTAAAAGTTCAGCCATTTATAAGAATTACATGTTTCTGTATCATTTGTTTCTAGTATTTCACATACATTAGCAAAACCCCAAACCAGCAGTTTTTTCTGCATGTTGGTAATTTATTATTTCAGTTTGGTTTCAGTTTTGAAAGTATTTCCCAATCCTTTCCATCCCTTTACAGCCCTGCTTATTAACCACCTTCCTGATCAGTATCAAATATGAACATACCCATGCTGGTAGATAAATAGCAGAATTCCCACTCTGCACTCTTACACAGGACAGAGATCTGTGGACAATCAGGCAGAATTTGGGTGCATTTGAGTTCCAGCAGGCCTGGCTGCTCTAGACTGACACCAATATTCACTGTTCTCCTATGAGCAGGCTTGTCAGTAATAAGAAGTGAAAGCACAGCCAAGAAACCTTTTAAAGATTCCTCTGACTTGTAATCAATAACACCATGAATTATAGATCAGTTCCATGCAGGGATTTATTTGAAAGCCTTCCCCTGTGGGGACTTAAGTAAATGCACAAACCTGACTCACCATTCTGCTAAAGCTCTGGGTGCACTGAATGAAAAGAGTTTTCAGTTCATACCGATATGTATTTTTCTTTAACTGCCTTTTCTTCCTGAAGCAAACTAGATTTAGTTCTGAGCTGTGTGGATGCTGCTGGGTTCTCATCTCTCCAGCCCAGAGGGAAGCAGGCAGGGATGCTGGGGATACAACTCCTGGGGAACAGGAGGCTGGTGATTTCTCTGACTAAACTCCTGAATTACTTCTCACTGTGGGCATTTTACATGACACCTCTATGCTTCAGTTTAAGCATGAAATTTACCCCAGTGTTTTACAAAATCCTTCTGTGGTTAAACCCTCAGTGCAACACAAACCTGCTCTGAGGGGTTAAGTAATACACAGGGAGGATAACAAAGGAGAGAATTTCACCAATTAAATCAATACATTTCTACTCATTCCATGTGGGTATTTTGAAGTCTAATTAATACATAGTTGCAAAGAGGTTTGAGTCTGCTGTTAAAAGCCACCATGAAAACATGAACTATCATTAGTAGCTGTGTGGCATCATTAGAAATGCCCTGAGGAATTCACCATGTGGGGCACCAGGTTGGTCAGAATGATGAACATTGATCTTCATGCATCAACTGCTTGATCAAAAAGGTTTTCAAAACTTATTATAAAACTCCCTTCTTTGGGGTATTTAAAGCTCAAACAGTTACCTAGGACATAACTGTCTCAATCTGCTCCAGTGGATTGGTTCTTAACCTCAGCTATCACTGAGAAAGGGTTTTACTTACCCCTCATGTTTCTTCTGTTTATGCTTTAGCTGGAGACAACACTCTTTACTCCCTGACAGCTCAGGCCTTTCTGGGGGAGCTGCAGACTCTGCTGAAGAGGAGTAGGACTTTGGGCCAGAAATAAGCTTCATTTTCTTCAGCTTTATTACATCTTCAGTTGCTGGGTTCCTCACAACCTAAAAGGAAAAGGTAACAGAAGGTTTCACCTGTGCTCCTCAGCTGTAGGATCAGCTCTGGCTTCAGCTCTTACACACCGAGACATCCAGTGACTGTGGCTTCACAACCTCTTGCTTCCCAGACAAATTGTGCAGCTTTTCCTGGAGTTGTGCTGTTGAATGCTGCATCATTAAGATTTCTCTTTGCTGCTTTAACAAAAGCTTTCTTTCTTGATGGGCTGCCCTGTAGATGTTTTGCAGGTGCTGGATTTCTGCCTACGCAAAGCAGAAAAGGAAAGGAGCCTAAGAGCATAAGACCTACTTAAAAATATGTATAAAGTTTCTTAACATACTACTCACAAAACACCCTGAAAATTCAATATGCAGGTTTTGCTCCTTTTTTTGTAAAAAAATTTTGCAGTTTTATTTTTCACTGGGGGTTTCGGGGAGGGGGGGTTACCTGTGAAAAGTAATGACAGAAAAGGGGATATTTCAACGGGATGTCAAGAGGCAAGACCTTTAAAAATTAATTATCTTCAGATCATTCAAAAATACAGGATGCTTGTGGTTTGCATAAGTCTAAGGAAAGGACAGGCTTGTACTACATAAGGAGCAGGACACACTTTCTGACTACCAAGTGTAATTATGAACCCTGCATAGCAGAATAACTGAGACTATAAAATTAGCTGTCAGATTAATTTAATGTATTTCAACATCAGAAGCATAAATCTGCATAAATCAGTGAAAACCTATATTACATGACCTGTTTGTTATAGCATAAATAGAAAAATCTACAATAACAGTGAAGTAGCAGAAAACAAGATATAAAAAGATGTTTTCTTTTATCCAAGATTTACAGACTGCTGACTTCGGCACAGAAAAAACCCTCACTGAAAGTAGGAAACAAGAAGAATAACACATGCAAAGTGACTTTTTTTTTTTTAAAAGCAAACCCCACTTGCTCCAGGAACTCCAGGCACCTCCCTGTGCTGCATCTTCCCACTGGTTATGAGATGAAGCCCAGCTCCTCTCACTGCAGCATTACCTGCTCCTGTTTCAGCTCCATGAGGATTTTGCGCTGCTTTGCTGCCATGGCAGAGGCTCCATGACTATCTTGCAGGTTTTCCAGAACACTGGAGATCAGAGATGGATGAGAATCACAGTCAGATAATTAAATGCCTTGAATTTACTGCCCTTCAGAAAACAACACCAGAGATGGGAGAAAAGCTCCTCTCAAAGGAGCAGTAGCTATGGAGTGCTCTGCAGAAAGTTCTTCAAGATTCAGAGGACATCTCCCAGCCTTGGGGCTACAGTGTCTGGACCTCTCCCAAGGCAGAGGGAGTCCCCTAAGAACTCAGTGCACAGCACTGGTGAGGAACACTGTGCGCTGTGGGTGCTCACACCCTCGCCATCCCTGAGGGTGCATCAGCTCAGCCAGCACTGAGGGAACCCCTTCATTGTCCCTGAGGGCATTTTAGCTTGGTCAGCACTGAAGGACACCCCTCCTTCATCTCTGAGGGTCCCTCATCTCAGTCAGCACTGAGGGACACCCCTCACTCTCCCTGAGGGCTCCTCATCCCAGTCAGCACTGAGGGACACCCCTCGCCGTCCCTGAGGGCTCCTCATCCCAGTCAGCACTGAGGGACACCCCTCGCCGTCCCTGAGGGCACCACAGCCCAGCCGGTGCCTCACACCACCCCAAAGGAAGCTGCAGTTGGAAGCTCAGCTCTGCTCTGGAGAGACTAAAACCATGCAGTCTCCTCTCCACTTTTCCTGCTATACCTACACATGCTTTCTGAGAGAAGGGCTTTATATTTGTTCTCTTTCCCTGAAAGGAAGAAAAAGGAGAAAAGCAGTCCTGGCCGAACAGGTACTGAGGGCCCTGTCCCTGCCATGGCGGGTTTGGCATCCTGCCCATTGTCCCCCCTCACCGTCTCTGGTGGCCCAGCCAGGCCAGCTCAGCCCTCGCCTTCTCCCTCAGAGCCTTTCTGCGGAGCTGGAGGAGGGTGGCCTGGTGTCGAGCCCGCAGCTCCTCTCCCCTCAGGCACTGCCATGCCAGGGCCAGGCTGAGGCGGCAGAACGTGCTGGAGCCTCCACAGAGCGGAATGGCCGCGCTCCACTGGGGACAGAGCAGAGCGTCAGAGTCACTGATAGAGGGACTAAAAGCCAAAAAACACTCCCAACTCAGAGAAAAACACCCCTCAGACTGTTCCCAGAGCTGGTGTCACCTGGCTGTCACAGCTGGCCTGGTCACTGCTCTCTCCAGAGTTGTCCCCTGCACAGGACTCCCCGTGGGGCAGATCCACCAGAGGTGACGACAGATTCACGGCTTGATGGTTGTGCAGTGGCTCCCGGTGATCTGCTGGCAGCAATCCTAAGGAAAGGAATTAATGTCACTATAAATAAAATATCTGTAACAGAAGAAAAAAAAAGAGAGACTGAAAAAACCAACTCCCACAGTAGGAGTTAACATCTGTTCCTGAATTCAAGGCACCTTTGCAAAGACTTGGAAGCCAGGCCTATGCACTACCCTCAGCAGGAGCCAGAGGAGCCACCCCACAGCTGTTCACTCACAGGAGCAAGGTATGAACACTAAACTCACTTTTAAGTGCAATCATGGTAACCAGGTAAAAAGGGGCCCATCAATAGGGTAAATAACTCCCAGCTCCCAAGATAACTTTCTGTAGAGAGGTCCAGAGTACAAAGGGAGATCGCTATGGCTTAGATATGGATAATGAATATAAGTATTTACATCAAATTTTTCAAAGTCAGTTACCAAATTTTGTTCCAGGGTAGGCTGGATGGGCCTTTCATCAGCCTGGTCTAAGGGAAGGTGTCCCTGCCCATGGCAAGGGTTGGGATGAGATGATATTTAAAGATCCCTTCCAACCCAAACCACCCTGTGATTACATGTCCCAGCCCCTGGCTGCTTCACTGTTTCTAGTGCCTTGTTAAAAAGTGTTGTTTTCCCCGTACCACCAAACCCTTCAACTTAGCATTCACCTTCTTGCACCATTGAGCAACATGAACCTCTTCCTCCCAGAGGTTTTCTTTCTCCCACTGTATCAGGATCCACTGGAGTGTGAACTCTTTCTATTTTCAATGCAGGTTGTTTCAGTGAACACATCTCTTGATTACTGAAGGTAAGAAAGAAAAGAAATATTTCCTTATTGCAGTCAGAGATACTATTTCAATTCCTACCTTTCATAGCTAAGGCTCTGCAGAAGCTGAATATTTTTCAAACTAGAATGCTGCTCATTTTTATGTGATGTTGAAAGTTTTACCTGTGCAAAGGTGCCTTTCTGGTAATTGCATCCATAAGACCCTAGAAGCAATTCTCAGGTCTTTATGCCACTTTAAATGAACATAAAAATGTGCACATGCAATATTCTCATTCCCACCAGGGCATATGAGGGTAATGCAAAATGAGGAAAACTATGCTGTCCAACAAGTTTCAAAGGACCTTCTACCTTTTTAAAAATGCAGCATCTTCCCCAAGATTGGAAGGTGTTAATATTATGGTTTGGGCATAAATCAGAGTTATAAGACTGTATGGCATTGCTTTAGTGCCCTAAATTGTTCAGTCAAACCACAGGCAAAATCATCAGGGTGCCTCACTGCATCCTGCCTCCTGTACCTGCCAGCAGCACGGTCACCTTCCAGCTGGTGTCCTCTCTGTATTTGCTCTGTGTGGCACAGTCCTGGCACAGAAGGATCACTGCCTCTGGAGCTCCTGAACTCCTGCACACACAGAAATTATCCATAGACCTCCATGATCTATGTGAAAGGCAGAACTTTTAAACCTTCTTCTTGGGAAAGCACCTTGTTGTAGATAATGTAAAGGATACTTTTTGGTGAATATTAGCATCTCACTAGTCTCTCATGCCCAAAAAACTATCACAGTAATTATTTCTTGAGGACTTAAAACCTTTTCTTGATTTTACAACAAAACCAGCCATAGACACCAAAAGCTGCAGTACCTCAGTGATTTCAGATCAACACTTCAAGGACAGTCTAAGGGACTCTGTTACCTGAGAGACCCAGTGACTTCCAAAAAGTTACCCTGATCTACAGTTTTTATGAGTTAAAAAGCCTCTTTTGATTAAGGGACTCTAAGTGAGAAGAAAACCCAGTGGGGATTGGAGGAACATTTTGTTGAGCCTAGAGGTGTTAACCCAGGATATGAAATTATAATTTACCTCAGAGCTGTGCTGCAGCAAGTCACGCAAAAACCTCTGGCTTTCCTGAACCTCTTGCTTTGCTTTCTCCCTCAGCACCATAAGTTTCTGTTTCTGCTGGAGCTGATGGATCTGTGTAAGGAAATGACACACCATAAATGGTGTTTTTAACCAGGTGACACATCACCTCAGAGCTGGGGAGATAAAGGGCAGTTAACTCCAAGAGAAAGACAGGACAAACACCATTTTGGTTACAGCATAGCAACATGTTCTTACCCACCAAAGCTACAGGAAGATCTCCAAATAGCAAATAAGGGCTTATACCTCTCCTTTATAACTCTCTGGGGATTTATAAACCTGATGCAGATCAGCTGATTACCACAAGCACATCTGAATCCAGGGACAGCAGCACCTTCACTGACCTTCAGTTTGTGAGCCAGCAGTAGGGAGGTTTGCCTCAAAATGTCCAGGTGGCTCCTGTGTTTGTCTTCCAGCTCTGTGTAGCTACAGTTTCCCTCACCTGCAGAAGTTTAGGAAATAGATGGTAACAGCCATAATTTAATTAAAAGAACTCGTTCTTCATTTAATGGGTGCCAGCTGGAGAAATATCAGAGTTAATCAGAGGCAGACAGTGGAACCAGATTCCTTCAGATTTCAGTTGCTGCCCTGAAAGTGTGTTTCTACACTGTCAAAGTCCTTTGGGATTTAGGCATTTATGGAGTATTTTCCCAGCAGGGCTGACTTGCTGGCTCACCACTGAAGCCAATACACCTTGGAAATAATCTGACAGTACCAAGGTATTTCCAACAGAGTTCCAGGGCATCTGTTTCTCATCCTTCTCTGCTGCATTACCTGACTGCACTTCCCAAACATGTCTGAGCCCTGATAGATAAACAAGGGATCATCACAAGGGGAGTGTGTACATTGTTCCTACTGCATTTTCCTTTTGAATCCTCCCTGGGCCTATTTTCAGAAGCGTCCCAAATCTGACATCTGCCTTTATTCCTGAAATAACTTCTCTGCATACATTTACTTCTTCTGCCATAACTGTAGAAGGAAAATGTCACTACCTAAATCCTGTCAAGAAATCTGTGAGCATAAAGTCCTGCAGGTATTGGGAAGAGGTAGGACTTGAGGGTCTATGCCAGGAAAGAGAAGGACGGGTGGACAATTCCAGTTCTAAGCCTGAATTCCAGAGAGTGGGTCATTGTCACTCTTGGTCCCACTGCTCCTTTGCTGCACCAACAGAATCAGAGCCACCAGGTACAAAAGAAAAGCTTCCCAACAGGTAATTTCTTCGGGGACTTGAGCTGCATCCCTTGTGTCCCCTCCATGTGTAGAGGGGTGCAGGGTGATTCCTGTCTTGTTACAGGGGGACAAAAACCCCTGGAAAAAAGCTTTCATTTTTAAGTGGAGATGTTTTCCCTCTTGTTCCACGGGCACCTATTTCCCTGCCTCTTCCTTATTGTAACTCCCCTGCCTGTCTTGGACACTGCAGGTGATGTAATGTTTACCAGAGATATGTTCTTGGCTGCTTTGAGCTGCTCAGATGAATTGCTCAGCTTATACAAACAGGTCTGGTGTTTACTCTGTGCTGTACCACTGTCACAGCAACCAGAGTCATAAATGAATTGCAGTGGGGGTCATAAATAGAAATAGGTTTGACTTGGAAACTTGAGATAAAATCTGTGTCTCTCTCCAGATCATCTGAATCCAAATTGCCCCAGGCTGCAGGACAAACTCACAACATGCAGGGGTTGTTTTTGCCTTAAATACTGAAGGGGCTTTAACACAGGAGGAGCAGAGATGTGGGCTTATTTGCATGCCAGGATGGGGTTTGTGTTTATGTGGGTGTGAGTGAAATAAAATATTAAATCTTCCAGCCTGATGCAGATTTTCTATTAGACTGCAGCCCTGTTTTTACAAACAGCCTGACTGCACATTTCACTTACCACTTACTGTGGGAGGTTTTTCTTAACCCCCTCCATTTCAGAGTCAAGGGATTGGATGAAAAAATCTCATCTTTGGTTTTGGTAATGGGCATTTCCTGGGTTTGGAGGGTGGTTGGAAAAGGCAAAATCACTCTGGATTACCTAGAAATCACATGCCAAAGGAAGAGTTCATCCTTTTAAAAGCATTTTTGGTTTTAGCCAATCTTTCTGATTCTGAGGACTGATTCAGACTCTTTAATGCTGATAGTTGCTAGAGATGATTTTGTGAAATGTCATATTTAGGAAAACTGAGTGGGTGAAAGAGCTGTTGTTTCTACAGGGAAATTTTTAAGCAATGCAATGGGAAAAAAAAAAAGCAAAGTGAACAATTCTTCAGCAGGTAGACAGACATCACTTTCAAAAGCTCCTTCAATACTAACAAATAAGATCATTTTATTAAGAAAAAAAAAGCTAAATTTGATGCTAAGTTGTCTTGAGTAGCTTTTAATAATATCTGGGCCTCTTGGAGGTATGATCATCTATTGGGGTATAGCTTAAAACCTGGCAAATATTTCTAATTTGCACCTCAAACTGAACAATGCTATTGTTGTTCTGCTCAAAGGCTGACCAGTGGTATTGATCTCTAAGTGATTAAAAAGTTTGATCTGTTTTCACTGCTTTTGAATGTAATTTTCCTAATTGTGGCTATTTCCAGATGCATTTCTTGTGTTGTAACATCCTGCATTAAAGAAAATACCATCTGGCTAAACTTCCCATCCTTTTCTGTGATGATGAATGGCATTTTACTGCCTCCCCAGATAGCTCCAACATGCACACACTCAGCCTTGGGAAAAAAATGCTATTTATTAAATCACTTTCCGCTGCACCTGCAGAATCTCAGTAAAGCCCTGTAGAATCTCCCTGACATATAATTAAAAAAGCCAGGCTAAAAGTCTCATTTTTCTAATCACTTGAAGCAAGGCAGAAGCATTTACTGCTGCTTTACTCAAGGACAGCTTTTCCTCTTTCTGCCCATGTCAGCAATCAGACCAACCCAGCTATTACAAAAATACAGACTGGCAACTTTGGCATAAGCACAACTTTGACTGCATTATTGCCTGGATGTGTAGGAATATGGGGGGCAAAGTGTCCTGAAATGTTGCTGTGGAGTGGAGCAGCAGA
Source organism: Pachyramphus minor (assembly GCA_013397135.1). NCBI lineage: Eukaryota > Metazoa > Chordata > Aves > Passeriformes > Tyrannidae > Pachyramphus > Pachyramphus minor. Next base: position 776,526 of record VYXB01000436.1, on the reverse strand, counting down.
TCCAGAAGGAATTGACCCATTTGCCCCCTTTTGGGCAATCCTTCCCCTCTCCAAAATTACTGTGTTGGCTCAATTGCTTTATTATTTCAAGGTGTTGCTCAGGTAAGGGAGGTGGGTGAAACACCACCCAGGCATTTCAGCACTCTGTTTAACATGCAGGAACAGAGCTGGAGTGATGACAGATAAATGGAGGTGCAGAAAAGAGGGTTGGTAACTGCTGATCACAGCTGAGATACACAGCACAGGCTGTTTGGCCCCCCCCTTCAGCAGGACCTGTGAGCCAAGAGCAACCCCTGAGCAAGAGACTCTCCACTTGTAGGCTGTGCCTGTTCACTCAGGAGGAGTCAATGTGCTGATCTGCACCCTGGAGTACCTGGGAGAGTGTGCACTGCCAGGGCTGCTGAATCAGGTTCTTCTCTCCTCTATAAATACATCTGGTATCCCACCTGTCCCTGAAGAGTAGCTGCTTACTAAACAAGGGGATTAATGTGGCCTGTGCTGCTCCTGCCCTCCACATATTCCATGTTTATGTCTAAATCCTCTGGTGTGGAGGGTTGGCCTGAGTTCAGCTCCCAGCCAGATGTTGCAGCACATGGCAGTACCTCACCCTGCTGCTGCCCCTCACGCAGAGCAGCAGGGCAGCTCCTGCTGCAGGATATCAGGGGAGAGCTGGGCCTGAACCTGGACCCGAATTTCCATGGAATGGTTCTTCTGTTCCTCATCAGTTATAGTAAATTCCCCCAAGCCATGACCCCATCATTGCAGACACTTCAGAGGTGTTTGCAGGCTGAGGATGGGGCTCACTGAGGCTTTGGAAGGGAACGGGAAGAGCTGCCTTAGCTCAGCACTGTCAATCAGAGCACAATTAGCTGAAACCCTGCTGATACATTTCTAGGCTGATTCCACCGATTTAATCAGTTCTCCCTCTGCTAGAAGCAAGAAGGCAGCTCCCTCTAGCGATATGAGAAAATATGTCAATCAGCAGTTACATTGAATATATTTTCCTGGTAATTCAGGTTAAAATTCTGCATTTTATGAGTAATGGAAACATTCCATTTCCTTTCCTAATGCAAATTACTTTAAAGCAGTAGCCAGGCTTAAGCTTCAACATTTAGAAAACACTTTTTTTAACAGTTAATTTTGGCTTAAACTTTGTTATCTCTCAAATATTAAAAAAACATGAAAGACAAAAGTCTGGTCTGATGCAATTAGATTTTTGGTTCATTTAGTCCAGTCTGGTTCACAGGTCAACCACAAGGCTTTAGGAAGGGGCACAGGTAAAATATTGGGTTTATTTTAAATCACCTAGTTCTCTTATTTAATGGCAATACAGAAAATTGGGTACTGTGAGCTCTATTCAGGGGATGTGCTGAAGTATCAAGGAAAGTGTAGCTCATCTCCTCAGCTCCCTATGGAAAAGACCTGGTGTTCTGGCAGGAGTAATGGAAAGCTTTTATATAGTGGTGTAATATGTAAACCAATTCCTTATCAGCTCACTTGGTTATACCAAGTGTTGTGCCTAAACTGATTAGAAATAAGAACTATGTGAAATACTTTCCAGTGATATCTGTGGATTTTTGTTCACCACAGCATGTGCTTACAGGATTTGCTATTCTGTGTCTTACATCGGCTGTGTTTAAAAAGATAATTCAACAGTTCAGGACAAGTTCAGTCTTACTCCAGGTAGCAAATAGTTCCAAATATTTTGTGAATATCTGCTTCTTATTCTGTGCTTGATGAGGTTTGAAAATGAAATTTGTAATTTTGCCAAGTACTTTTACTACAGAAAATTCTTCATGCCTTTGGCATAGCAGGTAGAGATTAGGTGATGCAAGTAGCCTTTAAAGGTGACAATGCTTGTTTGGCAGCAGCTGTATAATTACACCTCATTATGCTGCATGTGCAGGGTGATGTCTGTGCTCTGTGAAAGCCCAGAACCAACTGCTGGGGTGATGCCTCGGAGCAGATAACGCGTCCTGGTGTCTGAATGCCCCGTTCCTGCTGGGGGTGGTGAACAGCCCCACTTGTGACCCATATTTCAAAGGCACATTGTCCCCGGCGTGACAGTTCTGTGCCTCATCTGCAGCAGCGTGGCCGTGGTGGAGGAGCTGCTTTACAGCCCGGCCTTGGGCTGCAGCGCTGGCAGCTCCTGCAAATGCTCAGGGAAGGTGAAGGTTTCTCCTAGCACAGGCACGAGGCAGCAGTTCCTATTGTTCCTGTGGCAAATGGTGGATGGCAGGATCTCTTTGCCAGATCGGGCCCTCACTTATCAATAGTAAATAAATACATTGTCTTTCGTTTATGGTAAACACTTCAGACAACAGACTTGCTGTCCAACCCCGGAGGATGCCCTCCTAGTCCCTGGGGGGTAGGGAGAAGCATAGTAAACAATGCTGGCTTCTCCACCACCTCAAAATCCAATATTATGTATAAAATGTTGTGGGGAAAACAATGAAGAACCCTTAATAAGAGCAAAGGCTTTTTGTAAGTACCCTCTTTGAGGAAAGGTTATCTGATCTTGTTCTTTTGTCTCAGAAAAGCCCTTAAAACAATGCACCATCTGCTCCTGTTTGGTGGAAGCAGGCAGCATCTCTTGGTCTGCACGCTACTGTTTGTCATTTAACCCTTTCAACCACAAACTTTCCCTGTTTCTATGCAAACCTTCGATCTGGGCAGAAGCAGCAATGTCCTGCACCCTGGCCCTGGCCAGCCCTGAGCTTCTTGTGGCAGATCTCTCCACTCACTCTGTGCCCTTTGGAACCCCTGTCCATGTCCTGTGCCTTGATGCCTCCTGCTGTACAGGCAGGACAATATTCCACACTGCTCTGATGTGGTAATTATGAAGAATTAATTGTAAGGCTCCTGGAGACCTTCAGATGAAGCTGCAAAGTGCTGGAAATGTCCCTGAGCAACACGGGGTTTGTTCCATCAGGGACTGTCACAGTGAGGTGACACTGCTGAATTCATATCTGTGAGACAGCACAGCCCTGCATGGCAAAGGCAAAGAGTTCCTATTGCATTTGATGCCATTTTAATAAAAATGTTGTATTATCTGTTAAACTGTAAAATGAACGTTGAGGGGACATTTTTTCATGTATTCATTCTTCACCTTCAACACGGGGAACACAAACCATCTATTTGAAAGTCCCCGTCACCCCAGAAGTTTTTTCAGCCCAAGCCAGAAACACTAGCAAGAATTCTCTTGCAATGAAGGACAATAGAATATTCACTCTGTTGCAACAGCATAAGAAGCACCTTGGGAGGGCACCGAGTGACCACCCTGCTCTGACCCTCCGGGAGATGCCACCTTACCCAAGTCCTGCTCAAAGCCTTTAGTCTCGGCTCCAGTGCTCCGAGCAGCAGAGGGCTGGAAGCTCAGGCTGTCTGGGATCCTCAGGCTCTCTCCAGGAGACTGGTTGGTCTTTTCCTCTTGGTTCTGAACTTTCAAAACAGTCTCACGTCGATAGTCATCCCCCTGCGCCGAGAGTCCTCTCTGCGGGCTGTGCCAAGGTAACAACAATAATTACTAAGGCTTTGAGATTGTGCATGTGTATAAGCAACCTTTTGAACTAAAAAAAAAAATGGTTATTTCATTTTAACAAAACTACTAAATGTTGTCAAAGGGGAGCAAAAGACTCCCTGAAAAGTCATACCTGCCAATGTACAAAATCATCTTTTTTGTAGCTTGATGTCGTCACGAAAGTTATCAACACTCATTTTTACCTGCTTTAATTGCTGCTCTGAAAGAGCTGGATATTTTCAACCTGGTGGCAAATAGAAACAACGACCTTGCAGTTTGGAAGCTTAATTTATGAGGGTTGCATTGTACAATCTGTGCCATTGTTGGGACTTGGTTGCACAATCTGAACCTTGGCAAAGAAATCTGTTTAGAAACACAAAGTACTGAGCTCTGTTCCAGTGTTCCTGGGACTTGTGCTGAGTGTGGCTGTGGCCCAGCTAAGATCTGCTCGTGATATATATATTTTAATATTTAAAAACAATGCCAGCACCAAGTCCTGCAGATGAAGATCTCAGCTAACTGGTTTTACTTTGTTTTGGTCTGTAACTATCTGAGTTTAACTAAAAAGATCAGTAAAGAAGGTGTGAAAATGGGCATTTATTGATCAAGCCAGGGCTGAAACACATGCAGAGACACCGACACACTGAAATGGTGACAGATGTTTTCTGTTTTACAAGAAAAATGAGTGTGGATTTTTTTTTTTTTTTTTACAGGCAATCAGCTTAGGGAAATCTTATTTCATTTTTCTCGTTAATAAGCTTTTCTTTGTTTTTCATGACCCAGAAACTGCTAAAACGATTAGAACAGCTTCCACTAACGCGTCTTGAGTGTATCCTCCAGGAAGTGGGAGCAAAGGTGCATGAGAGAGAAAGAGGAAACAGGAATTTCTTAAAAAGCAGATCTAATATTCATTGGGCAAATGTGCTGAGTGTTGCCTCTGCATTTGTGTTTTGACAGTTTTTTAGTCACTGGGGGTTTTTTTTGGCTTCTGAGAAATGCCTACTTCTGTTTGGGGAGATTGATGCCAAGGTCTAAACCCTGGGGAGGACACCAGTGGAAGTCAGTGCAGGTTCTATAGAAAATATTTGATTTACACAGGAGTGCCCAGCAACACTTGTCCTCCAGGCACAACCAGCTCTGCAGTGGGCACAAACCAGCACAATTCCCAGAGGAGGCTCTTTGGGTTTACACCAGCTAAAGAGAAAGTGTTATTTGGTCCCTAGGAGGAGGCAGAGCTGTGATCCAACTGTTTCAGCCCTGAGGCTGCCCAGAGCGCTTTCAAATCGAAATTTATGGCAAAAAGTGTTAGGATTTTTTTTCACTTACAGAGGTAACTGAAACAAAGTAAGGATGGAATTGCATACATGTTTCCTGGCAGTTTGGAGAATTCCCATCAGTGAGTCATTTGCATCAGCAGCAAACCTCCGTCAGCCGCCCCTGGGACAGCAGGGCAGCCGTGCATGAAATGGGAACATTTCTTATGGCAACAGGCACCTGTGGGATTTCTTACATGGACACGAGTCACTGTTTTCAGAACTATAATTAAACCTGTAAACAGAAAGCTGTGCTGTTGAATGTGGCTGTGGAGAAGGTCGTGCTCAAGAGCACTGCGTGCTGGATGTTTTGTGTTTGTGAATGAGGCCAGCAAAGAGTCAGTTTTAACAGGTGGCTTTGTTCAGATGAACTCTTGGAGCCAACTGTGAATTCGCAGCTTATTGTCATTGGTAGTAACAGTGGAAGTCAGAGAATAAACCCAATTTGGCTGATTTTACCATCACGTTTTCTAACCCAGCTACAGCTGGTGATGAGCGTTACAGATGCAGCACTGTCCCCTCCTGGAGCACAGCCCTGGGAAGGTTTCTGTGCAAGTCAAAAGACAGGCTCGCTTCACTCCCTACCCACACATGGAGTTCATGGACTCACAGCGCAAATGTTCCTGGAGCAGGAGATATTATGACCCTGGAAAGTTCCTTGGCCACCTTCTTTGGTGACTGAGGTAACTGAGGAACTGAGGTGGCTGAGGTGACTGGTGCTCCCTTACCATGTGGCTTCCTCTCTGATCTGATCTGTGTGTCCTCAGTGGAAATCAGCTGATAATGGATCAGCTTCAGGAATATCTTGATGACAGGAGCCTCACCACATCCCTCCATGTCCTGACCACTGATTTGTGCCAAAGGACTCATCCTCTTTTCCTTCCCATGAGTGAGTTCGCAGGCTTCAGGAAGGTGCAAAATTAGACCATAGATTATATGGAAATAAAAGCTGAGGACAAAAGCCAGGCTTTTACTCTGAACCTTTGTATTATCCACTTTACCAGTAGCTAAGAAAGGGTTAGACATGGGGTGGTCTTGCCTTTGTATTGTCCCCTTACTGTCACTGCTGCATCAGAGGAGCTCTCAGCCCACAAGGAGATGAGTCTGGAGTCGTTCACAATAGAGCAACAGTTTCCACTTCTAATCTCTAAATACAGCAATATTTTATCTGCAAGTGGCTCTCCTCATCTTTTGGAGCAGCACTTGCAACAGGGTTGTGATTTATTGTTGGAGAGGTTTTATTGGTGGTGTTTTTTTTGCTCTGAGGACTTTCTTTTCCTTGGCTGCTCGAACACACGGGAGCTTTGCTTTCTCAGTAATTGCACTGTTCAGGAGATCACTGCAATCTGTCTTATTTCCACTTGCTCTGATGCTTGTCCCTTACAGCTGGGGGGTTGTTCCCACTAGGGCCCAGAAGGTTCTGCCCCTACTGCCATTGCTGTGAATTAGGGCTGCAGAGAATCACAAGAGTGATGGAGCCCAGGACTCGTGGTCTGTGCAGGCTCAGCTCTGACTCTCTCCACCGCACACTCTGAGTACCCAGAGCTCGTGTTTTATACATTTGCCATCTCCTGTGACAGAACAGCTCCATAATCCTTGCAAATGATCTCTCAGAGCAGAAATCAGCCCAACCTTTGTGAGTGTGGTAGTTGTGCACAAAAAACAGGGGTTTAACTCCCGGTAATTCCAGTAATTACAGTTCATAACTTTGGTAAGCTGAGCTGTCTGGGCTTATCTCTCCAATTTTCATTTTCCTCATGTTTACTTTGTGCTGTAAAGCTGTAAACAATCTTCTTAAAAAGAATGCTGAGCTTAATATCCCGCCTTCACTTAAAAAAACCCACAACATGCTCTTTTTCCCACTGGAGCTCTCTGCAGGTAGTTTGGCACAGCCAGCCTGGCTCCAGGCTCCAGCAGAGTGCCCATGGAGCAGAGCCAGCCCATCCCTGCCTGGCATGATCCCACAGCACCAACACCTCGTCCTTCCCTCAGAACGGGACGTTTGGGACACGGTGGCCAGTTTGCTGCACACATGTCCTTTCTTTGGTAATGCCTGTCCAGGTCATATTTAATCTTCAGGGCTCAGGAGATTTATTGTCTAAGGGAAGAAGTTTCTGCAGAGGTGTGTGGCCCCTCAGGGGGCTCTGGTTTTGTCCTTTTCCATGGCTGGGCAGGGCATCCTCTGACACCTGCAGGTGTTGCCTAAAATCAGAGAAATAATTCTCTGGACAATTTTTGAGTAGTGATTGTGTCTGAACTAACGCGTCCCTTCACAGTCCCTCTGTCACCAGGCATGACCCACCTGGGGCAGTTACACAAATATGTCTTTACCCTCTAAGACACAGGCTAAATGCAGAGGGGTTTTTATCGACTGCCATCTACATTAAATAGTTAATTAAGGCAGGCTGAAAACAACCTGCTTTAATGTAATCCATTTTTCTAAACTTCCTGCTCCCAAATCTGTTTTCCGCAGTCATCCCCTCGCTCTGCCCCCTGTGCTGTCCAGGGAAAGGTGCTGCCTGTGAGCAGACGCTGCTCCTCACGCCCACAGCCCACAGAGCTGCAATAATCGGAATTTTTCACGTGCTTTGGGAGCGAAGTGAGTGACAACAATGACTCGAGATGGATTTGTCGCACGCAGGTGATCGAACCCCTCGTTCACCCCTGCGCGAAGATCGGGGACCTTTCCCCAGGCACCCGCGGCTGCCAGTGCCCCCCGGCAGAGGGAGGGAGGAACAGCAGGAGTGGGGGGCACCCACCGGGATCCATCGCTCCAGGGGAACACACAGACCCCGGGGATCTGTCAGATTTGAGGGATCCACGGTTCCGAGGGGATCCACAACCCCTGGGGAACCCACCGGCCCCGGGGGAAGGATCGGTCCCGGGGCACCCACAGCTCCTGGGGAGCTCTCTCCAAAACTCCAGCCCAACCTTCCTCATTGATCCACCAACTCCCCCCAAATAGGTGGTTTCCCTCTTTCAGTTTGCGTTCGAACCCATTGACCTGGCAATTCTCTGGGCAAGCAGCACAGAGCTCTCTGCTCCGTGCTGAATTGGTGCTATTTATTTCAAGTGCATGTGTGTGTGGCACATTTAGCAGAGAATAATATACCCAGCTTTGTTTACCTTCTAGAGAGGAATCTGTGAGCTGGAGAGGCTGGGCTGGTTATTGGCTTTTTATGCAATAAGCTCCTGTCCACCTCAGGGCCCTTATTCACAGGGAAACCTTTTAAAAAGACAAATGAAGGCATTTAATAAATATGCTCTTTGTAGAAATGAAATGGCCCAAGCTCTGGCATCTATTCACTGCCTCCTTATGTGTGAGCACTTAACTTCCATACAGCTCTTCTTATCCACAGATTTCTAAGTACGTGGGGTTAGGCTTATAGTTCCTTTCTTTTGGGAATTAAGAGAGGTAGTTTCACAGATGCAATGAGAGGAGAGGAAAGCAAAGGCTGGAAGACCCAGTACTCAGGGATTTTCCAAGACACAGCACTTTAAATAGCCCAGGGGAGGTGAGGATTGACCACTGCTCTGTAGCTTTGAAAGACTTGGGCAATGGCACCTGAGTCTCCCTGTTGCATCATGCCATGAATTACCTTGCAATGTGTTGCTCAGGTCTCCCCCAGTGCTGAGGTGCCTCTGTCCTGCTCTGTGAGTGATCCAGAGTAATTCTTCCCTCTCAGCACTCCCACCTGGCAAAGGAATGAGCATTTCCTTCTGTCTGTCCAGGGCTGTTGCTCCCTCAGTGCTACCCACAAGTCCAACCCTGTCCAGCCCATGAAATTCCCTGTTGGATGACACACGTGGCACATCAGGATCAACAGCATCCAGGAGCATTTGTACAGTCAGTGTCCTGTCTTCCTTGTTCCTAGAAGTCTCAGGTTCTGGGACAGAAGAAGACTCATTGTACAGGTCCAAATCTGTCTGTGCCCATGTGTTGTCAGCAGAGTCTCTAACCCAGCTTGCTGCACTCAGCCTCTTGGTTGCCATGTCAATCTTTTCTTCAAGCTCCTTGGACAGACTATGAATGGCTTTCACTCGATCCTCTTTGCTTCTGTAAGGAGAAAGTCCAGAAGTCCAGTCCTTGGAGGAAGGTTTTGCATCTTTCTGAGGAGGGGAAAAGCTCAGAGGTGAATGCAGAGCTGGGGGAGAGCAGTCCCTCAAGTCTTCACGTCTCAGAGGACTGAGAAAGCAGCATTCCCACTCCAGTGGTGCTGCAGGAGCTAATGCCTCTCCTTTTTTAGGGGATTGAGCTGCTTCTAAATGTTGATTCCTGTTAAAAAAAAAAACAAACAAAAGAGAGAAATATGTCTGCAGTGCGTTCTGAGAAAGAGGTTTTCTAGGATGCTCTTGAAGTCAGAGTACCTGCCTGTGTGATCTTTGTGTAACAGAGAACAGGATGCTTCATCCACCCAGGCCATGGAACTCCTCTCCAGGATTCCCACACTGGTTTGCTCCTGCAAGAGAAGAGCCATCAGTGAAGTCCTGAACAGCTGGCAACAGGAGGGTAATATTTGGCTTTTGTTCCACTTCATAATTGACTCATGTAACTGGAAGTCTGCTCATACCACACAATAAACCTGTTCTTTCAGCTCAGGAAATGGAGTTTTCCAGGGTTCTGGCCCTGAAGTCAAGAGTTTCAGCCCTACTAATGAGCCCAGCAGTTCTTGCCATAATTACAAATTAATTGCTCCAATTTTCTAGATAAAACTTTTTCTCCCTGACACTTCAAAGCATTTGAATGAGGTGTTTCATGTCCTACATGGTGCTGATCAAGATTGGAGGGGTTTCAACGTGCCGCTCCTGGATGACTTACCTGCTCAAGTTCACACTGAGGATTCCCTTTTGCAGAAGCTGTTTTCCCAATGAACTTGTGCATTTGGTCAGGACATGATTTCCTCCCAACAGCTTCTTTCTGCTTCCTGTACACCTCTTGCAATCTCTTCTTCCTCATCTCTGCAGCCTCCACCAAGGACTTTTTCTCTTCAAGGAGTTTTTTCTTTCTTTCTTCCTTTTTGCGACGCATAAATTCCCGAACGATTTCAGGGCTGTAGGGGTGAGGTTTTTTAAGGTTTACCCTCCTCTTGGAAGGGTGCTTAAGGTTTTCTTTCTCAGACCCTCTCTGTGCAGGGCTGCTCAAGCCTTTCTGTCTCTGAGGATATGCACTTTTCCCTCTGCTGCGGCTTCCTGAGGTGCCAGGCTTGGCTCCATCATTCATTAATGAAGGTTGTATCCTTTCTCCACTGAAGGCAGAGGGAGTTGTGCCCCAAAGTCCAGATGAAGGAGAATGGAACAGAACAATCCCTAGGGATCCCTTTCCTTTTACAGTGTCTTTTGGGAGCCTGGCATGCCTGTTCTCGTCATGGGACTGGCTTTGGAAGTGGAGGTTCCAGAGTGTTTGGTTTGTATCCTCAGCTGGTTCATTGCTGCCCCTTTCCATTACCTTGCAGCTTTGGAGTTCAGGGCTCTTTCCCACAACTTCTCTTCCCTTGTCTCTCCAGCTGTTCTCCATCACTGACATCGCCACAAATCCTCTACCAAGTTCTGTGGAAAACATTTGGAAACAAGAGTGGTGTTATTACTCCACAGAGTATCAATTCCTGTACCTATCATGTGCACCTCAAAACCTGCTCTAGGTCTGAGCACTGTTTTCAGCTGTGGTCCAGACTTGTGCATCTGGTGTAAAAACTGTGACATTCAAGGGAGAAGACAAATCTGCAAAGGTGAAATTTGAAGTGGCCAATTGTTATTGCAAGAGTCATTAAAGAAAGGTGCTCAGAAGGGCCTGGAAACCTTTTGTTTCACTTAGGTTTGATAAACCACTTTTTTTGTGTGTGTGCCAAAACACCCAGTGTTGCAGGGAGGCAGCTGTACCGAGGGTGTTTGTTGTGCTCTGCTCTTCAGCTGTGCTCCTCAGATTTGGAAATTCAGGAGGTGGACCAAGCAACTTTCTGGCCAACTTCTGACCTTCTCTCCATGCAGAAGCACCAGGCAGCTTCACACCTGAAACACAGCATTTGTGTTGAATTATTAACCCCTCAACTTTGAAAGAGAATTGTAACTCTATTAAAAGTCTTTACTGGGTACCAGCACATTTGAGAACTGGAGGGAAGGGGAAAACAAAATTATTCTTTCCCTTGTGATTACTTCAAACTCACCAGAACAAACTAATTCATTTTTAAAGTGGTGAGACTCAGCAGGATGTGGTGTGGAAGGATCAATGAACGACACAGGACGAGGGACAATGTATAACGCAGATATAAATGATGCAGAGTGAGGCACAAACAAATTACTGCTGCTTAATAGGTGGTGTCACATAATAGACAACATTTATCACTGTTTTACTTCATAATTTCAGGTTGCATTCACAGCATGCCAATACTTGCACAATTATGTATTTTTTGCAAACACTTCCTCAGCACAAGGTGACTAAACAGGTACTTCCTTGGGTTTTGCATGGAAATCCTTTCCCCCTCCCCCCAGATTTTCCCCCAGTTAAAATATTCAAGCTATTTTTTTCTCATAGGAAAGATTTTACCCTTAAATCAGTTCAAAGATGTGTTTCAGTGCTCTGTCAACTGACTGAGTCAGGCTTTTCCAGCTTCTCTTCAGTAACTTGTCCATGTGCTGTGGCAGCACCTCTGAGTCAGGGAAGCTGTTGGACATGAAGGACTTCCAGAGACTGACTGGTCAGTGGGGCTGCCCTGAGAGGCAACTTCTCCTCTGTACCACGGCCACTGATGGACTCAGAGCCATTTACTTCTATTTTTTAACTTGCAGCAGCCTCTGAGATGCTCTGGAGGCTCATCTGGATTGTGGGTTTAGGTCGTGTCACAAGGGGAATGATGTTTTTCAGACAAGGAAGAGCTTCACTCTCGGTGGGGCTGAAGTCACTTCCTACAATCCCATGGAATTCCTTGGGAAGCTTTCAGAGCATGAAGCACTGGATCTGTGCAGTTTGGTGTGTGACAGCAGGAACATGGATGGAATTGCCAGTCTGTTGGACTCAGGAGGGCTGGGATCCATCCATGTCTTTAAGGAAACACTGGTTGGATCACTTTGTTTCCCAGTTTAGCAGTACTGAAAATTAAGGATTCTTTTATTTTGTACACTCTTAAGTTTCTCTGGATGCACCAAACCAATGTGTAGACCTAACAATCTTTGCTTCACCATAATGTTTGATTTCAATTAAATCTCTCTTTTTATCTGCACAGTGTTCATTAACTACTGAAACTATGATGCTAAAGTTCAAGAGCAGCTGCATAACAGTTGATAGAAGAAAATCTTTTGATTTAAATATTCTCCTGGGTGGGTTTTTTTCCCCCCTACCTATGAACAGATGAATATTTTATAGCTGTTGTGACTTAATTTTTTGTTAACTACAGCAAATTTATAATTCATCAAATTCCTGAGTACTCTGGCTCTGACCCCTGCCCCTCATTCATCTCTTTGTAGCCCTGCCTTGGCTCTTTCCCTGACAGAAACTAATAGCCAATAAAGACACCATGACACTGGCAGTTACAATGATGAATGCTTCACGTGGCATGGTCTTATTATGACCCACTCTCAGAGGAAGATCAAGCCATTTTTCAAACAATCCATTAAAACAAAAAAAAAAAAAAAAAGGAGAGAGAAGGAAATTATTACATATTTCATGCATTTTAAATCATACTTAGGTAGTAGAGCACAGGATGTAACTATGCTCATAATTCCCTCTGCTTGGCTTTTTTTCCTTCTGTTCCACACGAGTTACTTCCCTGGTAACTTGGTGGAGTGAAGCACAACCCACAGCACTTCCACCCTTTGCCTCGTTCCCCACAAAGTAACAGCCTTCAGTGGGTAAAATGACACCAGGCATTCAAATATGCCCTCAGGCCTCCCAGATAAAACTGAGAACTATCAGTTGAGACTCCTGTTCCTGCTGTTGGCTTTGTAGTTAGTTCTGGACAATTCATCTGATTTTCACAACCTTGTTTGGCAGGACATCCCTGCCTTTGGTGGCACTCGATTCATCAGGGAACACAGAACTGAACAGGTGACAGACAGCTCTTCCCACCAAGGACATATGACTTATTTTTCATTTCTGATGGTTTTTTATCCTGGCAGGTCTGAGATTCAACTGCTGCAGGCAGTGGTGTGACAGATTGTCACAGGCAACACAGGCTGGGTTTTGGGTGATGCCCATGGGCACAGAGGGTGCTTGTGGCAACTTCTGCTCATGGAGTGCCCGGGGGTTGTGTGTGGAAGGGACTTCACTGGTTTTCTTTGGTACCTGCTCAGTATAACCTGCTTGGTCCTTGGCTGTGGATCCTAGGATTTGGTGTTATTTAACAACCAGCTGTAGATTTTGGCAGCTGAGCTTCCAGATGCCACCAGCTTCCAGCAGTTTTGTCCATCAGACCATGTAATTTCTCATGATTTTCATCCTTACCTTTCCCTGCTGCTGCTTTCTCCAGAACAGAGGATTTGGGTGGAGGCTGCCTCTGGCTTTGCAGTTGGATTCTCTGTGCTGAGCTTCTCTCTCTTTGGTCTTTAATCAGGAGGGGAAAATAAAACACAGAAAAGAATTTTAGTGTGCAGCTAAAACCAAACTTCAGACATGACTGCTGAACCCAGCAAATCAACAGGTTTTTGAGACCTGTGAGGCTACAAGGAGCTGTGCAGATGCTGGTACCCAGCAGCACTGAGCTCATGGATGTGTGAAAGGCAGGAGTGGCTCCCTGGGCTGGAGTGCAGGTGTCTGACACAGGGATTATCTGTCCAAGCAGCTGTGACACACTTTTCTCAGTGGTAGAGTACAGGGAGACAAACTGAACAAGATTCATCAGAACTGAGTGTCTGGAGCTGTTAATCCTCAGCCTCAGGGGCTGCCTCTGTTCTGCAAGTTGAATAGTTTGTCTGGCAGTTCCCTGACTCAGTTACATAAAATGATCTGGGTTAAAAACAAAACTAGCCTTCCCAAGGGATGTTCAAAAGAGGCTCAGCCCGGATTGTGGCTTTGGCTTCTGGGTATTAGGAGGGGTAACACGACAGAAAGCACTGCCTGATGCAGCTGGGAAGGGGAGGTGGCAGCAGGGATGTGTGGCTCCCACAGACCCCAGGGGAGCAGCAAAACACACCTCCAAACATCACTGTAAAAGGAGCAAATCCAAGGGAAATGCCTGTGGAAGCTGGAGCTGTGTGACAGAGATGCCAGCGCCCAGTGAATGAACACTAATGCTATTACAGCAATAAGATTTATTATGTGCAGCTTTTCAGCTCCTCTCCTCTAGTCCCATATTCCCTCAGTAATCCCCCTTGGCTGAGGAGGTTGCTGGGCTCTGCCCAGTCAGGCCTTGCTCCCAGCTCCATGCCTTGCTCCCAGCAATCTGAGATCTTAAACCACACTAAACTAAGGTGACAGCTGTACATGGATGGTTCTTCAGCCCCAAATTTAGCAGCAAAGCAGGATAAGGACAGTCTAATAATATTTGCTTTCAGATCCACAGTAGTTCCATTGAATGAAGTGTCAAATCCCCTGTAATGTCTCTGAACTGCACAATTCCTGCTTTAAATACCTGTGATGCCTCTGCTCTACTGCACTGCTGGGCCCCATTCCATGCTTTACATGTGGCAAAAGGATGTGGGAGGAAAGGGGAGAAAATAGATTTGCAGCAAATTCTTTACTATTTTGTGGAAAGAAATCAGTGAATCTGTGCATGCTGAGAGAAATAAATCCAGTGGAGAAGTGACCTCAGGAGGGAGCAGGGTGGGATGGACAGCCCAGGGGAGTTTGTAGCTGCAGAAGTAAATGGATCTATCACAAGCACACGGGTGATGCCCAACATGAACTAAAGGTGGGGTGGAAGCTGTGTGGGAAGTTATTCAGCTGTGCCAAAGCTCTGCTGGGTAACACACAGTTCCAGCCTTTCTCCATGGATTCCAGAACTCTACTGACCTCTGTAAGCCGGAGCAGGAGGAGCAGAGCCCACTCTGCACACCTTTCTCTTCAGGGCTCTTTTTGGCAGTGGCTCTTTAGCAGAAATCAGGGGCTTCTGCTCCCAAGGTGCTGTGTGCTGCCTTTGCTTCTGCTCCTGAATCCTCTTCTTGAGTTGCTCCAACTTATTTTGGGGTGATTTTTTCCACATCTCTTCCAGCTTCTGACCACTGTCCTTGCTGGCTGGTGAAAGGTGGTTCATGGGAGTGTTTCTCCAGCTGCCCCATGGGCCAGCCAAGAACAACCTGCTCCCTGCAGGGGAATCAGGTGGGTGATGCAGGGAGCAGGGAGGTTTTTCCTGCTGTACTGTGTGACCTCTTGAGTCTGCCTGATCCCCCAGATTGTCCCCTCTTGGTCTGCACAGGCTCTTTGCAGGAACCCATATCCCAGTCATCCCTTCACCATCCACAGCCCAGTCCCTGGAAGGGCTGGAAGGTGCTGAGTGTGAGGCTTCCCTGAGGGACAGAGGGATCATCCTGGAAGGGGCAGAGATCACAGCAGGGCTCTCAGGCAAACAGGTCTGTGACCAAGCAGAGAGAGCAGCAGAGCTTCCCTTTCTTAGGAAAAAGAAAATCAAGAGTGAACACATAGGATGTATTAAATTGGTCAATACACTGACAGGAACGACTGCTGAGATTCTACAACACGCTCTGATCAGTATTTTGCCAGTTACCAGAAGTTTGGCAAACAAAGATAATCTTAAGAAAGTACAATGCAAACCAGGGTCTGATAAGAGTAATTATGAGCATGGGCAGACAGACACAGAGAGCTGATATCAGGGATTGCCTTCCTCCAGTGCCTTGTTGTCAGCATTTCTGAGGGGGAAATCGGTGACTTCTTGTTTCTTTTTCCCCCCCCTCCCCTAACAATAAGGTGCTAAACTTTTTCTCAAGTCCTGCATCCCAGAATTTTAAATCCCTTTATGTGTGGCTTCATCTCTTCACCCCCCAAGTGCTGTACATTCAGGTTATTATTTACCTGTGAGCTGGAGGAATCTCGTTGCTCTTTTTCTCACTCAGAGCTGTCTCACCTTTGCTCCTCTCACCATCTACAGCACAGAAAACCAAGTCAGGGGCAGAAATGTTCCTTAACCATTCAATTCAAACAGCTCTTTTACTGGGGACTATGCCCACACCATTTTTTTGCTGGGAACATCACAGAAAGCTGATAAAAATAGACACTTCACTCAATAAAGAGGGTTTTCCACTATCTCCTGTCACCTTCCCTTCCCTCCAGCACCAAAGTAGTCCCAGCTCAGCAGTTTCCCAGTAACTCAGAACTCACCAAAGCTCTTTTTGTGCCAATGCTTTCTTCTGGCTGCCTGAGATTTGGCACCACTCCATGTTTGATGATAAAATTTGTTTTCAATCCTTTGTAGCTGTGAAAAGGCAGATTTTTCTTTTGAAGGGTGACATATGCTTTTGGGTTTTTTTCCCTGGTAGCTTTTTGCTAGCACACACTGCTTCTCTGATTAATTTTGCAGCTCCTAGTTACTGGGTAAATACTGGCATGTCTGAGCATGTTCCATGTGGCATTTCCTACAGTTGGAAAGAATGCAGTCGACTGGGAAGATAAGAGATGAAATCACCTTTCTTTTTATTTACACTTTGCCTGTATTTGTGCTGCAGATTTTTACTGATGTTGTTAAAAACAGCTTAAGCTGGAGGCAAACCCAGCCAAGAGCAACTCCCAACAGTGGGATCCTGGTGTCAGGCCTTTGCTGTGCAAGCAACACCCCATGAATTTGAATAATATGATGATTTATCCAAGCAATACCAGTTCTGATATCAACACTATCATGTTCCCTATTAAGAGGATGATAAGACAGGGAGAATTCAGAGGATGTCCCAGCTCAGGGAGTCTCAGTTATAATATAGTGACACTATTTTCAAACACAAGCAAGGCCAAGATTTGTCTGCTCTTGTCATTATTTTTGAAGAGTGTTGTAAAACTGGGTAAGATTCCTTGCTTTCCTCTTTATCCTCTTTTCATTGTTTATTGATATATTATTAATCATATTTAGCAAATTATTAAAGAGGTGATATGTTCATTGGAAAAGCACAACACAAAGGCCACGTTTACATGTTTCAATGACAATATTTTGATGGAATTAAACTCTGTGGAGGTGATGCTCAGGTAGCTGAGAGAAAGAGATAAAGGAATGTGACAGACAGCAAGTGTTCCTTGCTCCACACCTACCACTGCTTTGGCCTCCTGGAGACTCTTCCAAGCCAAGGCCACATCTGGGGAGTCAAGAAAAGAAAAACCTGTTTTTAGCATGTGAGAGCAAGAATGGCTCATGACTTCTTAGGGGAAAAAAATCCCCAAGTGACACATCAGATGCAGAGAAGCTCCTGGAGTGAACTTATCAACTACACTGAACAGAAACTGAGATGTGATGATTTTAGGCTGAGGAAGATTCCTGTTAAAAAGCAGCGTGAAAGTGAGAGCTTTGGTGTTGCTGTGAGAGCTCAGAGCAGTTACAAAACTGTCCAGCACTCTCCAAACTTCAAAATCTTTGCTCCACTGTGCCTGAAGTCATGCAACCCAGACTAAACTAAGCACTCAGGTCTTTCCATAAGTGATAAATCCTCTGTTTAAAATGAAGTTACCCAAGTCTCTGCTATGACTGTGCAGAGAAAGATGGAAGCTCATTGCCCACATACCAACTAGAGGATCCATTTCTCCAGATGAAAAGCTGTTACCCATCTTTCAGCTCTGCTTACTTGATATCCAAACAGCCATGCAAAAGGAGCAGTCATTGGTGCCCTTTGAGAACAGCCTAGTATCCTTTGATGTCTATATATATCCATATAAATATATAAATTTTCTCACCTATAATTACTGACTGCCCATAAAGACCCTCAGCATTTACATTTCTGTGGTGCTTGAAAATGTTACCTGTTATTATTAATTTTCTCCGCCTTGTGAAGGAGTCTAAGGAGAGACAGGGATATGGCAGAGCTGGGAAAAGTCCTGCTCTGGGTCAGTGCCCCTTGCAGAGCTGCCCTGGGAGCTCAGGAGTCACCTGAGGCCGGGACTGTGTGGTCAGAGAGCCAGGAAAATCAGCTCCCTCCTATGTCCCCCTGTTACTGCCAGTTCAACACTTACCTTGTGAAGCCTCACCCATGCAAGGAGCAAAATCTCCACTTGGGAGCTGTGGAAAAGCACTTTAGAGATGATCTGCAGTCTTCCTACAGTGGCCAATCCCAGCAGCCACTTCCTGAGGGAGGTGTGAGGAAGATCTCAGCACAGAACATTCCATGTGCTGCTCCTTCCCCGGGCTGAGCCACCCACGGGCACCAGCTCCCTGGTCCCAGCTGGGAACGCAGAAGAAACACACTCCAGGTCAGTCCCTGCCCTACCCATGAGTCCTGGGAGGAGTGGGAGGACATCCAGAGGAATCCCCCCAGCCCAGAGGAATCCCCCCAGCCATGGCCACACCTTTGTTTGAGCCCCTCTGTGCAGGGCAACAGTGGCCACAGCACAGGGAGAGGCTGCTGGGAGCCAGGGAGAAAACAAACAGCAACAAGAGGAGCCTGAGTGCTGATCTCAGCTTGCAAACACGTGGCAAGATGCCAAGAGATTTCTTGACAAGCCCTTGTGTCCTTTCCAGGGCTTCCGGGGCATCCTGGCAATGCCAGGGCTGGATGGCTGCAGGACAGGGCAGAGGGAGCAGCCTGGGGCCCAGGTGGGAGCAGCTCTGCAGTTCTGGGATGCCAGAGCAGGGGGACAAACCAGAGCCACCTGAGTCCTCAGCCCAGGGCATCTTTTCTCATTGCAGAGCAGCTCTTGCCATTCTGGGGCATCTCTGCTCACACCTTCCTCTGAGGGCTCATCCAGCTTTTCATCCTGCTCTCAGCACGGAGATTCAGTCACACCTGAATCCCTGATCTCAGGAGGCTTCATTTTTGGGCTTTATTTAGGGAAAAATTAAAACTAAAAATAAATTTAAAAAAAAGGTTTCTGGTCTTTGTGATTACAAAGAAAAACGTGAGAATATAAAATAAAGGTGCACTAAAGTCTCACCCCTTTCTGGGTGTCGCTTCTTGAAGTGTCACGATTTTTCTTTAAGTGGAAGTGTTTGAAATCTGGGGGTAACCATTCTGGTTCTCCAGGCCCTGCTGTTCCTAAGCTCCCGTTTTGGATTACACAGAGGGAACAGTTTCATCAGCCAACAGCAGAGGGCAAACGCAGCTCACAGACTGGACACGCAGCGCTCGGTGCTGGGAGGCTCCGGGCCCCAGTTTCTGCCAGGACAAGCCGGGAGAACGGCAGGTGCCACCTTGGACGAAGACAACCTGGAACGGGAAGTGGCAGAAACCCTCTCACTACAGCAGTGATTCGCTTTCCTTTCTCATGCTTTTCACAGAGCATCTTTCTGATGGGCCTCAGTGAGCTGTGACATCCAGGACTGAGCCTGCCAGTGCATTTCCCAAACCCTTCCAAAATTACTGCTGAGCATCCCTCAAGGCACATCTCTGCTGTCTGCCTCCCTCTTGGAGATGTGGTTTCTGCTGCTCTTTGCCCCCACAGTCACTCACAGCTAATTCCTGGATCTGTGGTTACAACCAAAAGTGCTACAATCAACAAATAATCAAACCAGGCTGGTCCTTCAGTGCTGCTTCTCTTCCTTTCTTGGATGGTCCTGAGACATTGGCTTCCCGTGGAATTTTTCCATTTGTGAATTTTAAAGTTGCTTCCCACAAATATCTCATCTCATCATCCTCTCATCTCATACGCTGAAGTTCTGCAGGTCCCAAGGCTATCCTTGCCCTTGGCTCAGATATTCATGGAAGCCATTTGAACACAAGAAAGACAAACAAATAGGGATAAAACACATTTCTTCTTACCCTACAGCAGTGGCCATCACTTACTGCTGTTGTGGGTTGCATTCCCATAAGTACCCTGAGAAGAGGCTCTGTATCCTCTTCTCCCACCCCACTGCAGAGCAGAGGAATCTATGTAGTGTTCCATCAGCATTTCGGCTTATACTGAATCTGGCTCTTTTTTCTGGTTTATATCCTCAATTATTTGTTCATTTTTTTATAACTCTATAGATTAAGCAGCAATGTCAGTACTCTAAGTGCTCGTTCTTACTGGAAAGCATTCAGAGGGTGAGGCACCACATCCTTTCATGCCCACAGATCCCTGTGGTCTCTGAAGTCCCCCTGAAGAAACAGTCACTTATCTAATAAATGTCCCTGCAGCCTGTGCTCAGACATCCCAGCACTTCAGCTTTCCAAGCCTAACCAACCCAGGAATTTCTGAGCTGCAAAATTCCCCTTTCAAGCTGTTCCAAGCCAAGGTTTCGGCCTGATTAGAGGTTTGAGTGCTGGAAATGCAGAGCTTGTCCAAGAGGGAACCACAGCTATTCCATGGGCACAAGTGATAAGAGCCCTAATTGTAGCCTCAGGGTTCAGGGGCAGCCAAGGGAACGGGTCCTCCAGGGAGGGGAGAGAACACAGTGTGCAACCTCAGCACTGGGAGGGGAAATCTGGTAAGATGGGAAGCTGCAACAGCCACCAGGAAAGCCCAGGGCTGGTCCCAGCCTGCTGGGCTGGTGGAGGAGCCAAGTGGAGCAGGAATGCCCGTGCTGTGACAGGCAGAGCTTCTCCGGTCCCTCAGGTCGCACTGGAGTCTATTTTGGCTCCGCATTTCCTCAGCAAGCTGTTGGAGCTCACAGGAGCCAGCAGAGTGACAGATTGCCAGTGTGTTATGCTGCACATCTTGGAGTGTTAGACCACAAATCTGCTGAGAGATGAAGGGAAACCCATCATTGGGCCAAATCCCACTTGTGCAGCGTGTGAAACTCCCAAGTCAGGGAGCAGAGGCAGAGAGGAGCAAAGCCATCAGGATTTGTATTTTAGACCTGTATAAGCAAAACAGGCCAGTAATGTACAGTTCTGTCCTGCTGACTCCACAGCTCCTCTCACATGGAACTAAGGCAGGATTAGGCCCCATGTTTTCAATCCTATGGCATTTATGAGGCATCAACCCCCAAACTCTGAATTTCCCCTACAGAGATACTAAAACTATCACCTACTCAATTTAGCAACTTAGAAAACAGGCTATCACACACTCAGGGAGGTTTTACAAAATATTTTTGGATACTGCAGAGTTTCTCATCTAGGGATCTATCAAGAGAGGTGCAGCAAACCCACCACATGGGGTTATCCCATGGGGAGCACATTGTCCAGGCTGGAATTCCTGCTTTTGCCCGGCCAGCACATTCCACTGCTGTCCCACTTATACACACGATGGTGAGTGGGACAAGAAGTGCCTGGCTCTGCCACATTGTGGCACTTGGAGCTCCAGTGTGGATTTCTGGTGTTCCTGCAAGGCAAAGGCAAATGGGTTTGGGCCTTAATTGTGTAGAAGGCTGTTTGGGGTCTGGAGGTTTGTCTGACATGGTTCAGGCTGCAGATTCACCTCCCAGAGGCTTCATGTTCCACTGCTGTGCCCTGTCACTGCTTAGGAAATACTTCACCCAATAACCCACAAGGCCCAGCCAAATTCAGGAAGTGCAGATGAGCGTGAACCCAAACCAGAAATTCCTCCTAAGTCTCTGTGTTTTGAAAGTTTTGCACCTACCAGACCTGCCCCAAGGATCCTAAAAACAATAATCCCCATCTCTAGCAGGCACACTCCTTTATTCTCTTGCTGACTTGCTCCCTGTGCCTGGCTTTGTGAGAACATTGTGAGTTCCCTCACTTTTGGGAAATATGTCCAGCTAAAAGGAAAGGAAATGGTATTTCTTTGTTGATTCTTTTTTTTTACAGTGCCTGACTAAGCAATTTCCATTGTAAACCATTTTCACAGCAATTCTCAGTCAGCAAACAATCGAAGCCCAAACCCAGACTTCGATTGCAAAGTTGGATGTGACATGAATTTTGTAGTGAGCATATGGTGGGAAGAGGCAGCTGACAAAAAAAGCAAGTGCACTGCTCTGAAGTCTGACAGCCAAGGGCCCAATCCCATTGAAATCTGTGACAATTTAGCTGAAGCTATAAGGGACACTTAATAAACTGGGATTTGATTTGAACCTGCAAAGAGCTTAGGGTTGACCACAACACTTTGAAATCAATCTTAGTGATTCTTATCCTCTCTCAAATCAGCAGCATAAGACTGAGATAAACAAGCTGCCCCATTAGTGATGCCTTGTCAGAGTTCCTGAGATAAGACACAAATTTCTTCCTCCACAGGTATTGTTGTAAGATGTCAGTACTCATGTAAAACACCCAGAGATACAGGGGAGGAATCTGGCCCTGGCTGCAGAATTTTTGCTGGTACCACTGATAACATTTCCTTCTTTTTTTTTTTTTTTTTCCCCAGTCTAGTAGATTAAATTCCTAATTCCTTCCTTGTTAGGAACCAGCAGATCCTTTCCTCATGTCTGAGTTGCACTGAGTGCTGCTCAGGGAACAGCTCAGATGCAGGTGGGAGGTTGCCAGGAGGCTGCCCTGAGCTTGGGGAGGGATTTGCTGCAACAGAGATAGGCTTCCTTTTCTTGGATTACAGCCAGAAACATGAGGGAATATTAAGCTTGCATTTCCCTACTGATGTCCTAAAATAACAGGAGTAAATGTGTGTCAGCAAAGAACTAGACTTTCAGAATATCTGGATGTTTTGCTGCCAAGTGATGTCTGGAAAAGGGCAAGTGTTCTCTTGATGTGCTACAATACAGATCTGTCATCCAGTTATTGGGGGAAAGCATGTTAAGATAGGAAATAGCTATCCATGGCCCATTTGGGTTTTATTCCTATCAATAGGAGACTATGTGAATGGAATCTGAAGAGAAAAGGGGGGGCTGCCTGCACTGTGCAGTGGAATGTGGGAGAGCACAGGATTGCCATGGAAACCTGCTGTAGTAAATGGGGCTCTCCAGCTGCAGAGAGGATTTATAGTGCCAGGCTGGGACTGGGCCATTTAAATCACCAATCTACAGGTAAAATGGCACATTTTCCTTCCACATTGCCCCCGTGCACTGTAAAGTGATGAAGGGTAGGTGGGTGGTGAGAATTACAGCACAGAGTTATGAGGTGTCTTAAAGCCTGACCTAAAACACACAGAGAAGCTGATGCAAAGATTCTTGTGGCTTTTGGTGGGGGCTGCACCAGGCACATGTTCCCTGTGCCCCAAACCAGAGCAGCAGGCACAAGGATGCCCCATACCTGTGCCCAGGGAGGAGAGGCAGAGCCCATTCCCTGCTTGCACAACCTGCAGTTTGGAGACCCCAAAGCTCAGGAAAGCTCCAGGTTTGTGCTTTTGGTTTGGAGTTGGGGAAGAGTCCACCTGGTAAAAGCCCCCAGACCAGCTTGTTACAAAGTGTGCTGTGAACCCCAAACAATGCTGTGCAACAAAGGATCAGAGCAGTGGGGGATGATTTACTGTTTGCAGATGCTCCATGTACTGACATTCAAGCACAGGGATCTATGGAGTGGCAGGAGACAGCAACGACATTATTTTTGCAGTGCTGCCTTCATCTCCATACATTACCAGGTCCTGAGTGCTGGGGCCACAGGACCTCCTGGATCAGACACCACAGACTTGTCCGATCCCACTCCCAGAGAAGGGCAGTGGGTAAATCTGACTCACATGGAACCACCATGGGGCCAGAGGGGTCTTTAGCTCCACATGTTTAACTGCCTTGCCTTGTTGTCATATCTAGTAACAAACCTCAAAATCTCCTGACTTAATCATGGCTTAGCGTGACTGGATTTAAATATGGACTTTACTACAAACCTGGGTATATTTATAACACTAAATATAAGAAGGTATATTTCCAAGGAAAATCCCTTTTGAGCTGTAGACTAGAGTCCTTGGCAGCAAAGGTAAAAGCTCTGTACACTCTGTAAAGGTGTTTTATTGTGCTCCATAGCTTTTTCTTCAAATGTTACTGGGTTCTGCTTCAACTTTTCAACAAAGCATCAAACAGCTACCAAGAATGGCAAGATTTAGCCTCTTCCTTTAACAAGAATTATATGTTCAAAATCCAAATAGTCCAATCAAAATCTGGGAATTGGGTCCTCCTGTCCTACCTCTGCTGCTGCCTGTTTCAAGTCCTGCCCACACAGCAGATGCTGCCAGCCAGAATTCCACTTTCCTTTCGCATAAATTCCTCTCTGTAGTGCTCTCCTTGGACCTTCAGCTTTCAAATCCCTCCTGCCACCTTTCAGCTCCTTAAGTCTACTCAGCCATTTGCAGGCCATTAGTCTCAGACCTTGATTCAGAGCTGATCTCAGTCCCAGCTGGGGCACAAATTCGGAAGACAAGAGGTTATGAGAGCAGAGCAGCTTTATAAATCCCACTTACCAAGAACAGTCCCCGGGGTCACTGACCCTCTGCTCATAAATTCACCTGATTTCCCCTGGATTATATTTGTTTCACCACTAAATGCCACTCCCAAGCACTGCCAGTGAGAAGCAGCAGGTTAAGCCAACACAACAGGCCGTCTCCTGCCTTGTCACGCTCCGTCAAGTCAGGTTGCCCTCAGATTTGCTGGAGTTTCATTGCTGCTCTCCCCTGGGATTCCAGGCAGCACAGTCATTTAACCCAAGATCATTTATGACTGACTGAAATTTGTTTGTCTGGGTTCTTTTTTTTTTTTTTTCCCCCTCTCGTCTCTTCAGATAATAATGTAAACCAGCAAAAATATTGCCTCATTATTGACAAAATTAATCTATATAGAGCTAAGTGCAAAGGAAAATAGATACTCACTGCAGGCTCATCTCCAATGGAAAATAAACCCAGCATATGTTGGGAGGCTCAATTCTCTGCTGATTTAAAGTGGTGCAGCCCTGTGCCAGTAAACAGAGCTCTCCTGGTTTATGTAAGCAGGGAAGCTGACCCTGAGGAATTTCTGCTTGCCTGCAGCAAAGGGTGGGTGTGTTAGGGAAAGAGCAGATCCTGGACACCTGGAAATGATGGGTTTTTAGGGGCTGAGCCACTGGGAGCAAGGAATGCCAGCACTATGCAGGAATTTGGTAGGAAAATGTGGACTTTGGCTAATTTTGATGTCTGGTAGAAGGGCGGTAAGTTTGTAGAGACCCAGGTAGAGGCGAGTGAAATGTGCTGTCCTGGGCAAAGCCCGGCCTGGAAGGGTTCACAGATGCCCCTTTTTTGTTTCTATGACAACATCATTTAGCAACTCTGGAGTGAAAGTCAAAAGCAGCTGCCAGGAGGTGGGAGCAAGGACACTGCCTTCGCTGGCTCTGCTTTTCCAAGGGAAAGAGGGGATGGGGATTGTAGGCACAGACTAACACCGTGCTTTGCCACTCCCAAACCTCTCCCTCAGGACCAGGGCTCCGCTCTTTTCCAAGAGGCCACCGCAGCCTTCAGGCTGCAATCAGCAAAGGACACAAATGTTTGATCCCGATGGACAATCTGAGCAAACGTTCCCGCTCATTGTGTCCCTGGGGGGGTGCAGGTTGTTAATCACCGGGAGGGATCGATGGCACAGCCCGGGTTACACCACTGGCACATCAGCCACAGCACTGAGAACTGCCAGGCCAGGCAAAATACCAAACATCAGCAGATTAATCTGATCAATAGGTAAAACCAGAAGAGTGGTTTTGCAGATAACACAGCAGGTTGTCTAATTAGAGATCTGACACAACGCAGAGCAAACACTTGGTGAATGCTGCATTAGACCCCAACTTGTGTCTGAACTGCAGTACATTTAAACACCCTTCCTCCAGACACCAGCTAAGGCAGGCTGCTCTCCTAAGAAGTTAATTGTTGCACTGTTTAATTACCTGCATTTAAACATCACGTCTTACTTCCAGTCTGAATTTGCCTCGCTGCAAGGTCTGGATGTGCCACTTTCCCACCAGAACAAAACGCTTTTTATTCCCAAAAATTTTCTTGTCTATAAAGTCAACTGTGACCTAAGATTAAGTCACACCTTAAAAATCACTTAAGCAAGAGAAATCAATTCAGCTGCCAGTTTTGCATCACTCCTGGAGCTGACATTTACAGTCTTTGCTGCAGTGTTCCTTTGTGGTCTTACACCTGGTTTGGCCTCTCACAGCCCCTTCCTTTCAACGTGAGCAATTTCACGTTGTTTTTGTCACCAGAACAGTAAACGCAGTGATGTTTGCTGTGCTGGAATACAAGCTCCAAGGTATCCCACCCTCCCAAACAAACCAATCCCACCTCTCCCATTAATTGTTACTGTTCTGAATTCCATTTTTAACACAAATGTCTTTATACTCGTTCTCTAGATAACTGATAAAATGTGGATTGATGAAAGTGTTGGATAGCACTGTACCAAGAGTAAATCCTTTTGGACACACCAGAAATTCCTCCATCAGATAATTACTTTTAAATGCGTGTTACTAATTTTTCCATCCATTTAAAATAAGCTACATTGATCTTTTTTTTCTTCTTTTTTTTTGAGTACTATTTTTAACAGAATGTCATGCAAGATTAAGTCAACTGCTTTGCAAAAGTCTAAGTCTATCATGTCAGCAGAATTATCTTTATTAACTGAACTTAGAGGAAAGATTGCTTGTTTGATGAGAAGTTTTCTGGAGCAAGGGACATTCCACAGCCCTTTTGGCTGTGTCCCATATTAGCATGGCATTATATCTGGACTTTGGTAACTTGTCTAAGATATTTCCTAGAATCCCACAACGGTTTGGGTTGGAAGGGGCCTTAAATCTCATCTTGTTCCACCCCCTGCCATGGGCAGGGACACCTTCCACCAGCCCAGGTTGCTCCAAGCCCTGTCCAACCTGGCCTTGGACACTTCCAGGGATCCAGGGGCAGCCACAGCTTCTCTGGGCAACCTGTGCCAGGGCCTCCACACCCTCCCAGGGAAGGATTTCTTTGGGCCTTTGAAACTTTCCTTGTGTTCTGTTATTTGCTCAAAAATCAGCATTAATGGTGCAGAGAGTGTGCTGTGTGCCGGTTATCACTCCTAAAAGGAGCATTATTAAGTTGCTAAGATATTGTCCTAATATTCTCCTAGAAGGCTAAGAACAGCCTTATCTTCAAGTGGAAGAAATGCAGAAAAATATGTATATCCTGCCATGAGCACTGAGCAGAGCTGAGCTGTGAGTGGTGGTATTTTTGCACTGGCTTCCAGTGCTGATTAGGAACTCGGTGGGTTCAGACCTGAGCCTGTGTGGTTTCACTGCAGCTTTGGTGATAACCAGAACGTGCTTCCTGTCACAAAGGGCTGGTTTGGCGACTGGAGGGGCTCTGCAAGGCTGGGGCTGCTGCAGGAGCCTCGGTGACCTTGTGGTTGGTGTCACAAAGTCACTCCTCCAGCTCCTTCTCTGGTCCTCTGGGGGAGTCTTTGGGAGTGGAACAGAAACCAGCCCTGCCAGTAACACAGTGAGTGTTGGAAAGCACTTGCAGAAGCTCGACTAAACAATGCAATTACACTGTAAATATTGGCAATCTGCTTAAAAACAAACTCAAACATGCTCTTAATTAATGTCATTATCAACAATTACAATTTAAAAAAGAAATAAAGCCCCCTTCAAAGGTGAAAATGTGTATTTTGCCCCTGGGCTTTCAACTCTAACAAAAGGTTACTCCTCATTTCAATCAATGCCAACAGGAGTTTTTCCCAGACTTCCAGCAGGAGTAATTGGGTTTTTGTCTGTTAACTATTGGAAATAGAAGCTGGTTAAACAAACCCACTGCCCTTATTGTAAATACAAGCTGATCACAGCTCTGGGTTATTTGCTTGAGCAATAAAATTTTGATAAGGTGCCTCCAAGAAAAGCTCCCTATTACTGCCATGAAGACTTCCAAGGCTATAGAAATCCAGCATATTCCTGGCGACCCCCAAGAGAGGCTCCCACCACCCTGCTTGGGTTTTGGTTGAAATCCTGAGGAGATCTCTTGGTGCAGGAACCATCAGGCTGTTAAATTCTCCTGCAGGAACAGCGAGGAGTAATGGGAATTTCCCAAGGGATGAGCAGGAAGCAGAAATCCATGTGTTCCTCGGGCATGTCCAGCTTGCTGCAGACCCCACTGGGGTGCCAGGGGGCACTGTGAGAGGCAGGTAATGATGCCAAGGCTGTTCATATCCCCCCAGCTGGTCACCAAACACCATAAATCTCAAGTATTGCAGTCAGCTCCAGCTTTCCCTCCAGGCCCATCAGTCAGATGGAATCTCGAGGGATTCACAGCCATGGCAAAGCCAAGCTGGAACACAGACCATTCCAGGGATCACTGCAGGAAAGAAGGATGTGTCTGCAGAGCCCCTGAGCACCCTGTGCTGGGCTCAGCTGGGCCAGTGTCCCTTAGGAAGCTGCACCCAGGGAGGAGGTGCCAGGGCAGAGAGGAGCTGGCACGAGGCAGGACGGGGTTACAACACACACCAGCTGCCTGTCCTTGGAACTTGCTGAGTTCCAAAGGCTCCCCAGGCACTCTGTACAAACAGCCATTCTGTTCTGAGGCAAAGAGCAGCATTTCAGCAAAGAGGAGCTGCTTTTTGGCTACCAGGCACACGTGACATTAGCACAAAGACACCAGGACAGGCCCCTCTGGCCTTGCCTAAAAAATCCCCAACTACCCAGTGCCAGGCCAGGGGGCTCCATTTCATCCAGCTATCTATGAGGTTGAAGGCAAGGGCATTTTAAGTGTCTCTTGGTATTTATTTAATGAAGGATTTTCAGTCAGGCTTGGAAGCTGAAGGAAGTGGATGAGCTCTGTCTCTTTGTTTGCCTCTTCTGAGGCTGAAAGAAGTATTAATGAAGAGGAAATTCAGGGACATCAGAGACACAGGATGTATAAATATGCACAAAGCAAAGGCCAAATCCTCAGCTGCCACGTGCACCCAGACATGAGGGAATGTAACTTGGGAGAATTATTAAGGTCTTGGTGTGTGTTTTCAGGCTGCACCAGGAGAAGGGAGGGATGGGAATAAGACCTTACCCTGGGGTGGGTATTAAGAGTAAAGAGCCCACTTGCTGTTACTGCCCAGGTTCTGGGAAGGGGTTGCATCCAGCTTTACTGCCCAACAAGCACCTCACCCACCCCTCAACCTGGGCAGCAGAGCTCTGGGGGTGAATGTCAGCCCTGCAGAGGGGCTCTGTGCTCAGCAGTGGTTTCAGGAGTGTCTGCACACAGCTAAATTATTCAGAGAGGTTCATTACTCAGAGCTTTTCCTGTGTGTCTGTGCTCCAAGAGGTTTTAAAAGAGACAATCATAGTCAGCAAATCAACTCCTCACTCTCTGATGATCCTCCTCGTTTCAGGTATGAATAATATTCCTGGCTGTGAGTCTCTAATACAGGTTATCTGCAGATTGTAATAACCTCTTGTGCTTCTACTTTGGAGATGAAATAATGGTTCCTCACGGAGTCCTTCTCTCTGATCAAAGGAGCTTTGTTGCCTTAGGACCAGATTCAGAGGAAAGAAGGATTGTAAAAGCCCTTGAAAACTGTAATTCCTTTCCAGGTCCTGAAAAAAGAAAAGCTGTGTGGCACAGCAGTTTTATTTAGACCTGTTCAATCTTTCAGAAGCATGGAGGGCTCTGTTCCCCAAACACAGACACTGAGCCTTGTTCTTAATATGTTGTTTTAAGTAAAGGAATAGCTAAGCAGTCCTGCTGAAACCCATCCCAGTTTCCTGCATGGCTCTGGGCTGTTCTGAGGAGGCTGTTGCTGCAACTCATGTAATTATGTTGTATGAAAATCCCAAAGCCAAAGCTTTGTTCCTGGTTTAGACAGGCCGTGTGTGGCCCCAATTCACCTTCACACCCTCCAGGGGCATTTCTATGATTCCCTTTTTCTTTCACAAGGCCAACTCCTCTCTTACCCATCTCCACACTGGTGTCAGGCTTCTTCAAACTACTGTGCTGGCAGCCCAGTAACACACTAAAGACCTTCAGACATTATTCTTCCCCCAGGAGTTACAGGTAGAAGTTGCTTTGTTATCCTGACCTTACAAACCAGCACATGGCAGCACCAACAGCGGTGTTTTGCAGGAAAACAGTCCAGGCCAAGGCCTGGCATCATCCCCTCCCTTCCAGCCCTGGCTCCCCTGTCTGGTGCCTGCATCTGTCCCAACAAACTGGGAAAGAACAGGATCTAGATGAAAAACACCCACTATCATTTCCTGCACACAAAAGGAAGTTACATCCCCTGGGGTATTCTGATATTAAAAAAGGTGCAAACTTCCTCAAAGACATGTTTATCCCTATCTAAATCCACGGCTGTGAAACCATGTGATATCAAAGCCAAGGCAAAGTTTCTTTAGTTTTGGTATGTAGTTCTTTTTTAGTCTGGTTTAAACTAGAACTTCCTTGCAGGCTGGCTTTATAGGGATTTAGAAAATGGAATGCTGGACTTGCTGGATAGCAAGGTGCTTTTGGAAGCTGCCAGCTTGAAAAAAAAGACAGTGCAGAATATGGTGATTAATTCCAGCTGTTGCCAGAGAGAGATGAGGATTTACAGTGCCAGTTCTGTAGCGATTTCAGCTGGGGGCTGACAGCTTCGGGTGCTGAACTGCAGAGCTCTTTTTGCACACAAACCCCAGCAGAGGCCCCCAGCAATCCATTCCATGAGCTGCAGGAAAGATGCCCTGCTAATTAAGATGAATCTTTGTGTTTTGGAGGGAATGCCTGGCTCTAGAGTGTGTCTGGATGATGAAGACATGGAGGCACTGGAGGGCTGTTCCTATGTCCTGGCAATCCTTAAATGACTGGCAAAATTTACTGTGTTGACTTCTATCTTGCTATCTTCCCCTCAGCTTTCTGTGCCTTCTTGCCTCTTCCAAGTGTAGGGAAATATGATGATAGTTAGAGCCCTTCCATCTTGTGTTGTGACAGCTTTGGGTATGAATTTATAAAAGAAATACTAAGAACTGCTCAAGAGGTGTTAAGGATCCAGCAATCCTATTATTTAACACTGTGATTCTGCCTGTGTTTGTAAGTGAAGGTGTAGAGACACTCAGGAACTGGGAGGAACATGATGATGAGCTTTAAGATTGCAGGAACAAAAGGTGTTGGAGGTGCAGAGGTAAATAATGTCTGACAGAAATGAACCTGCATCACACTTGATGGATTCTATCCCAGTTTCTTTGTACCCTACCCTCGTCTTCATGATCCATTCCTCTTTTTTTCCACTCTGCAGCAGCCCTTTTCATGTCTAAAGATTAGAGCTCCACTTCTTGATCTTATCTGAACAAATCAATTTCTCATACCTTTTTTCTCAGAGGTCACACTTGTCACATTCATCTGGAGTCTCTCTAATTGCTCCCTGTCCTTCCTAGCACACGGCACAATGTGCACACAGTTCACCAGATGAATTAGTGCTATTTCTGAAGTGCTGGAGGTTCCTTTCTCTCTGTGCTCTCATAATTTGCCTGTTTCATTGCAGCTGAGCACTGGATCTGAGTTGTGGCTCGGGTCCAAGTCCCTGCAGGGAGCTTCTTGGCATGAACATGTAGGGTTAACAAACCTCAACCCACAGCAAAGTAATCGAATTACTTCATCTAACAAATTCAAATCTATTGTGACCTATTTACCACTTCTACAAGAGGAAGAAGAAGCTGAGGTTGTCAGATGATAAATTATCCATTGCAAATTCATGAATTTGAAGACCAGAGGGGACCATTATGCTCCTCTCACTCTGCCCTCCTGCCTCACCCAGACCCTGGGACGTGACCCAGCCATTCCTGTGCCATTAATGTGTGGGTGACCCCTTTGCCCAGAGCTCTGTGGAATACCATGTATCTGGCTGCAGCCCAAACTGGAAGCTGGCCTCCACCCTCCTTTCCCTCACTCCCCTTTCCAGCATTGTTTCTCTGAAGGGCAATTCCTCTCTCTGCCCACACACAGGGAATGCCAGCCCAGCATCCTCTGTGGCTGGGGAAGGGCTGTAACCAGTGGCAGCTGCAGCTGGTTTGCACCTTTTGCAGTATTATTCTTCTCTTGAAGAGGGGCTGGGGAGGGGGAAGGCATATTCAAACACCCCCCCTGGAAATACCAAAATCTTTTAGGGCTGAACAATTCCTTTTTGCCACGTGCTTGTGAAAAGCTGCTTGCACCAGAATGTTTGCTGCTGTCAGGGAAACCACAACCTGGGTAAAACCTGGCTGCTGTGAGGCACAAAGTCCCAGCCTGGCCCACGGGTTGGTAATGATCCTCCCAGAAGGGCTTCTGTAGCAGAGAGGTTCCTTATTTTTGGCACCCGGGACACCATCCCACCTCCCTGGGCGAGGAGGCAGCTCTCAGCTGGACGCTTTCAGCTTTCTCTGCTGTGGTTTATCTACAGGACTGAGACTATTTCTAAGCCGAGACACAGATACAGGTTTGTTTATGGGTTTTGTTTTGAATGTAAATGCCCAATCAATTAGCCCTCGGGAAAGAGGCTTTTGTGGTTTGCTAGTGGGGTGTTATGGAGGATGTTTTTTTCCTGAGCAGGATCTGGGTTTACTCTTGAGAGAGGGGTTTTCAGCAGGTCCCCAGGGTGAAACAGTCCAGTAAGCAAGTATTGCTCTGGATTCCCTCCAGCCACGGGGTTCTGTGTGTGCAGGGCAAGCTGCTGGAACCCAGAGAAAGCCACAGTTTGTAACTCTGTTGCTCTGGGGGGGTCTGTGACAATAACAATGTTTAATTTGCTGTTGCTGGGTAGGTGGCACTAATTTTCAGACGGCCTTCTGCTGAGTGACCAGCTCACCAACTTCCACAGGGGCATCTCAAGCCGTGGGAAGCAAAGCGAGCTGGATCCATCTCTAGATAACAGTTTAATAAATACTAAAGGCCATGAGGTACAACAAGACACAGTTAACTGAAAGAAGCTGTTTTGGGCTGGAGGGAAACACCCCTTTTCCAGGCGGATTCCTCCCTACCCAAGACAGCAGCCAGACTTGGCTTTGTGGCCAAATCTGTTCGTGGCACAGCCCTGGCAGGTCCTGCCCCCAGGTGCAGACACTTCCTTTCGAGGCCAAAACGGCTCTGGCTCAGCCAAAACTGCTTCTCCTAATCACGGATTTAAGTGGCTACACCTGGCGATGCTGTGCCACATCCGTGGGGCGATAACGCGGGTGGTGCCCGCACCTCGCTGTCCGGGTGAGCCGTGAGGCACCACAGGGGTTGGCAACAGAGAGGACGAGGGGATGTGAAGACGGGAGGCGAGGGTGCCCCGGGTGCCCCGGCCGGGGCTCGGCTGTCCTGTCCCACGCCGTGCCGGGCGGGAGGCAGGGCCGGGCCGGGCTGACATCAGCCGGAGGAGGGGCCTGCCCGCGAGTTTCTTTGCTCGGTGCATCACTTCCCGGCGCTGCCATACTCCGCTGCCCGCTCCCCGGCGCGGGGCCGGCGCCCATGGCGTGCCCGCCCTGCGGGGACAGCCCGGGCTGCGCCGCCCGACGCTCCCTGGCAGGTCGAGCCCGGCCCCGGGAGCAGCCGGTCCCGGAGCAGCCGGTCCCGGGCCGAGCTGAGCCCGGCGGGATCGCGGTCCCGGCCCCGGGGCTGCGCCCACCCCCGGCTCCGCTCCGTGCGGAGCGAGAAGCTGTTTGTTGCTCGGGTGGGGATCCAGCCGGAGCAAACCCAGAGGAGTCGGGAGAGACGCGCCGGGGCAGCTCCCGCTCGGGTTGGGGTGGTGGGAGCGGTGGGTGCCCGGTGGGTGTCCTTGGAGGGATCGCGGCTCCTCTGCTGAAGGAGGGGGATGCTGAGAGCCGGTCAGCGCTGGGTGTTCACATGGGAGGCTGGGATCGCACTGCGGAGACTCCCAAGTCTCCGCTTTAAAACTGGGCGCTACAGGAATTCGCACAAGGCTGGAAGAAAATAGGTCCGGGCTGTTTAGCGTTCATGGGAATGCCGCGTTTTGCCCATTCTTCTCAAAGATGAAGAAGGCTGAAACCAAAGAAGGCTAAACGAGTCACTTTGAGGCCTTACAGCGTTATTGTTCGTGCTGTTCATCCTCGTGCTTTATTTCTCCTCTCTCAGTCACAAGTGGAGGTGATGCAGGAGCTGGACTTGAGGGCTAAAAAACCCAAGAATGCTTGAAGTATATGAACTTCAATAGCTTTTCATCAGTTCTTTTTGCATGCTCTGCAATAATTAGCACCCACAGCTAGTCGGTTGTCTTGTTTAATGAGTGTTGGTTCATTAGGGCAGCAGGTGTTTCTTGGTTTTGTTGTATTATATAGTAGCTCCTGGGAAA
This sequence comes from Pachyramphus minor, assembly GCA_013397135.1. Classification (NCBI taxonomy): domain Eukaryota; kingdom Metazoa; phylum Chordata; class Aves; order Passeriformes; family Tyrannidae; genus Pachyramphus; species Pachyramphus minor. The sequence goes on along the minus strand of VYXB01000436.1, from coordinate 742,585 downwards.
ATGGAAGGAGAATGCAGAGTTAAAACCATTGCTCTGCTTACTCTGGTGGAGCTGGGTTTTAATCAGACTGAGGCTTTTTCTTTTGTTCTCTTTTTGTTTTTCTTGGAAACTTTTTAGGGACTAGATTTTGGTCATTTCTGTGAAGGAAATTCTAGTATGGGGCTGAGTCCCACTAACATGTGCCTGTCCAGCACAGTGAACACTGCTACCAGCTGTTAGTGAAGGAAAAGAGAAGAGAAATGGGAAGCACCTCTCCTGTGCCTTATTGGGGTGGCTCTGGCAGGGTGTGTGGTGTCAGAAGTACCCACTGTGCTTTTCAGGCCTTGAAAGTAGGTGTTGGTGGAGCCTCTCTGTCCTCACTGCACTGTGAACTATGCTGAGAGTTTCTTCCTTAACTCCTCTTGTGTTGCAGTGTTGAAACTTCTGGGTTGAAGTAAATGACTGTGAACTCCATCTGGTAGGCACGTTTGGGTGACAGGTGGAACCTCAGGTGACAGTTTGGATGGTAAAGCCATGGTGACTGGTACCAAAGCCCTCTGGTTTGTTGGGGTTTTTTTCTTGGGAACATTAACTCTGCTGTAAGAACTGCAGAAGGTGCCTGTGCAGGCAGAGAGTGCCAAACCTCTTCTGGGGGAGCTGTGGCCCTTCTAGGAAATAGGATGGGGTGGGAAGAAGTGTGCCCCAAAGAAGTGCATTTTACTCCATCCCTTAGTGTGTCCCTGAATTCAGCCCATCCTAAACAAAGGCATCTGCTCTGTGCTGGCAGCAGAGAATCCTGGTGCTGACTGGGCCAAACTCTGCTGTTTACAGAGCCCAGAGCTGGAGCCTGTGCTGTCACACCCCACGTGTGGTTTTACAGAGGAGCCCCTGTGCAGCTCTGCCCTTGCTGACCTTTCTGATGCCATGTGCTCCAGGAGAACTTGTTGAAGGTCCAGGGCTCTGGAAGCAGCTGAGCAGTCGTGGCTTTGCAGGGCTGGTGTTCCTGTGGTGCTCAGCTCCTGGTGTTGAATGTGGGATCTCTGCTGGGGCTTGTTGGAAATGTTCAGCTCTGGGATTTGCTCCACAAACTCGAGTTGAGCAGGTACTGCCTGAGTTACTGCCTTACCTTCCATGGGGTTCTGAGCTGGTACCAATATAAGAGCATCAATTCAGCTGCCTGTAACCTCTGGGAACTCTTGTCAGCCAGAATTGGGCTGTAGGAGCTGTGAAGTACCTGCTTGCAGCAGGTGTCCTGCTCTTCTCTGCTGCTGCAGGTGCTCTAACTTGCCTTTTTGTGCTGGCTAATTTGGAATGTGTAGGAAGCACCAAACCCTGGACCATCATTCCTGAGAGTGACAGGCTCATTCCAGGGCCCCGTCCATCAGTGTCCACAGAGCTCTGCTGGATTTGGCCCTTTGCTTTATGAGGCCACTCTGGAGACTTCTGGGTCTGGGAGGGAGGCANGAGCTGGATCCATCTCTAGATAACAGTTTAATAAATACTAAAGGCCATGAGGTACAACAAGACACAGTTAACTGAAAGAAGCTGTTTTGGGCTGGAGGGAAACACCCCTTTTCCAGGTGGATTCCTCCCTACCCAAGACAGCAGCCAGACTTGGCTTTGTGGCCAAATCTGCTCGTGGCACAGCCCTGGCAGGTCCTGCTCCCAGCTGCTCCTCCGGGCTGCCCCCAGGTGCAGACACTTCCTTTCGAGGCCAAAACGGCTCTGGCTCAGCCAAAACTGCTTCTCCTAATCACGGATTTAAGTGGCTACACCTGGCGATGCTGTGCCACATCCGTGGGGCGATAACGCGGGTGGTGCCCGCACCTCGCTGTCCGGGTGAGCCGTGAGGCACCACAGGGGTTGGCAACAGAGAGGACGAGGGGATGTGAAGACGGGAGGCGAGGGTGCCCCGGGTGCCCCGGCCGGGGCTCGGCTGTCCTGTCCCACGCCGTGCCGGGCGGGAGGCAGGGCCGGGCCGGGCTGACATCAGCCGGAGGAGGGGCCTGCCCGCGAGTTTCTTTGCTCGGTGCATCACTTCCCGGCGCTGCCATACTCCGCTGCCCGCTCCCCGGCGCGGGGCCGGCGCCCATGGCGTGCCCGCCCTGCGGGGACAGCCCGGGCTGCGCCGCCCGACGCTTCTACTGCAGGTGAGCCCGGCCCTGGGAGCAGCCGGTCCCGGGCCGAGCTGAGCCCGGCGGGATCGCGGTCCCGGCCCCGGGGCTGCGCCCACCCCCGGCTCCGCTCCGTGCGGAGCGAGAAGCTGTTTGTTGCTCGGGTGGGGATCCAGCCGGAGCAAACCCAGAGGAGTCGGGAGAGACGCGCCGGGGCAGCTCCCGCTCGGGTTGGGGTGGTGGGAGCGGTGGGTGCCCGGTGGGTGTCCTTGGAGGGATCGCGGCTCCTCTGCTGAAGGAGGGGGATGCTGAGAGCCGGTCAGCGCTGGGTGTTCACATGGGAGGCTGGGATCGCACTGCGGAGACTCCCAAGTCTCCGCTTTAAAACTGGGCGCTACAGGAATTCGCACAAGGCTGGAAGAAAATAGGTCCGGGCTGTTTAGCGTTCATGGGAATGCCGCGTTTTGCCCATTCTTCTCAAAGATGAAGAAGGCTGAAACCAAAGAAGGCTAAACGAGTCACTTTGAGGCCTTACAGCGTTATTGTTCGTGCTGTTCATCCTCGTGCTTTATTTCTCCTCTCTCAGTCACAAGTGGAGGTGATGCAGGAGCTGGACTTGAGGGCTAAAAAACCCAAGAATGCTTGAAGTATATGAACTTCAATAGCTTTTCATCAGTTCTTTTTGCATGCTCTGCAATAATTAGCACCCACAGCTAGTCGGTTGTCTTGTTTAATGAGTGTTGGTTCATTAGGGCAGCAGGTGTTTCTTGGTTTTGTTGTATTATATAGTAGCTCCTGGGAAAATGGAAGGAGAATGCAGAGTTAAAACCATTGCTCTGCTTACTCTGGTGGAGCTGGGTTTTAATCAGACTGAGGCTTTTTCTTTTGTTCTCTTTTTGTTTTTCTTGGAAACTTTTTAGGGACTAGATTTTGGTCATTTCTGTGAAGGAAATTCTAGTATGGGGCTGAGTCCCACTAACATGTGCCTGTCCAGCACAGTGAACACTGCTACCAGCTGTTAGTGAAGGAAAAGAGAAGAGAAATGGGAAGCACCTCTCCTGTGCCTTATTGGGGTGGCTCTGGCAGGGTGTGTGGTGTCAGAAGTCCCCACTGTGCTTTTCAGGCCTTGAAAGTAGGTGTTGGTGGAGCCTCTCTGTCCTCACTGCACTGTGAACTAGGCTGAGAGTTTCTTCCTTAACTCCTCTTGTGTTACAGTGTTGAAACTTCTGGGTTGAAGTAAATGACGGTGACTGTGACTGGAATGTGTAGGAAGCACCAAACCCTGGACCATCATTCCTGAGAGTGACAGGCTCATTCCAGGGCCCCGTCCATCAGTGTCCACAGAGCTCTGCTGGGTTTGGCCCTTTGCTTTATGAGGCCACTCTGGAGACTTCTGGGTCTGGGAGGGAGGCATAGGCATGTCCTGGGAAAGCCATCACTCCACTGCATTGGCATCGTGGAGACATCATTGATCCCACAGAGAAAGAACAGTAGATGATGCTGCAGTCAGTCCAGAAATGTATTACTCTGCCATGAGAACTCAGATAAAAGCACACTTTGTTCCTTTCCCTTCTCTGTTTCCTTGCAGTCTGTGTGTTTTCAGTATCACTGTTGGCTTTTGTAATGTTTGAAAACTTTTCTTGATTGTCATAAACAGTCTCCATCTCGCTCATTAGTGTCACCACAGCGAGGACCTGACCTGAATGTGCATCAGGCAATTAGAGTGCTCTGAGCACCACTGAGCTCTGAGAGGAGGCATCTTCCTCCTGTTCTGATGGGAAAACTGGCATGGAGGAATTGCTGGCCTTCTGACATGGAAGGCAGTGAGAGAGGGAACAACTCAGTGTGGTGGTTAAGGCAGAATAAACTGGTGTTTGCAGAGAAAATTAGAGAGGAAATCCACCACTGGGGTCAGCCTCCCTCTGGAGTGGTTCCTCTTTGTTTTGTATGTATCAAAGGGATCATAACATGAAATATTCTGATACTTCCACAACTTTTTAAATCTGGACTAATAGAATACTAAAAGCTCTCCTGTTTCCAAGAGGTGGCATTTAATTGTATCTGCCCCAGAGGTGAAAATTAGCCTCAGCAGCAGTGCTGGTTTTGGGAAAATGCAATTAGCTTCTTCTGTGGGATTGGGAAAGGGCTCAGGTGCACTACCAGAGTTTTGCCTTTCTTTTCTCCATAGATTCAACCTGAAATTGCTCAATTATTACATTGGAGAAAGCTGGTTCAGAGAAAGATTCCAATTTTACTTCTGTAGGCCTCTGCTTGATGGAGACTGACTGCAGAAGGATGTGAAAAACAGGACAAACATTTCTAAAATTGCTGTGCTGCATAATAGGTGGCCTGAGCAAAAATTACATGATAGCTTAGCAGGCGGTGCTGGTTGTGCTGATGTCTCTTTTTGGGACATTTTGAACAACTCTCTTGTACTTTCAGCATTTGTGAGTCATCTGGTCAATGCCAACGTTGTGGTCAAGCCCAACGTGGAGCCAAGCAGGACATTTAGTCTCTCCCACACAGCAGGGAGAGAGACCCTTGCTCAGACCTTGGATTTGGAGTCAGTGCCTCGTTGTGTTTTCAGGTTTCCCCTCAACCTCGGGCGTCCTTTTTGGTGCTTCTGTGTTTCACCTTGTGGGATGGTGGGGGGAGAAGCTCTGTTGCTGCTCCCTCTGGGTAGGGATGTGCTTTGTGAGTGTGATCCTCCTGTTCCCTCTGCCCTGTAGGTGCTGCTGCAGTACCAACAGTTGAGCCTTCAGGGTGTTAATGGGACTTGTACGTGCAGGTGGGAACAGAGCTGAGGGGATTCCCTGCCTGTTCCCTGTGCTGACTTGCACCTCACTGACTGAAGCTCTGCCAGACCTCCTGCTTGTTGTGTCTCTCCTGGGTAAGAGCTGTCCCTCTGGATGCCTTATCCCAAAATTCTATGTGTTGTACAAGGCATTTGTGCCAAGCAGAGTAGCAGGAGACCTTTGTGTGTTGGCCACGTGTTTGTGGGTTGTGTGGAGTTCGCTCCTGAGTCAACTGAAGTTAAATAAGTTTGACTCATGTGTGGCCTGAGGGCACCAGTTCCCTGTGAGATAAATATTAATAATCTATTGATCACTCCAGAGCCTGGCTGAACACAGAGCTGGGTCTGGAAGTTCACTCCATGTGTGCTGGGTCCCCTTCAGGCTCCTGATGGCTCCTGGTCTTGTCAGAGCCTTGGCTGGTGTCTGCAGCATGACTTGCTTGTGCCACATGAAGATCTTGTGTAATTAATTTCTCTTCTCCTGGAGGATGTAGCCAATTAGGGATCTGCTTCCCCTTGTTTTCAAAGTTAGGAGAACTGTGCTTATTACACCAAAGAGGATGAAAATGTGTTATGAAGGCTGAGAAATTGATTTGTTAGAGAAGAGGGATTTTTAAAATCCTTTTTGGCTATTCCTCTCTTGAGCCAAGTGCAGCTGGACCATGACTGCTCTGGTGATGATAACAGAGACTTGGAGGTGATGGGAGAGTAGAAATTCCTGGGTGATGGAGTCAGGAACAGTCTGCACAGATCTGTTGGCATTTCCTTCTTCCAGTTGTGATGTGTCCCAGACATTGGATTTATTCCTGATATATTACATAAACCACAGGGGAAAGCCTTGCCCTGGTGGTGCCTTGAGGATGAGCAAAGTCATAGCCAGAAGCAGAAAGGCTTGAAGTTGGATATGCTGGTAAAAGTCTGGGGAATCAGCTGCTTTCCTCACTGATCCAGGCCTCAGGCTTGGAGGGAAACATCTGCAGCTGGCTGTGCAGATAGGAAGGGGATGTTTTTATGGACTGGGACTAACAGAGTGACTTGGTTTGTTAAATGAAGATCATCAGGATGGAAGATGCTGTTCTGCTTTAAGAGCAGTTTTACTTCTGAATTGCTGCTCAGGTGTTCCTGGTGCCGTGTCCCATCCCTCCCATTCCAGTCCTGCTCTGTGTGTTGCTCTGCTCCAGACTTCAAAGCCACTTCCCTGTTCTAAAACCCTCTGCCAACCAAAGCCATGAAACCCAAATTCCTCCTGCTCTGGGCACTCAGGCTGCACATCCTGACCACAAAATGGGGCTGTGGAATTCTGGGCCTGGGCTGTTTATTGGCAGTAGGAAAGCTTTCCATTGACTGAGCTGCTCCCACCCTAAAGATACTTTTAATTAAATTTTATTTGGCACATCTGACTTTCTAACTGGCTTAGATTTCACTGGTATAAATGAGATTATTTTTTTTTCTGATGAAAGAAAAGTAGGAATAATTTTGTTGGAAGGCTGCTTAACATTCAGACTCATGTCTGTCTGGTGTTTGATGTAACACAGTGATAGAGGGTATTAAAAAAAAAAACAGCCGAAAAAACCCCCCACAGCCTGAAAGTCACAAATTCTTGGTGAGGAGAAGGGGAAAGGGCCAAGGCTGCCTCTAGTTTGGAGCTCTCTAAACAATGCCCAGCATTGTTATGCAACTATCTAGGGAAGGAAGTGAAAAATTATCATTACAGTGCAGTTTCAAGGGCAATATTAAATGAGCAATTTGTAGCACAACCCTGTACTTAAGTGACTTAACTGGCTTCTCCCAGGATTAAAATTAACAGGGCTGGTAAGGGCAGTAGCCATGACCTCTGTTCCCACCAGAAGGGGAACAAATACAGGCTCTTTTTGGAACTGAAGCTGAGGCTTTGTGGACTGAGAGCCTTCAAAGTGAGCAGCCAAACCCAAGCCAGTGTAATGGCCTGATCCTGTAAGAGCCTGACTCATCCCTGTCCCACTGAAGCCTGGGAAAGGGGCAACAAGCCTGTGCTGAAGCATCTTATTGATCCTTAATTCACTGAAGGGATGAAAGTTCCCCAGGCACTGGAGCAGCAACACAAACCCTGAATGAATGACTTGGCAGGCAGTGCTACTGTCTGATCACTACCTGATCACAGGGCAGGAGCAAATAGCTTAAAAATCATCTGCTATTCCCAGTTTTCTTTCAGCAGAAGGGTTTTGCCCAAGGATACCAGCACTGGAATCACAGGACTTTCCTTTCCAGCTCTGAGATTAGGCAGAGTATATCTGAAGAAACTGTACCTTCTGTGTAAATCAGTGGCTCTGTGCAGCTGCTACACCTGGAGGGATTTTTTTGGAAGAGGAATGTTGGATTGGCTTGGTTCCCTTCAGGCTTTTCTGATACCCTTTGCATTTACACCCTCTGGAGTCGCCAGAGTGGCTCTTCCCTGGGAGTTCGGGGCTGATGCAGGGGAAAGACTTAGAAAATGGCTTTAAATGGGGAAAACACCTTTGTTACACTAATAACATAACTCAGTGTAGAACCCATTTCATGTGGAGCCCTGGCTCCACCTGGGAACAGATGTTTTGTCTTGGAAGCTGCTTTTAAAAATGCATGGATGGAGCTGGGAGCCGTCAGTTGCTGTTGCAGTTTTGCTCTCTGAGCCGTGGACAACGAGGCTGTGCTGTGCTCCTGGGAGGCAGCTCTGAACACACATGGTGTGTGTGACAAGGCTCCTCTCCTGCCCTGGGGATCCAGCTCCATTCCCTCCCACGCTCTGGCTGCCAGGGAGCAGAGCTGGCTCGTGTGAAAGTCGGCCCCTGTCTGGATGCTGGGCAGAGCTCTCTGTGGAAGTGGGACCAGCTGCTGATCCATGATGGGACCCTGGGGCAATTCCTCCATTTGCAGCCTCTCTGGGGTTTGCCTGCCCCTGGGGAGCCTGGGAGAAATGACTTGTGCTGCAGGAATGCAGCAGACTCTGCTCAGGGAGACCAGCTTTGCCATGGGCAACACAAATAATTAATAGTTGTGCTGAGTCCCAAGGGGAAGCTCCATCCCACAGCTGGGACAAGCAAGTGGTCCGTGTGTGTGTGGTGCTGATGAACAAGGCTTCACAGCCTCCTGTGTTGACAGGTGGAGGGTTTGCTGTCTCAACTGGCTTCCCAGTTCTATGTTTCCAGGACTTTCCTGACACTCCTGTGATTTTGCAGAGCACTGGGCTGTATTTCCTCACAGCAGGTGCCATTTTTTTGTGTTTAAGAAAAGACTGGATGTGGCACTCAGTGCCATGGTCTGGTTGACAAGGTTAGACTTGATGATCTCAGGTCTTTTCCAACCTTGTTGATTCTGTGATTTCTGAGTGTTCACCTGGGCAGCAGGAAGGTACTCAGCTGCTGGTACCTCCCTGGGCATTTTGGTCCAAATTTTATGACTTCCTGTGCTCTGGAGCAGCTTGAGCCCAAATTAACTGTGGGGCAAGTTTCTCCTGTGATCCAGGATGCGGAGTTGAGGTGGCTCTCTGTGCACTCCATCTGTGGAATATACATTTATGCCTGAGGGGAGCTGAAAAGTGCCAATTAATATTCATCCCTCTGGGCTATTTGTTAATTCCTGTTATTCCTGGTTTGTATTGCTGTACTGAGTGGATCCTGGCAGGATTACGTCTGTTCCAGGGGTTCAGATTGCTTAGTAAACATCAGTATTTTATTGCAGCCTTTCTGGGAAATATTGTTCCTGTTTTGAAGGGTGTGAAATTATAGAGTCTTCGGGGGTGAAAGAGAATAGAAGTGGCAAAGCTGGGAGCTGAATGTCCTGGCTCCTGCTCCTTCCCTTCAGCACTTCCTTACCCACGTCAGTGGAAGAGTAACTGTGGTTTGGAGACCTTGGCTTCATCCTCTCCTGAGCTGTGCTGGGCAGTGCAGCCCTGGTGTCACATGAAATCACAATGGCTCTGCTGTTCTCCTTAACATGGGATGGAGGTAAAAAAGGTTGTTTTTGAAGGGAGTTCCCAGCTGGTGAATGAACCACCAGGCTCTGCCCGTTTTACAAGGTGTGCCTCGAAAGTGTGGTGGGAACGCTGCAAACCACAGGGAAAAGGAGCAGCCTGGGTGGCCCTGGGGTCTGCTCACTGGGGAGAGCCCAGCTCCAGGCAGTGCTTGAGGAAAGCACAACAGCCCTCAGTTTTTAAAGTGCTCAGGCACCTGTGACTCTACAACTTACCTGTCTCTCTCAGGGTTTGGGAAGAGAGCAGGTAATTTAAAAAGAGGGACACGGAGAAAATCCTGCGAGTTAAATTCCATAAGTGAGTGGAGTTCCTGGATGCTCTGTGAAAGATGGAGGGCAAAAAAGCCACACATCTGTTACAGTCAGGCAGGAAGCATTTGGGATGGGCAGGAGCTGCCAGTGCTTTGAGGAGGATCTTGTCATCTCTGGACTCCAGCAATGCTCTTGCAGTTACCACATCACAGCTGGTGCAGCCTCAGGAACAGCCCCCTTTTTAGCAACTGTCTGAGGAGATTTGTGTGGAGAAAATGCACTGGGGATTTCATTTTGCTGCAAAACACAGAGGCCCATCAGATTCAGCTTGTTCATCAGCCAAGCTTTCTGCAGCAGGAAGGCTGGGATACAAACCACCAGCAAATGAATGCAACAAATGAAAATATGGAGCATCGTAAGCCAAGTGTGTTTCTCTTCCCTCTTGTGACAAATAAGCCCTTCTTATTTCAGCAAGGAGCAGCTTGGGAAGCCCATGTGCCAATATCTTCTGGAGAGTGAGTGTGGACTTCCATCCATAAAAGCAGATAAATGTCCTGGAATTGTGATACTCCACGCAAGTACCTCAAGGCATTTCCTGGCCTCTGAGTTCAGCTGAGTGTCTGAGCTCCTGCCTGGCTCTAAATAATAAAACATATGAGTTCACTGTGATGTGCCCAGAATTTTAAGGCCACAGCCCTTGGCCAGCTCCTGTATGAATTGCTTCCATCAGGGCAGTAATCCAGGAAACTACAAGCATGAACTGGTTGGTTGATGGAAGTCTGTGGTTTGGTGCTTTCCTGGGTCAAGCCCTGGGAGAAGGGAAGGCTGTTGGTTTATCTCTGCTCATCCCTTTGATGTGCAGGCAGGGAGTGCAGACTGAATGTGCCAGCAGGGACCACAGGCTCTGAGGAGATCAGGGTCCACAGGGAGCTTTGTCAACACTGCCAGCTGTCTAAGGGGTTAATAGTGAAGTGGTTGAAAATACCCACTTTTTCCTCTGCTGCCCTGGAAGAAAAGGAAAACTCACTGTGCAAAATGTATGTTTTCTTCACTAAAACCACCCTTTGGCATCAGTGTTTTTGGCAGAAAGTTGTCATCAGTGGTGCCAGTTTTGCAGAGACCTGCGAGATCAGATCTTGCACAAGGATGAGGAGCGAGCAGAGAATTGGTGTGTGCCCTAACCTTGGCTCACCACACTGAGCAAAATGATTCTTCTCTGATGGAAGTCCCTTTCTGAAGGACCCTGGGTGAGGTTCTCACCAGACTTGGGTTCCCTTCAGATTTGCTGAAGTGGGGTCTGACTCCAGCTCAGTGAAGCTCCGAGCCCACGTGCAGAGGGCAGAGCTCACCTGCCCAGCCCAGGGCAGCCGTGTGAGCAGCAGCCTTGGGAAGGGAAGGCAAGGCAGGAGATGCTTTGCAAACCTGGCTCCAAAGAGAACTGAGTCATTTGTCGAGGCTGGCTGCTCTGGGAGCTGGTTGCCTGAGGCAAGCATGGCACACAGACAGGAGACTGTGAGAATACAGCTATCTATACACACAGAGGAGAGAAAAGTAACAGCTCGGAACATGTGACTGGAATTAAAGTGGAAAAAAAAGAGTTCCCAATTAAAACCATGTGTGTTGGAGGATGTAACTGCTCCTGAAAGGTTCGTGGAGGATGTTTGTGCAGCACAAATGCAACCACTCCCTAATGCCCTGGATTCAAACAGGCAGGCTCCTCCAGCACACGAAATCCGTGTGGAAGCTGTGTTGTTCCTGCATGGCAGCAGCTTTCCCAGCCCATCAGCCCTATGGATTAAGGTAAGAGCTGTCTTGTCACCTGTCTCCTCCTCCCTGTTGCTGCTCCCAGAGCATGTTTCTCTGAGCAGCCTGGTGCTGTGCAGTGTCGTTCTTTCCTTGCTGGATGGTGGTGATGTCTCTCTGCAGGAGCAGAGATTTTTTCCTGAAGACTTGAGTTATTCAATTGTCAGGAGAAATGAGCTCCCTGGATTTGGGCAGGTCTGTAACCCTGGTGCTGTATCTTCCCTTCTCTCACCAGTGTGAGGCAGGAGGGGAGCAGTGAGTTCTTCCAGTGCTCCAGAGCAGCAGCCTGTGGTCTTTATAAAGCCATACCTGTGAGGTTGCAAGAAGGAACTACCCTAAACCTAAAACAGGTCTGTGGAGAGGAGCCTCCTTGCTGTATTTGGAAAGACTCTCCAAGAAACACGATGTTTACGCAAATTAATTCCTCCTATGGAAGAACAGGACCAGAGCCCGTTTCACAGATGCAAGGACATACCATGCTTTACTCTACATGGCAAACTCCTATCACAGTAAATTTCCTGCTGTTTACACACTGACTGAACTGCACTAATGCCACAGTGTTGGAGCAAAACCTGCCATGGGGTGAGGAGGAGCAGAACTTGCCTCCCTGCACTGGATTTGTACAGACGTGCCAAGTGTTTCCAGGCTGGATGTTACCCACGGAGCTATAGTAGGACAGAAGTGCTAAAAATCCGGGAAAATGTGGTAGCAGAGACAGCCACACAAACCTCTGGAAGCAGTGGAAGCAGCTTGCAGGGTGCTGGAGCTCCAGGGTTCCCTGCAGGGGCAGCAGACACCCACCACAGCCGGTGCGAGACGCTGGGTCTGCTCTCCTTGGCTGAGCCCAGTGTGTCATTCTCACCTGGCATGGGAACTGCTTGGCTTTCTGGGAATCCTGCCACGCTTGCAGATTGATGGGATGCATAAATTCTTCCATAAAGTCGTGGAGAACCCAAAAGCCCTTCTGGTGGTGCTCTGCTGAGTCTGGTTTTGCACAGAGGAGCTGCAGAAGCAGTTTACAGCGATGCTGGCAAGGGCTGCAGTGGACACCTGGCTGATATCTGAGCTCCTGGGGAGCCTCTTTCCTGGTTTTTCAGACAGATGTGGAATATTCTCTTTACAAAACCCAGAGGGCTGCCCTGTGGCTGTGTAGCAGTCAGGGAAAAGGGCAGTGTCCTGTGTGAGCTCTCACACAGTTGGTCAAGGCAGCCTCTTAAATGCATGAGTGACTCTGGGCTGATGTCTGATTTTTGGCACCCCTGGAATTTTCAGGAAGAACACAACAATGCTTTTAACAGCCCTCAGAGCAGGAGACAGCTGCAGAAAAACAATGTAGAATTGGTGCAATCTGCTGTGCTGCAGCTTTGCCAACGACACTCTGTCCTAGTGCCTGGCGTTGCTTCAGCCCGGCCACGAGCTCTGCCCACGTGCCCTGTGTGACCCAGCAGAGGCACCTCTGTGAATTCCTCTGGTTTGGGCATGGAGGGCTGTGATCACCAAGGGAGGAACTGGCACGGGCTCTGGCTTGATGTCACCCCCCTCACAGGCTTTACCAAGTGGTCTCTTGAAAAAGAAGCTGCTGCTTGTTTGGATTCACTGGACTTGTTTGGTCCCTGCTGTTTGCTTTCCAGTGACTTGTGTAGAATGTAGAATGATGAGGGTTCTCTGGTTCTGTCACTAAGGTCACAGGCAAGCCCCTTTCAGGTGTGAGTGCTGGTGCTGCAGAGCATCCTCAGCAGTGTCTTGGTGAGCTGTGATCACTCAGCATCTCCCTGGCTCAAAGCCTGGATGGCCCAAGATCAGGGTGTGAGTTTTCTGGTGGATCCCAAAGGCCCCTCTCTCTTGGACTGCAACACTTGGCTTGGGGCAGACGGAAGCAGATGAGACAGGAAGGGAACAGAACCAAATTGGCTCTAGGTTGCTGTGGAGTCAGTGGAAAAAACCCTGGTGTGAACTTTGTCATCGTTTCCTTTTGCGCTGCATCACGATGACGATCCCTTTGCTGTCCCCTGAGTGTGATCAGTGCTTTGCAGGGGTCTGTGGGCAGGAAAGAGGCAGCAAGTGGGGAGTGTGTGCAGCCTCCAACTGCTGCAGGAGGGTTGGGATGAGGCTGGGCATGGGCAAGAAGCTGGGACAGGCAGAGGTGGCTTCCTTTGCCCAGTGGGGCTTCACCATAACACAGTCCCTGGTGCTGCTGGGACTTGGCAGCAGCTTTTCAGTGTGCAGTTGTTTCCCTGCTGCAAGTCCCTGCTTGAGGCAGGAGCAACTGGCAGGCTGAGAGAGGAAGGAGAAACGGGCTGCAGCTGGAGGGGTTTCCAGGCAGCTTGAACTGAGAATAGACCTGGGCCTGTGGCCTCAGCGTTTCTGGGAAAACAAGACTTGCTTTCACTTGGCTTCAGAGAAGGGGTCTGGGTGTGCAGGAAAGGAAACTTCACCCAGCCCCTCAGCCTGTGCATAAAATAACTGGAATGATTGTGCTGGTGGCACTTGTGGAGCTGAGCTTGACCCTGCTGGCAGCTGGGGGGTGGCAGGACCCTGGGGCAAGAACTGGGGGAGGCTGTGATGCTTTGCAGTCCAGGCTGTCTCACAGCTCCAGTCCCTGCACATGTTCTGGGTCTGATCTGAGCTGTCACTGCCCTGTTGTAGCTTCACTGTGGTCTGTGAGGACTTGTCCCTGATGGAGAGGACAGGAGGGGCCAGGCAGCCCCCTCTCCCACCCCAGGAGAGCATCCAGGCTGCTCCCATGGGAACTGGCTGCTGAGTCCCCACTGCATGTCTGGAGTGGGACAGTGTTAGAGAAGAGATGTTTGCACATCTCTCATCTCATTGACAGTGCTTCTGAATTGGGAAAGATAATCCCTCACACCAGAACCCCCCTGTTTCCAGCAGTAAGTTTGGCCTGAATGTGTATTGGTGGGTAGTAGAAGCTGAGTGGCATAAATCAAATGGGTAGCAAATAAATTGGCTGTTTTCACTGTGCAGTTTTGATGAGCCAACTGTTGGTTTTTCTAATGTATGTGGCAACTGTAACCCACTGTATTCTGCAGCAGGAACACTGTGCTTAAATCACAGCATGTGTTTTAGTGAGAGGACGTGTTGACCTAATTGCCAAAGTAACTTTATAATGAAAAGGCATTCAGCCTGCATGTCCTCCCTTGCTCTTTGGTTTCTGGAAGTAACTGAAAGACAAAGCACTTCACTGCTGGTGAAATCATCCCAAGAGCATTGTTTCATGGCACTGTGATGGATTCATCTCATTAAAGGTGGGGTACGAGAAAGCAAGATGCTCCTGGAAAAACTCAGGAAGCTTCCCTCAGTGTGCTGATGAGTCCATTTGAGACCTCTGTGGTGAAGCAGGGATGCCTAAAATCCCCTCCTGTTGCAGGTGCTGCCTTGCCTGGAGCTCTACAGGGCAGCCTGAAGGCGTCAGGGCTGGTTCTGTGATCTGCAGGTAAGAACAAACTGCTGACACCCAGTGTGAGCATCATCCCTTGTGCCTCCTGGGAACCAGAGCATCCTCAGGCAGGACCATCATGACTCCACTAGTGTGTGGCAGCCTGGTGCTGCTGGCCCCTGTGTTTATTCATCTTTTTCTCGCATGGCAGGAGGTGGTTGGGTTTATACCCTGCTGATCAGCCATGCAAAGAAATTGTATTCCAAGCTCTTCAGAAGGTTTCCTTCTCACTCTCCTCGAAGGCAAGTTCTCCTCACTCAGTTCCCCTTCAGAATAATCTTGATCAGTTCATATGCTTGGTGGATTTATAATAATTTTTTTTTCATTTGGGAGTCAGAACATATTTTAATGAATTAATTTTCAAATCGGTATCTCCTTAATCATCATTTCCTTAGACCCTGGGAAGTATTTGCATCCTATAATTTAAGTGCTTTGAAACTGGGTATCAAATGAAACTGTTAAGCAGGATGAGATGAAATCCACATTTGCACCTTAATCTCGTCTGAGCATTTTTCAAGTGCTGGAAGTTAATTACATCCATCATGGTCCTTTGATATTTGAGTAATTTTGGAGCACAAAGGCTTAAATTTGTGCTCATTGCCTCTTAGAGATATCACTCCTCAGATGACACAGGAAAATTTCATTGTGCTCTCTGTTCTTCCTGTGGGTCCAGCTGTATTTGTGGGAAGGATTTGGTACAATGGAATCGGGATAATTGTTCCCTGTGTGTAATTTATTGAGAGCCCAGTCCTTCCATGTGTAGACCAGGTTTCCAGAGGCCAAGAGTATCTTCAGCTCCTGGAGTTGAGGACATCTTCAGGCATTGTTTGGCATCGTGCTGAGCTGGTGGCATGAGCTGTGTGAGCATCTTTGCCTGGGTGGAAGATGCTGCACCTCACTCCTGATGGATCAGCTCCACGTGGCACTTGTGAGGGAGAACCTGGAAGAGGTGCTGGGAGCCAAGGGCCCCTGGGTTCCTTCCCATTCCCTCCAGCTGACTCACAGCAAGGCATAATTTGCCTCCAGTGCCTTTAGCTGCCTTTTTACAAAATGAGGTAATTGTTGCCCTCACACCTCTGCAAAGTATTTTGGGGTCTTCAGGTTGAAAAGTTGCTGCACCTACCAACTCATCATCATGAGCTGCTTCACAAAATGCTCCTAAACCAGCAAATAACTCCCATCTGCCTTCCCTTCTCCACATCCCCGTGGATCAGAGCCACAGAGGTTGTGTAAGCAGGGGAATGCTGGATGACTTTTGCTTTCAAGCAGGCAGTGGGGAGTTTGGATTTGAATTTCTGACACTGACGCAGCTTGTTGGAGCCATTATGCATTGAAATGGGGTCTTATTCAGTACTGCTAATAAGAGGGTAAATGCAGCTAAATACAGCTGTCTTCTTCACTGTCATTTGGTATTTATTAGCAAATATGCAGTGGAATTGAATCCCTTGTAAGTACTCTGCAGCTAATGGGAGATAGCAATTAGCTGAAATGACTACTGTGAGCACTGCTGCCTCAGTGAGGGGAAGAGGAAATCTGGAGCCAGCACACACACCCAGCAGCTTCCAGAACTCCCTGTAGTTCTCCCCTCTGGATTCTGTGTTTCATGCCCTGAGCAAAAGACTGCAGTGAAAATCGTTTCATGTGGGTAATCCCTGGAGCTCGAGCCTGAGCAAACACCTCCCCAGCAGCAATAACTGTGTGTGGATATTCTTATTTTCAGCTCAGGGGTCACTGAAAGGACTCTCTGCACTGCTCCTACCAGTGAAAGTGTGCAGAGTGGAAACCTCCTCCCCTCCAGATGTGCTGCTGATCCAGAGCTGCACAGATGTGAAACTGGCCCAGACACTTGGACCCAGTTCAGAAACAGGGGAGGACAGGGTGCAGCATTCATGGCTTCAGCTTTGACCTCTTCCTCTCCAAACAAAGCAGGAGGTTTGTTCTCTTCCCCTCACTAATAACGTGATATGTAGGTGAGAGTGTCCCAGAGGTTCTGCCCTCTGACTGGAGGGGAACCAGCTCCTGTTTGCTGATTTCAGACTTCCAAAAGTAGTTTGAGTCAGGCTGATTTCATGTATACCTTGATTTGTCTGTCCCCTTCCCTGCCAGCCTGTGTTTGATAGAAGCTGCTTGTCAGGAGGGGATTAGTGCTGGGGATGTGACGTGGGAGGGGAGGCAGGGGCAGAGCTGGCACAGGGCACTGCTGGGCACATAGCACCAGAACTGGTTTGGGGAGGGAGATAATTAATTGAGCATTTGCATTAGTCCCCTCCCAGCTTGCTGCTGGGTGTGTTGATGATATGGAGCAGCACAGGGGAGGATGAGTATGGAGTAATGGTTGGAGAATGATTGATAGGTGCGGTGTTGTGGCAGTGGGGTGATATTTAGTGGTAGGAAGTTGAAAGTACGTGTATTTAGGGGCGAGTAATAAGATTTTCTTCTCAGAGATTGAAACTCCTCATTTGTGAGCAAGAGGGAGAGAGAGCCAGGTGTGGATGTGCTGGTGACAGAATGATGTGAGTCCCCAGGCTGGGGTGAGGGAAGTGTCACTTGATGAGCAGTGAGGACCCTGCCTGGGGCAGAGTAAGCAGAGAGATGCTGCCCTAAACACCTCTGTGAGAGTGCCCCAGGCAGAGAAGAACAGCTCAGTCTGGCTTGCAGTGCTGCCCCGAGGCTAAATAGGATATAAACTCACTGTGAATAAATTTGGGCTGTGCTTCTGGACCAGCTTTCCTCGTGTAGGCAAGCCCAGGAAAACATTCGGAGCCTCTGTCAGCAGGATGGGCTTTGGCCCAGGGGAAGCTGAGCTGGTTCCTGTGGGCTGTGAATTCCCTCTTTTGAGGAATTTGAACAGCCCTGGGGGGTTTGAACAGCCCTGCCCTGGCTGTGTTACCTCGTGGTTCAGAATCATCCGCTGCCTCTCAGGTACAGGAGCTGTGTGAGGGCTCGAAAAGGAAATTGCTGAAGGGGAATAATTCCCAACTTGATTCACTGGCAGCAGGTCCTTGAAGAAAGTAATTATTTAAATGCATGTTTAGTTAGTTAAACCAGTGAATATGCATTTCCACTGAGCACCTGGTACACGTGATTCCTCTTTGGTTGAGGAAAAAATGTTTAATTGCCCCTGTCATCAGTGCTCTGAAATGACATTTATTTTTGAATAAAACTGAATCAGATTTTATCAGCAAGAAAGATGCTAAAATTGCAAGTAAGATGCTAAAATCTGTTGCTTCACTGATTTGTATCAATAGATACACTATGAGGGATTTTTTACTACTGTTGATGGTTTTGATGTGGTTTTTTTCCCCCCTGCCTTACCTTCTGTCTAAAAGCTTGGGCTTTATTCCTGACTTTAGAACTACAGCAGCTGTGATTGGGAATGAGTTTTGCAGTCGCCCCCACTAATATGAATCAAATATCTATAAATATATTTCCTTTCCCCCCTTTTTTTTTAAGGCAGTTTCACCTTGAAGGCTCGAAGAGCTTCTCTTGCCCTGTGATATTTGCAATATTTAAGGCAGCAGACAACTGTGTCTGGGCTCTGTCTGGTGACATGATAATTTTCTGTGGATGTCAGCAGTGACAGCAAGGCAGCCCTGAGTGTGTGAAAGAGAGGGTGGGGGTAAGACAAGTTTAATTGCTGGGCACTTTGTATTCCCTTCCTTTTCCACCTGCCTGGAGTGGAGCAGAGCTGAGAGGTGGGAGCTTGAGGTCAGTCCACACCCCATGATCCTGCAGAACAGCTCTTGGCTAAATGCAGCCTGCCCAGTTGTTTTCCAGGCCGTGATGTTATCCATGCACTGTTGTTTTCTTGGAATATTTGGCAAGGGAGAGCAGGGTGTTGGGAGGTCAGACTGTGGCTCCAGGCTTTGGAACTCAGCTCTTTAGTGCTGTTCTCCCTCTGGGGACCTATATCATCACATAAATCCTAATTAGAGTGTTTTGACAGCAGTCACGGTGATGGTTGTTAATGGCACTGGTAACACCTTGTGCTGTTCCCTTTGTTTCTCCGTTGGCAGTGTCCTTGGCCTCCCCAGTGCTCCCAGAACCCTCCCTGCCTTCTCCACATTGCTGCGTGGCTTGAAAACACTTGATTTGTGAGAGTCTTTGCCTTTTGCTTGTGCACCTTTTGTGAAGACACATTTCTGCTCTTTAATTCTTGCAGCGAGCTTGCCAGCAGCCAAAAGGCAATCTGTGCTACAGCTCATCATTAGCTGCTGTCTGACAGTGATGAACGACCTGGGGAAATCTTCTCCTTCAAGGCGGGAGCTGCTCTTCCCATTCTCGGCGTTTTCTGCCTTCAAAAACGGAGTTAAGGAGGAGGGAGGGAGGCCCTGCCCTGTGTTGGATTGGGAAGAGATTTCCTCCTGCCTGTCACCTCATAGTGACACCCCTTTCTGCCTCCTGAGTGTCAGAAGCAACATCCTTTCCCGGGTTAGACAGTCCCAGCTGTTGCATTGGTGGGGACCAAGTTATCTGCCAATGTTGTGCCACTCACTCATCCCCCTGGCAGAATTCCAATGTCTGTGGCCAAACACTGGGTTTATATTTGGCCTTTTACTGTTTTGTTTTGGTTTTTTTTTGTTTGGTTGGTTTTTAAAATAATGTTCTTTTTATTTTTGTTTCTTAAACACATACGTTGCCCTTTTTGAGGGAGCTTTTACAGAAGGATCAGGGACGTGCTGTGCTGGGGGTGAAATGGTTGAGTGTGGTGGGAGAATCGTGTTAAGGAGCTCCAGTGTCTCAGCTGTGGATGAGCAGCTTGTGTTCTGCAATGTGGCCAATCCCAGCTCCTCCAGCCTGTCCTAGTGATGTGCTGACTCAGGACAACTGGAATCTTCTTTCCTGGTATTGAGACCTGAGCAGCAGGTGCTTGCTGAGGTGATACAGGCCTGGGTGTGTTGCCTCTGTGTCAGCAGAGGAGAAACTTTCTGCTCAGGGGCTGGGAGGCAGCAGGTTGTGCCATGGGGATGGTTTGGAGCCCATTTAAATGGGCTCTGTGGGATCCACCTTCTCCTGCTTTTCCCTTGGATCATTCCTGGAACTCACAAAGCTCCCTGGGTGGCAGATGGAGGCTTCTTTGGGGACTGAGATTAATAAGTGCTGTGCCCAAAGGTGACCTTCTTTAGGAGGAACCCTGAGCTCCTCACCTGACAAGGAGAGGTTTGGAGCAGCAGGAGCCCTTCTGCTGCTGGAGCAAAGAGGCACCAACAGGAACAGCTGATGGAACACAAAGGAAAAGTGCTGTGGGAAGAGACCAATCCAGAAGGGAGGGAACTGCTTGGCTTTGATCATCTTGAAGCCTCTTCTTGGGCAGTGCTGAAAATACATGAATGAACCAAGGTACTCTTGTTCCTGGAATTCAGCTGTGAACTCACCTCTCTGCTACAACAGTGGATGAAAGATGTTGTGTGTCTAAGAGGAAAGAAGACATGACTTTCTGCTGAAGCAAAAACTGGAGACCAATTGAAAACTGGAGAGCAGTTCATGTTGTATAGATGTGAAGATGCCATCAGCATCTTCCAAAGCCTGGATCCTGCCTGCCTGCAAAATTGTTCCAAATAGACCTCAGCCCCACTGCTTCCTTCTGCCAGTGGGTTTGGAGCTCTGGGTTTACGCTCAGAAAATGCACAGCCTGCAGAAGAAGAGGTAAGAGAGGGCTTGGAGCCCCTGCAGTGTGTCCTCATTGGCTGTCTTCCCTTTGCTGGCCTGTCAGGGTGGCTCAGGTTCACCCTTTTAGTCATGTTTTTATGGACAGTTGATCTGTGGCCTCTGTAAGCTTTTTTAAGTGGAGCTTTAATGTGCTTGAGTTTGTTCATTGACCTTTAGTTGATTCCTGTGCCCTGGGCGTTGTTTCTGAGTGCTTTTAAGCCTGAAGTGATTGAACTGCATGCAGAGGTGCTTCCCAGAGTAGCTCTGGCTGTGTGGGAAGGGCAGGTGGGTTTTACAAGTGGGCAGTGTTTCTATTAATAATTGCCATCCTTGCCTATTGTCCCTTTACTTTGCAGAGTGTGATGCAGAGAAAAAGCTTCCTGTCCCTTCCCCTTGTTTGGTCAGGTCCCAATCCGAGCAGTGATGTTAATTAGATAAGTCAGATACTCTGCAGAGCAGCCTGTTCAAGGACAAACAGATTTTAATTAAGGGCTGTGTGCACTGGAAGGTCGTGGCACTGCCTTGTGCCTGAGCAGTTACTATGGGAACACCAGGAAAGCACCCGGAGAGTGTGTGTGAGTGTATCAGAGTGTGGGTTCCAGGGCACAGGATTCACTTTGGGGAAAACAGCCCGAGCAAGATGCCACCCTTGGATTTGTAGTTGGGTTCTGTCGCTGTGGGAATGGGAACTTTCCCTTCAAGCTGATAAATTCACATCAGAAGTTTGATCCAAGTTATACAGCAATGCCATCAATGAAGGAAATTGGTCCCCAGCTCAGTTTTTAGACTATTTACAGATGGTGAACTCAGTTTCTCAAAGAGATATGGGGAAGAGTTTTGTTTGTGTTGAAATTTGAACTGGAATCAGGTTGGAATTTGGACTGGAATCAGGTTGGAATTTGGACTGGAATCAGGTTGGAATTTGAACTGGAATCAGGTTGAAATTTTGCTTCTGTCTCTGCCGTCTTCTAACTGGAATCCAACGTTAATCCCTGTGCCAGCAGCTCATTCCTGCATTTCAGGTCCTCTCAAGATTCATCTCCTCTAAGCTGCCTGAAGTTAATCCTTCTGATTTGAGTACAAGGTGTTTTTTGTCTTTCTTCAGTCCCAAGCAGCCTTGCAGCTGTTTGGGATGTATCAGCAGAGACTCATCAATACCTGCTGATGCCAATAAATAACTCCAGTGATCTACAAGCCATGGATGTGTCTTGGGACTGATGGAAGTTTGGTGTGATCCCCAAGCTTGTTCTTGGGGATCTTGTTCTCATTTCCTGTAGTCTAGCAAGAGGATCAGTAGAGAGAAGTTAAACATTTTTAGTATGAATATTTTTATTTCCTCTATCAAACAGAAGTTGAGGCAGGGGCTGATGCTGCACTGGCACCACAAGCAGCTTTCTTGTGTAAATAAAATAACCACTCAAATGTGGGCTTTGCAGTGAGCTTGGAATCAAATATTTGTGTGGGAGTTTGAGGTGGGAGCTCACAGGAGCTGCTCCACAATCCCCTTCTCCCTCGTTATTCAGTGGTTTTGGGGACAAATGAAGAGTGAGGCAGAGGAGGACACAGGTGTGTTGGGCAGGAGAGGCTGAAACCAGCTCTTTTGCTAATTTTTCTTGTTTGGACAGTCCTTGTGGGCTGTCCTGCTCTGGAGGAGGCTGTGGGGCTGCCAAGCCTTGGGTGTTTGGAACCATGTGGAGCCGACTCAGCAGGGAGATTGCCAAGCAAATGGGGTTGGATTTCAGACAGTTTATGCTCAGAGAGGAACTGGCCTTGTTTCCTGGCAGCTGAGAAAGCACCATTCTGCCTGTTTGGAGGGAAAACGTGTTGGGATTGGTTTTTCCTACGTGCCTCCTGTGGGAAGGGGAGGCAAGTGCTGGCTGTGGATTTGGGCAGAAGATATGGGAGCACAGACCTGGGGCAGGTTGTGCTTGGCCTCCACACCTCAGCCTTGGTGTACAAGTTGCAGGGCTGGACCTTGGCTCGTGGGTGGCTTTGGGGAAGCATCTCCAAGAAACTGCCCCAGGAGGTGCCAGCTGGGCAAGTTGTTCTCTTGGTCTGGGTACCACAAACTTCCTCCAAGTGCTTTTTGCCTGAGAACAGAACAGAAACCACCTTGAGCATTTATTATCTCTTGTCAGGCTGTTGCTCTTCAACCCCTGTTCAAGGGAGCTGTGTTTTTTTGTCAGCAGATGTTCACCTTTGACCTGATGGTTTTGACTTTCAGAAATACATTGAGCAGAAATGAAAAAGCCCAAAAGAGCAAAGAGAGGTGTCTGAGTAGAAGAACAGGAACATGCTGTGTGCATCCTCCTCAGGAAGGGGCTGATTTTGCAGCAGGCAAGACATTTCCAGTGTAAGCTTGGGAGTCCCTTTGGAGAACTTTGGATATGCTGGTCTCACAGGGAGAACTGTAATTCAGAGAGGGCTTGGTGGAGCTCTCAAAGGAGCGTGTTTCCTTTCTCTTGAAGCAGTATCACTGCTCACAAAGTGCTCCCTCTGACAGCATGGTGTGTGTCATTGCCAAAGGTGTCAGAAATACATGGGAGGAAAGCTGGCCAGAGGGCTAATGTGTGGAAAAAGTGACAGCAGGAGAGTTAATGAAAAGCAGACACCAAGCACTGGGAGCTGCTCAGCCAAGAAATTCTGCACAGTCCAGGGTTTTCTCTGCTATCCAATAAAAATGTGTTACAATTTGGCTCCCCTCTCTGTTACCCTTGGGAAGGTGGTGAGTGCCTGGGTATGTGGCTTCTGTGCCCTGCACCACCTGGAAGGAAAATAGATGCCAGGTCACTCTTGTGATGATTCCGTGTCTTGGAGCCAAGAGCCCTGAGTTTCTTGTCCAAATTCCTCCTTGGAACCTTGGGTTCCCTGTGGCCTCTTGCAGGTGTGGTCTGTAAATCGTAGAATCACAGAATGGTTTGGTGGAAAAGGACCTTAAAGACTGTCTCATTCCAACCCCCTGCCCTGGGCAGGGGGACATTCCCCTAGAAGGTGGAATCTGGATGCTCCTGTGCCTGGAGAAAATTAGTGTTCAATGAAGCAAACTTAGTAACCATCACAGGGCAGTGTGGGAGCACTGCAGTGAACTCCTCTAGGAATGATGTCCTTGCTTTTTGCAGAATGGAGGCGTCCTGCCTGGAGCTGGCCCTGGAAGGAGAACGCTTGTGCAAGGCTGGGGACTTCAAAGCTGGGGCAGCCTTCTTCGAAGCAGCAGTGCAGGTGGGGACTGAGGACCTGAAGACTCTCAGTGCCATTTACAGCCAGCTGGGCAATGCCTATTTCTACCTAAAGGAGTATTCCAAGGCCCTGGAGTACCATAAACACGACCTGACCCTGGCCAGGTAAGTGAGTGACTCCTGCTTTCATTCTCATCAGGCACAACTTTGAGCGAGGGCATCTTCTGTGGGGCCTGAACCCAACAGCCTGAGGGGATCTGCCCAGAAAGACACACCCAAAAGTAACCCTGAGGGTGATTGTCCTGTGGAGAACCTCGGGGGCAACGAGGATGGGTCAGCTCCCTTCAGAGCAGGGAGGTGGAGGAAGGGACATGGATGTGAGGAGAGTGCTTGGAACAAGAGCAGGGCAGTGTCCAGTTCTCCTGTCCCCAGGTGAGCACACCTGAAATCATTAGAGCAGCTCACCTGAGGCAGCAAAATAGGGAACAGGGATCTGTCTTCAGAACTGTGGGACCTGTGTGACATCTCCAGCCTGGGGGGTGTGCTGGGAGAGCTCCTGGATGTGGTGCAGGTACCACACAGCACTTGCTGCAGCTTGAATTCTGCCTCCAGCAGCTGGTGAATAAAAGTCTGTGAGCTCTTTAACACCCTCACCTTTGTAGGACCATTGGGGACCGCATTGGAGAGGCCAAGGCAAGTGGCAACCTTGGGAATACCCTGAAAATACTCGGGCAGTTTGATGAAGCTGTGGTTTGTTGCCAGAGACACTTGGACATTTCTCAGGAGCAGGGAGACAAGGTAATTGGTTTGTGGCATCCAAGAGGAAATATTCCCTGGCTTTAAAAATAATCTGTCTGCAGGTCAGTAAATGTGATCTGGTGGAGGTGGGCTGTGGAAGGAGGTGGAGGGGAAAGCTGTCCCTGCTGGGGACAAGCACTGCTCTCGTGGTGCTGGCAGTAACAGCTGCCAGGAGGGTGAAGATGGGGAGAGGAAAATGTGGGCTCCTGGCTTTGACCATCCCTGCCCAGCAGTAAAAAGGTCCATGCTGAGATGTGGCATGTAATTATCTTGCTGTTCCCTGTTCTTCCTCCTTTTAGGTAGGTGAAGCCAGAGCACTCTATAATATAGGAAATGTTTACCATGCCAAGGGAAAGCACTTATCATGGAACATGGCCCAGGACCCAGGCTCCCTCCCTCAGGAAGTCAAGGAGACGCTGCAGAAAGCTTCAGAATATTATGAGTAAGTATCCAAGCTTGGCCAGCCCTTTCTCCTGCAGGGAACAGGGCCCCTGAGCGAGAATTTGCATGTTGATATGAATTAGAAATATTCCCCCGAGATGCCAAATTATGGTGGCAAATTAGTCTCATGGAAGCTGAGGAAAGGACTACAAGCTTTCTCTAAAATTTGAGCTACAATTCATCCTGGCATTGCCTTGGTAAAACTCACTGTGGTTTGAATTATGATCATGCACTAAAGTTCAATAGTCTGTGTTGGGAAGCTGAACTGTTGGCTCCTGTAGCCCCTGCTGCTCCCTGCTGGCCTCCAGGAGGATGGATCCCTGTATGTCTCTATTGCTGGGGCACCTGTTCCCACCCAAGGGAAGGGTGCCCAAGGGTCCCTTTGAGGTCCTGCTTGTCCTTCTCCAGGATCTGTACTTTATCTTGCTTGCAACATCCTTCCTTTTTCCTAAATAGTTTTGAAGATCCCTGTGATGTCCCACGCAGGAAGGTTGTCACCAGGCTTTTGGGTTTGTGTTTTTCTCCTTGTACTTCAGAGTGTTGCTTTTATAATGCAGGTTTTTTAAGCAGGCTTTTTAAATGAAGAGACACAAGAGCTTACATCCATCTCTTCATATCTGAGGATGTGATAGTGCCTATAAATAGCTCACCATTCTTTTCCCAAGGAGTGGTGCATGTAGCATAGCCAGTGGGTAAATCTGTGCCAGCTGTGAGTGCTCTACCAGCTCTTTGTGCTGTATGTGTAAAAGAGGAAAAACAAGGGAAAGAAATGCTGGGAAGATCCCAGAGAAGAGCTTTGCTGTGGGACTGTGGGTCCTGCTCCTCTCCCCAGGTGTGTCCCTGTCCTGCTCCAGGTGACCTCCTTCCTCCTGTGCCCCTGGTTCTGCCCTGTGCAGTGAAGGGGCCATTTCTGTTTGAATGTGGGGTGATTCCTGCACCAGCCACCAATTCCTGAGGAGAGGGAGCAGCAGGGATTTGCACCCCTGGCTCAGCACGAGCTCCCAGAGCTGCCCTGGCACAGGTCACCAGACTCTCCTGCACCCAGCACAGGTGGTTGGGAGGGCAATACCTTCTCCAGGTTGGCTCTCCTTTCTTTCTGTGCAGGTTTCCTTGCTGTGTCCCCTGCAGAGCACTGGCTGTGTCTCACTGGACCTTCTGCTCTGGTGTCTTTCAGGAGGAACCTGTCCCTGGTGAAGGAGCTGGGGGACAGAGCTGCTCAGGGCCGTGCTTATGGCAACCTTGGCAACACTCAGTACTTACTTGGCAACTTCAGTGAAGCCATAGCCTTCCACAAGGAGGTAGGAGACCTTTGCCTGCCTTCCTGGGCTCAGGGGCTGTGGGAGCAGCTTTCCTTCTCACCACATCCCACCAAGCACAGGGAGATGTTTCCCCCAGCAGTTTTTCTCCCTCCTGTGTGAACCTTGTTGTAGTAACTCACACTGAGCAAATCTTACTCCAGTCCCCATCAGCACCAAATGAGCAGCTTGAGGGAAGGGTGCTGTTGGCTTGGAAACCAAAGGAGGTATCCAAGGGCAAATTGCAGCTGGGTCTAGCAAGGTTTTTTTTTCTGCTCTTAATTTGTCTCAGTCTAGATTTTAATAAATGCAAGCCATGAATTTAATTAAGCTGCTGAAAGAGCTGTTGATCGAGAATAAATGCTGCTTGTAGAACATAACAACTTTCTGTAAAGCTTTACAGGGGGGTGAGGTGACAAAGTCCCTGCCCCAATTCAAATGAGAACATAACTCTGTTTCAGTGAGTTATCAGTTTTCTTGCAGTGCTCAGCCCCCTGGAAATTCAGCCCTGTCACAGCTCCTCTGGGTTTTAAGTTCTGGGGGACAGCATGGGGATGGAACTTTTCCCAAGGCCTTTCCTGATGCCGAATTGCTTCAGCCCCCGAGATTTCCTGCTGCAACCAGCTCTGCCAGGCAGGTGCAGCACAGCCTGGCTGGGTGGGAGCTTTGCAAAGCGAGTCGTTGGTGTCCCAGAGGAGCTGGTGTGGGACAGAAAGCTGTCAGTGCCCCCTGTGCCCACTGCCCTGTCTCTGCTGCAGCGCCTGGCCATTGCCAAGGAGTTTGGGGACAAGGCAGCCGAGCGCAGGGCCTACAGCAACCTGGGCAACGCACACATCTTCCTCGGCAGGTTCGACATCTCCGCAGAGTACTACAAGTAAGTGCCGGGGAAACCTTGACCTGTGCCTCTTTCCTGGGGAATCTTGACCTGTTGGAGTGAATTCCTGAGCTCAGGGGGGCTGTGACAAGGGATCTGGAGGCCAGTGGCATGTGGGGGGTGATACGTCCACCTCACAGGCATCAGCTGCAGTGCAGTGTGTGCCAAAGTAGGGGGGACCTCTCTGTCACCTTGCAGTGACCAGGTCTCTTCATTGCCACCTCTCCCCTGCAGGAAAACACTCCAGCTCTCCAGACAACTCAAAGACCAAGCAGTAGAAGCCCAGGCTTGCTACAGCCTTGGAAACACGTGCACACTGCTTCAGGACTATGAAAGAGCCATCGAGTACCACCTAAGGCACCTGGTGATAGCACAGGAGCTGGGAGACAGGTAAAGAGAAGTGCCTCAGGGAAGGGGGTCTCTGCTGGGTGCAGAGCTCTGACCCTTCCCTGACTTACTGTTCTCTGTTGCTGGGGTTAAACGGGGGGGTGTGTTCGGGAAAGTCATTAGAAATCTCTCAAAACTCAAACCTTGGTCCAGTCATCTGTCAGAAACGTGATGTGATTGACACCTTGATCATGTCATTCAAACCTGGAGGTTGTGCCCTTAATGCTGTGTCTGTGTGGGCTGAGATCTCTTAGAAGAGGTTCTTCAACAAAATCCATCGTTGTTCAGTGCTTTGCCATGTGGCTACTGCTATGTCACCCCAGAACTGTCCCTCTGAAGCCCCCTCACGTTCACAAATATTGTGTCTTCCTTAGAAACTGTGTGCCTAGGGCGTAAGTATGTGCCACTTTGTCCTGTTGCTCTGGGATAATGCTGGAAACTTCCATGTAGAAGCAAATGCTGTTCCACAGAGAATGTGGAGATGATGTATTTTGTTTCTTGGCCTCATTCCTCCTTACTTGGAGACTTGGCCTCTTAGTTTTTAAAAAAAAAAAAATAATATTTTTTTTATGAGGGTTTGGTTCCTTTTTGCTGGACACTCTGTGATCCTGAGCCTTCTTGCAGCTAAAGTGACTTTCAGCGTTATGCTGAATTCTCTTGGAAGCTGGGTGTCCTCCACTAGATGGAGCAGGGACATCAGGATGGGAGAGCTGTGCCACCACCCGGGCAGTATCTGCTCAGAGAAGGTACAATCCCACCCAAGGGTGAATCATGCTGTGTGGGGGTGCAGGCCTGTGGGCTCCTGCGTTTCTGGGAACACACCCTGTGAGCAGAAGGTATTGAACAGGGTGACAAGAAAAACGTTGAAATGCTGATCAACCCGCCCAAACCTCTGAAAAGGGAGTTGCAGTCATGCTGAACCTCCCCCCGCGCCCCCAGGTGCTTTTTTTATCCCTTCTCCCCCCACATCTGCTCGGTTGCAGAGCTGAGCCAGGCTCTGGAGAGCAGGAGGCTCTGCCTGCTCCTGCAAACAGCTGCTGGGACACCGGGGTGCCAGGCTGGGGCTCAGGGCTGCACAGGGCAGGTTCCACACCCACCTGCTTCCCTGGGCTTCTGGAAACAAGCAGCAGTGCCCTGGAGACCTTGTGGAAAACCAGTCAATACTCATGTGGCTTTGGGGCAGTTTGTTGTGCCCCCTGGGTGATGCAGTGCTGGCACTCAGCTGAGGCTGTTGCCTGCCTGCAGCATTCTCTCCTTGCCATCTTCTCACTAGTTTAGCTCTGGGCTCTTGGTGAACCAAATGTTGTTGTTCCCTCTTGATGCACCTCTGGACAGGAGCCCTTGTCGTGTGAGGTGGAAGCTGGACAGGAGCTCAGGCTTCCCCTCTTGGGCTGGTGCTCCCCAGTGAAGCCAAACCACCCTGGGGCCTTGCTACACTGCTTAGTTTTGTGTCACTGTGGGCACAGACCTGCTTCTGAGGCTGCTGCTCATCCCCAGCTCTTGCTGACCTCAGGAAGAGGAGTTTAAGATGTACAACACACTTCATCTTCCTTTGTAGAACCGTTGTGTAGATGAAAGCACAGTGAGGAACCTGGCTGTCAGCGCTCTCAGGGAGGCCCTGAAGGAGCTGCTGGGCTTTGCCCAGAGTTTCTGTGGCTGAGAGTTTCCTGTTCTGCAGGGTGGGAGAAGGAAGAGCCTGCTGGAGTCTGGGAAATGCCTACGTCTCGCTGGGGAGCCATGAACAGGCCTTGCACTTCGCAAAGAAACATCTTGAAATCTCCCAAGAGGTAAGAGATGCTGGTTCAGATCAAAGGAAACCAGTCCCCTATGGTGAGAGGAAGGTTATTTTATGCCACTAAGTTCTATTAATGTAGTTCTTCTCCTACTGTGACTGCTCTGGAAAGCCCTTCTCTATGTGCTGTTTCAGTGGTGTCCTTAGGAACTGCAGAGCTTGGCTCCCAGTCTTCCCCTTAATTACAACAAATGTATTAGCTGTGCTTTGCCCTTAGCCAATATTCGTGGTTGAGAAAGGACCTGAGCACCAGTTGTCTGCTCTGCTGGCCAAGGTGTTGTGCACCCAGGTGAAGGAGCTCTGACACCTCTTGGTCTCTTGTCTGTTAGTAAGATCCCCCCTTTCCTGAGATTCCAGCTGAGATGGACCTGGTGATTCCAGCTGTGTTCTGGCTGCATTTGCTGGCCAATTAAACACGTGGAGAACACAAGGGCAGCTCCTGAGTGCTCTGTACTCTGCACTGCAGCAGAGTGTGTGCTCGGGGAGCTATTTCAGTGGAGCTGGCAAGGTGTCCCACTGCAGTGTCCTGGTGCAATCCATGCTGTCACTGGGCACACACAGCCTGCAGCCACCCTGTGCCACTGCCACACCATTTATGATGCTGTGTGTGCAGCTCCTGTGGCTTTCACAGCCCTGCTCACCCAGCTCACTGCTGTTTTTGAGTGGCTCAGAAGTGCAGAAAGCAAGAAATTCCATTGTTTGCTCCTTCCAGGGTGCTGAGGAAATTGGCCATGGCCTCTTTTAGTCTTCCCCAGATGAAGAAATTGGCCTCTTGAAGCACTAATTGAAATCACCATATGTGAGTGAGCTGGGTGTTCTCCTGCCTGTCTCTTAGGTTGGCGAAATCTCAGAGTAGGGCTGACACAGCAGCCTAATTACAGATTTAATTATACTTATCAGACACACAGAAGAAATACTGTTCTTTTGGCCCTGTACATTTTAAGACAAATTAACTTTTCCAGCTCTGTTCTGCTTGGACTGTGGCAGTGTGGGCTGAGTCCTGGAGGCAGACTCTGCTCGTCACAGTGAAATGCAGCTGAGGAGCAATGGGAGGACGAGCAGTGCTGGTCCTGGAGCCTTTGGGGGTGGAGGGGACACCCACCAGAGTGGGTTCTCATTCCAGGGTGCTGGCTGTGACCACAGGCCATGTCAGGAGTAGGTTCCTCATGGCAGGTGTCTGATAAAGTCCCCTCCATCATTAATTACAGAGCAGAGACTGTCCCTTTGAGGAGAACTTGAAATAGCTTCTAGAAGTGATTCTGTTAAAGCTGATGTTTTAGTTTAGTCTTGGAAATGAGTGAACTGCTTGTGCTGTTGCACCAGCATTTTGCCCAGGAGAAACCTTGTGAAACTAAACCTTTTCACAGCAATGTTTGTAACTCACTTCCCTATCACTTTTTCCCTTTTCTCCCCAACAAAAATGTAACATTTGAATCCAAATGAAATCTGCTCAGGGTAACCACACTGGAAGCTGCTGCAGGATGGTCAGGGGTTACTGACAAAATTCCTCTGAAACAGCTGGAATAAAGGATGTGTACCTAAAAACCTTGGAAGCTGCCCCAGCTCTCAGACACTGCTCTGGGATACCTTTGTCATCTCCGGGTGTGGCAGGAGGCTCCTGGGAAGCTGAGGGCAGAAAACAGGGCTCTGCTGTGGTGTGTTGTGTGGTAGGTCCTGCCCAGGATCATTGTCCTACCAGTCTGTTCCTCAGTTGTTAAAAGGGCTTTGGAGATGATCTGGAATGAGTGGAAGTCAGGGAAGCATTTAATAGAACATCAAGGACTGTAAGACCTAACCAGGACATAGTAATTTCTCTGGAGATGATGTCAACAGCAAATCTCCTGTAATTGGCAGGGGGATTTATGGCTGATGATAAGCTCTTTGATCTGCCTCCCTTTACTGGCGCTTGGGGCTTTGTCATAAATAATGTGGGGATTTATGATTTTGTTCCAGGACGGCTCCCGCTGCCGCCTATCGCACAGGGCCACAAAAGAGCTGTTGCCAGGCATTTAACAGGGAATTGGGCCTCTCCAGGGGAACAGCCAAGGTCTTCCTCTGTCACAGAGGCTGCTCCTGCTCTGGAGATTAGAGGCTGTTTCTGGGTGACCTCTCTGTGTTCCCTGGTGATGTGCAGCACCAGCATTTTGTTCTTCAGTTGAACTTTGAGGAGGACCCAGTGTCATGTCCTTGTTTAAGCAGCAGGAGCCTTTGGACAGAGCTCTTCCCAAACTTGTACCATCAGCTTCCTTGGGCTCAGGCCAGCGAGAGGTGGAAACTCAGAAAAATGTGGACTCACAAAGACTTTTGGAGTCTTGTGTGGGTAGATCACCAGGAACAACTCAAAGTTGTATGGATCTGTGCCAGGAGAGAAGGGCTTTTGGAGCATCCGAGCCCTGGTGTGACACTGCCCACGTGGCTGATGGCACTGTGGTGTCTGGTACTCAGTAACCATGGAAATGAGGAAGGGGGCTGAGATTTCCAGGGCTCTCTGCCAAGCCATGTGTGGCTGCAGGATGGACCAGACAAGCAAATTTTAACCGTGGCTCAGTTCTGTGGGTGAGCTGAGCCCTCTCTGAACTCCACAGAACTGTGTTTTGGGGTGCAGCACAGCACACACGGATCCCGTCCCAAATTATCACTGAGGAACATTTCAGAGAGCTCCTTTGGGGCTGGAAGCTGGGCTTGTGGTCTCAGGGTGTCTCCAAGCTCTCTTCTGGCTGGTTCTGCATCTGCTTTGAGATGGGACTGGCAAACCCCTTGCTGGGGGCTGTTTGCTTGGAGCACATGCCTTTAACCAGCTGCCCTGTGGATGTTCCCACTGCAGATCGGGGACCGGAGCGGGGAGCTGACAGCACAGGTGAACATGGCCCAGCTCAGGTCAGCCCTTGGCCTGGGCCCTGGGGATGAGGACATGGGTGCAGCTCATCACTATTCTGGCTACGAAGCACAAGGTGAGTTTCTGGGCTTTTGGTGGCACTGGAAGGTTTCTGGAAAGATGTGGTGTGGGGAGGGGGAGGTGTTTTGCAAACAGGCAGGAAATATGAGTGCCTTCACCAGGAAGGAGATTGTGATGTGTTTGCTCTGTGCTTTCCATAACATGCAAGGGCAGGGAAGGATCACCCCAAAAAAGAGCACAGAATGAGTTAATGGAATTAATATGCATTG
Organism: Pachyramphus minor; assembly: GCA_013397135.1. Taxonomy (NCBI): domain Eukaryota; kingdom Metazoa; phylum Chordata; class Aves; order Passeriformes; family Tyrannidae; genus Pachyramphus; species Pachyramphus minor. The sequence goes on along the minus strand of VYXB01000436.1, from coordinate 710,625 downwards.
GGAATAAAAATCCCCGTGCCATGCAGCAAATGGGCTTTTGTATCTTTTAAAGCTCTGGAGGGCCCTTTTTTAGCTGATTTGACTGATACCACAGGCTTTCTGAAGTGACTGGCAGGGATTTTTGGCTGCTCTTGTTCTGATTAGCACCCAAGAACAAGCCTAAGGTAGGGGCTGAAGGCAGGTTGGGAGCATCAGTCCACTGGGTGACATCTCACCCTTGGAACACCTGCAGTGATGCTGAGCCTGGAGACAAGAAATGGCAAGACGTGGCCACAGCAGACAGAATGGCTTTGCTCAGGACACTGGGTCATTCTGCCTCTGTTGCTGTGTGCCCCCAGCTCAGGGAAAGTCCTAGAAGTGCCCACTGCAGGCCCTGGTGGGTGCCTGGCACGGGCACTGCCAGCTGGCTGCTCGGTGCCGCAGCCAGACTTGTTAATTCACACAGCCCCAGCCGCATCCCAGGAGGTGCTGGCTGATTAAATATGACCTTGTTAGCACAGACACGCTTTCCCAGGCGGAGTGTTCCCTTTCCTGGTGGTAGAACTGACGTGGAGATGGTGATGCTTGGGCTGAGGCTCTGGGAGGGAAAGGCTGGCTGTGCGTCTTTGCTCTCGGTATCGATCTCAAAGGTGTCACTGGCCACGTCAGTGCTGCAGCTTTTTCTGGGAAATCAAATATGGTGAGGGAGCCAGTGGGTCCTGCCATGCCCCATTGGAGCTGGGCTGTTGCCTCAAAGGCTGTGGGGGCCACAACAGCTGTCCCAGCCTCCTTTTGCACGTCAACTCATCCTTGTAACTCCTGGAAAATGCATTAGCTGGAGCCTTCCTCTCATTCCTGACATCTCCTTAGGGGCTTCCCTTTTGGCAAGTTACTTTGTTGTGAAAGGGGAACAGGAAATGAACCTTGATGTTGGTCAGAGGGAAGTGTGGTGGAAATGAGCAGGTCCCTTGGGCTGGGAGAGGAGGGGGGCAGGAGGAGGGCAGTGCCAGGGACCGTGTGGGCATGAGAGCACTGGGTGCTGAGATGTGTTTTAGGGGGGGGTGAGCCTGTTGTGTGGAAGAGCTGTTGGTGGAAAGGGTCAAGCCAGGTTCATCTGGGAGAGGGGCTCTGCAGCTCTGACCATATTGCACAGCCTTTTCTTAGTTGGAAAAAGTAGAGCAAGGGGGTTTCTGCTCTTGCAACATGCTCCCCATTGACTCTGGGCTTGGATGTCACCTGCTGTGGCCTGACCTGGTGTCCCAGTGTGAGGACAGTGTACCATGGGGGTCAGGGAGGGTCTTGGTCTGAGCAGAGCCCTTCACTGGGAGAGCTGAGCCTGGTGTGTGGCAGTGTCCCCCATGTGAGTGGTGACACAACCCCACCACCCCCATCTCACAGCAGGAGGCTCGGAGTGTGTGGCACTGATGGGTTGGGGTTTTCCCTGGTCAGTCACTGGCTTAACCCCCAGGGTGAGGCAGGGCAGGGCAGAGCCAACATGTGGCTCCAGTGATCCAGATGTGCTGTGTTGACATCTGGAGCCAGCAGTGATGTTCCTCTCCTCAGGCTGAGGCAGAGCTGTGCAGTTCTGTGTGAGATCACTGGAGGAAGGGAAAGGGGCTGAGCAGCTGCAGGCAGAGTTCTGGAGGTTGCAGTGACCTCGTTAATCTGTGGTGCTGTTGCTCACATTCCCAAGGCTGAGGCTGTTTGTCAACAGAAGGACAAAGTGTTCTTGGGAGGAAAAGCAGTAAATGACTGGGGCTTGCAAGGGAGAGAAGGAGGGATCTGGCAGAGCAAGGGCTTCCCCTCGTCCTGGGAACCTGCTGGGGAGGTAAAAACCAGCTGCCCCCGTGTTTGTGGGCTGGGGCTGTGCAGCACTGTCCTGCCACAGGAAGGGGGGTGGGAATTGCACCTGGCTAAGCACTGTGTGCTTTTACAGACACATCTCAGGTGGGAAAAGTGCTGTCCCTGTCAGAAAGGGATTTGGAGAGAGGATGGGTGTGCAGCACAGCCTGTGGAGAGGAGCCTGGCTCTCTTAGCTTTTATCCTGGCTTCAGCTCTCTTACTCCAAAATCCTGTGGAGGATGAGAGGCCACCAATGTGCCTCTGAGCCCTTAAGAGAGGCATTTAATACCTGCCAGAAATTTTGGTACCCTCCTGTGCACCTATTAAATGATTAGAAAAGTATAATTATTTATCTTATTAATAGCAGCAATTTACAGCAAGAGGAACATCTGGTTCTGTAATAGGAAGCAGGTGAGAGAGTTGAGATTCAAGTTGACTTCTGAACCAGCCATGCCTTTTGATGTTGACAAATCTCATGGTCAGGAGAGCTTTCCTTTTTTTTTTTTTTTCCCCCTTCAGGTTCTTTTCCTTGCTTAAGGTTATAAAAGAGCTGCATATTCCTAAGGATCCTAAAATCATCTGATAGGGCAGGCCTGTTATAAAACACATTAATTTCGTCAAGCAGGTAGAATAAAGCCTGAGAAACCCTGAGCCAGACCATCACTGTGATGTCCTTCCTGGGTTACATCTGCTTCTGGGTCTTGGGCATTGTCCTTCATGGGGGGCCTGGGGATGGAAGGAGTGTCTGATGTTTTCTGCTGCTGTTTTGGCTCCTCTTGCTGAACACTTTGTGATTTTAATTAATATTCTGAGCGTGTTTGGACGTCAGAAGACAAAGCTGGAGGCCAGGGGAGTGGGGCAGTGCTGCAGAAGTCTTGTGAAAGCAACGACCTTGTTGAGAAACACAAACACAGAGAGCTTAAAGCAACAAACTGAAGGAAGCTGGAGAGTAGCTAAACCATGAAGTAAATAAACAGAGGTTGGGCTTGTTTCTGCAAACAACCAAAAATGTGGCCCTGAAAAATGGCCTTGTCCTCTTTCACACACTGCAAGTTAAGAGTTGAGCAGTGGTTGGCTTTGCCTTTGGGAGAGGAGTGAGGGGCCTTACTGTGGCTCCAAGGGAGTTGTTTTGTAGGGGTGAAGGCAACCTGGACAAGAAGCAGTGCTGGGAGATGTCCTGGGGTGCAAACAGCCAGCCCTATTCCCAGGATAGCCCTGATGTCCCCCTCCCTGGCTGCCCTTTTCCAGATCACTTGGGCTGGGCTGGGGCCGTAGCTCGGCTGTGCCTGGGGCTCTGTGGGTCACAGGGGATCAGGGGCACTGAGCTGAGCCCTTCCTAAGTCCCAGCCTGGAGGCAGCACCTGCTGGGCTGGCCCTGGGTGGGTAAATCTCTGCTGCACATTGCAGCATTGCCCTCTTCACTTCCCCAGTGCCAGCTCTCCCCTTTGGGTGCTGGCACAGGAATGGGGAGCACAGGAACACAGGGATCACCCACCCCCCAGGGCTGCAGGCTCTGGCAGAGGGCAGGGAGCAGCCCAGGCCAGCCCTGGTGCCTCTCCAAAGTGAAAACTGACTCTGGGCTGCTTTGCTTTTGCTTTCAGCAGCACGTCAGCCTCAGCCATCATCTCTGCTGGCAGCAGCCGTGTCAGGAGACACCAAAGCAACACCTCTCCTGGCAGCTGGGTGTAGGTGGGGAGGGATGCAGGTGTTCCAGGAGGCGTTGGCATGTGGATGCTTTCAGAGTGCTGGGAGCTGGCTCCTGGCATGGTCTCTGTGCTGTTTGCAGTACACAAATACCTCTGCCCCGCCGTGCCCAACAGCTCTGAGGGCAGGGAAGGCCTTGGCCTGAGTTCCCCCACCCTCTGCTCATCTTCTGCACGAGGCTGCTCTGCTGGTTTGTGCTCAGGAGGCTCCGTGCTGGGTGCTCTCACCCCTGCATGAGGCAGATGCATTTCAGGTTGTGTTCTGCAGTGGCAGTTGAGCCCAGGTGGGCATAAAATCCCACCCCTTCCTCAGCAGTGATCAGCTCTGCAGGGCTTTGATTGCGGGGCTTTGCATCCTCGATGCAGTTTTGAGTTTGCCTCTTCACAGGAATCTTTGAACCCTTGGATCAATCAGCCAGAGGTAGAAGAAACCTGCTTTTATGTTTTCCAGCCTGCTTGTTTTTGTTTGTTTGCTTGCTTTAAATAGCTTTGAAGTAGCTAAGAGGTGTTTATGGATGAAACAGGCAGGATTGACCATCCCTGTGCTGACGCAGGCAGGGAGGTGGTGGTGCTGTACCCCCTGCCAGCCTGTGCCTGGGGCTGGGATGCTGCCCAGGGACAGGGATGTTCCTTCTCCGTGGTTTGCTCAACCCTCCTGTGGAAAACTGACTGTGAGCCGAGAGATGTGGCTGTCTGAGACCAGCATCTTGCTGACAGTGGGACAGCCCTGCTCCCTCAGGCTGTGATTTCACTGTCTAGGAAGCATTTGGCTTCCTCTGGGCAGATGAGAGTGCAGGGTCACATCTCCAATGGCTTCAGCACAGAACCTGCCCCGGCCCTACCAGTCACACTGAGTCAGTGTAGCAATTCAAATTGCTTAATATTAAATATCCTCAGTTCCATTTGATTTTTCCCAGGAGCTGATGGGCTGCAGCTCAGCATTTTTTTCATTGTGAAAATGAAAGCCCAAGGCCGTGCTGGTTAATTGGACCTGCTTAGGAAGGGGTTTGATGGATGAGGGTGTTGACAAGCTTTTGGCCAAGTGGAAGGCGAGGATTGCAAGGTGGTCTGGTTGCTTTATTAGGCTCTGATAGCTGGAGCAAATGTTCCCATGTGCCTGCAGGAAGGTGTCCAAAAGACCTGTGTCTGTGGTGGGAATGCTGCTTCCATGGAGTGGAAATTTAGGACTTCTGAAGGATGCCTCTTCATTATCTTCATAATGAGTTTTTTCTAAATCTGAGTAACCTCTGCTGTTACAGCTGTTAAATCATTCCAGCAGCGCTGATGGGGGGGATGAATCTCTGAGTCATTTGGATTTAAACTGAGTAATTTAGCACTCACTTCAGACTGCCCCAGTATTGGCTTCAGGAAGTTCTAAAATATCCTTTTTGAAGTGTTAAGAAATATTTAATGTTCTTCCCTGCATCCATGTAAAATACAGCAGGAGTTCTTGGCTCACAGCAGAGGAAATGCTCCAGGACCTGAGGAAAAGACAATGTGCCAGTGAAACTCAGTTTATCTTGATGCCAGGAGATACAGCAAGTGCAGGAAGGGGAGGATGAGGGAGAGGCCAGTTCTTGAAGCCTGTGGCAGAGAAGGCACAACGTGGCTTTTGGCAAAGCCATCCATTAAATCAAGGGATCTCTTGTTGTGAGGAGAGAGAACTTTTTGGAAATTTTTGGTTCTGGAAAGCCTGAAGTTCCCTTTGGCTGCTGTTCCAGGCTCCAGCAGCCATCCCAGCTCTGGTGTGTGCTGTCTGGTTCCCAAAGGCACTTTCCACAGAGAGTTTCCTTTGGTAGCTGTATATAGGAAATGCCAGTGGTTATGATGCTCTTTTGTCCAGCAGGACAGTCTTGCCATCAGGAACAAGATACCTCTGCTTGATGTATTTTTTTTTATGCAGCACAGAAGAAGAAAGTTCTCTTTCTCACCCAGTTAGAATTACTTTTTCTCTCTTAAAGATTTTTGTATGACTGACCCTCAGAATGAGTCACAGTCATCTCCTGACTGACCTCAGGAACCATCCTCCCTCACCTGGCAGGGACGAGCAGTCAGACAAACAGACCTTTGCTTCCAAAACCCCCTGGCAGCTTGTAGGGACAGAGCTCATGGATTCCCAGCCCAGCGTGGGCAGCCGTGTTCCGATAGTTGGGAAGTGCCTGCCTGGTGTGAGCTGGTGGCTGATCCCAGCAGCATCCAGGAGGAGGGATCAAGTGCATTCCCCCTCTTTTTAGAGTATTTTGCTGTGGGTGTTTGGCTGCAAAGCTGACACGTGGTTGCTGTTTCTCTGCCCTCCCTGAGTCAGTCTGGAGGACACGGTGTGTCCTTGGGCCTGTCTGGCTGCTGGAGATGTTGCCCCTGTTAATTACTGTCACTTTCTTGCTCAAACTCAGTTTCTTTTTGATCTCTGCTTGTTCAACACAAGCTGATAATGGAAGATGGGGAGGTCATGAGACTCTGTTGAATCCTGGCAGAGAAAATCTTGCCCTGAGAAAAGAGCCAGGTGCTCCTGCCAAGTCTATCACACTGCTCCTGAGTTAGCCCTGGGGTTACATGTCTCCTCCCAGCCTGCTCCACCCAGTTCAGTTTATCTCCCAAAAGATCCTCCTGTCCCCACAACTGTTAATCCATTAAGCAGATGATTGCCTGGGGGGTTATGGTTAGAGGAGGCTGTACCTCCATGTCTGGAGCTTCTCACAGGCTCGGATTTGACTGTGAGGTGTTGCACGATTGGGTGCTCTGTGTTTGCTGCAAATACACCCCAAAATACTTCATTCTTTGACCCAAATTAGCAGTGCTTTATTTGCAAATAAGCCTTATTTCTGCTGTGGTTAGAGAAAAGCCAATGCCTATTGCAAGTTTGGAAAACTGAAATCAAAGACATGCCCAACATCACAGGACTTAGTGTTGTAAGGCTACAAGTAACATCACGTTGTACTCAAAGATTTCCTACACGGGGTTTGCTTCCACTGGGGGAAATAAATAAGAAAAACATTGTGCCATCTTTATCTCCAAGGAGGACTCTTGCTCCAAGCCTTAACTCTTCCTTGTGAATGTGAAGGCTCCAGAGTGTTCCTTGTTCCCTGTCCCCACCTGAGAAGCCTCTGTGGTAGCTGCTCACCCTGAGTGCAGTCAGCAAACGCCCCAGGGCTCCTGGGTGATGTGTAGATGTGCAGTATTGCTGTTATTTCAGTTATTTTCAGCCAGTTGCTCAGCTGTCAGACTGGATTCTGGAGATGCAGAACCTGGGTGACACATACACAGAGCATCTTCTGCCAAGTCAGCCAGACAAGCATCTTGATTCAAAAGGAGCTTCTCTTTGTTACCACATACTGTATGCAGCTTTTTAAAAGGAACAGTTTTGCCATGGAGGAGAAAATCCTGCAAGATTCTTCTTCTGGAGCAGGTTTGTGTAGAGCTCAGGGTCTGTCTGGGAGGTTGGTGTTTGCTCAGCTTGTGCTCTGTGTGCAGTGGGTTCAGCTCGTCAGAGCAAAGATGCCGGAGCCTGATCTTCCCAGCAACAGATGGATCATTCCTGTCCTTGTGGCTCCCAGTTCTGCCATGGAGAGCTGATGGAGGAGCTTGCACGGGCCCAGAGCATTCCTGAGGAGGTCTGTGTGACATCACGTTGAAAACAACCTCCCTCCAGCTTCCCCTGGCCCTCAGCTATGGGCTGACTTTATTTTCACGTGGGTTCTGCTTTCTCTTGTAAGCTCTGACTCTTGGCCTTTGTCTAGACTATGTAGCCAGCAAACCCCTCAAATAACTGATAGGGGTATTTACACTGTGCCCTCTGGCTGTATCCTCCCAGAAAGGCCCAGAGCTGTAGGGATTCCCTGCTCCTTTCCTGCCTGCAGGACGGGGGGTAAGCAGATGGTCCTTCTCAGGACAGGCACACAACAGCTTGGCGCCAGCATTTTATGGCACAGCCATCGTAAATAACTGATATTATTTGCTTTCTCTAAATAGAGGAAAGTATTGTTCTATCCCAGTAACAACTGGGAAAACAAATGCCACCATTTATCAGGCGAGTGCTGACAATAATAGAGGTCAAGTGGATTTATAGTGCCAGAACCCATTATGTGTTTGAAGACTAATTAAAGCCTTAAATGAGATGCTTGTCCTACTGGAGGCTGATGATTTTTTTTTTTTCCTGTATTTCTTTGCTTGCTGCTGTGCTTGATTCCCCCTCCCCCTTTCCTCTTTAAGAGCTTTGCTGTAATAATGGAGCAGGAGCTTGACAGAGCTCCCCTGATTAGATGTCAGCAGCGTATGATTTGAGATGCTCCGCGAGCACTGGGATCGCTGGACCGTATCTCCACTGTCACTCCCGAGCTTGGGAGGGTTTCCAGACCAGTATTCCACCCCAAATAACTGGCTGGCTGGTCTGATTTAATTACATTGAACAATATTTAGAGTTGTCTACCACAATCAAGGTTTGGGTCTGTAACAAACCGGGGGAGGCACCATCCAGGGCTGGAAGAACTCACCTCAAGGACAAGTCAGTATCTTGGTTAATACAGACATAGAGAGAAATGACCTTTTCATGAAAACACAGCAGGAGCTTATGGCAGATTTGTGGTCTTTGGGGTGCAAAGCCTGTGCTGTGTGGGGTAACCACTGCGCCGTGTGCGTGGCTTGCTCGGGAGCACTGGAGGCAGTGAGGGGCTGCTTTGGCTGTACAACCTTTCCCTGTTGGTTTTCCGTGGGGTCCTCTGTCAGGTTTAATTGTGCTTCCTCTGGTGCAGCCACCCAGAGGGGTACAGCCTGTTCCTGGCCTGCAAATAGAACTGTCGCTCGATCCGCGGCGGGGGGGCCTCGCTTCCCCTCCATCCGGGAGGGAGTAGGCAGCTCTCGGAGCTGCTGGAGATGGGGGAGAGCCTTGGAGTTATCAAAGCACATGTCAGCTTGATGAGAGCTCCTGGCAGGGCTCCCTGAGTCGCTGCTACACATGTTCTGCTCGATCTTGTCAAGTGAAATCTCAGGGGCGCCCGTTGGATATGGAGACTGTCCGTGGAGGAGTAAAACTCTGCCTGCACTGTCTGTCCTACCGCACATTCCCACGGGATGATCCCATCACCAACCTCTGATAAAACTCCCTTGTGTTTTCTGTGGCTGCATCTCACTTTGGAGTGAGGTACTGCTGGAGAATTTTTGCTGTGTGAGCATCCAGGAGTTGGACTTTGATCCTTGTGGGCCTCCTCCAACTCAGGATATTGATATTATGATTTCTCCTCTAATTGCACCCTGTAAACTGAGGACTTGCCTGTCCTGGTACAGGAATAGAGCCCTTCCCTCTGGAGACCATAGTGATCCTGCCCTCCCAGGCAGTGTGGAGCTGGTGGCAGATTCCAAGGATAGGAGAAGAAGGGGAGGAAGGTGCTGTGCCTGTGTGTGCACCATGTCACTGCTCTGCTTTATCCTCTCCATCAGACATGCAGGGTCCATGTAGCTCTACCCTGAGGAGCTTAGAAAGCCCAAGGAGAGTAGGGAGGGTTCAGTCCCAAACCCCTGACTGTAGGCAGAGGTTCCTGTATCCAGGTCATCACAGGTAGCACAAGGATGTGCAGAGGGACCATCCCTGTCTCTGCAGGTGGGGAAGAAAGATGGATCTAGGTGGGTATCTGGCCTGGAGATGTTGGGTTAATGTCTCAAAGATAGGAGAACAGGGAGTATTTGTGAGATGGGAGGATGTGATGTCTCATGCACTCAGGCAGACACCTGAGCATCACCCTCTGCTCTGATGCAGCAAACTTCCCCATCCCTGGAGTCTGTTGCTCCCTTCCAAGGAGGGAGGTGGCTCCTTCATCAGGTTTTCAAACATAAGAATGTGAAAACCGTTAAACTCACCTCAGGAACCAAATTGCAAAAGCAGAACGTTAAAAAAAAATAAAATAAAAAAAATCCCCTTGGTGCTGAGAGCAGGGGTGGGGGAGGAGGAGATTTGGAAAAAAAACATTTAAAAAAGAAACAACACCCCGAGCAGTGAAAAGAACAACATCCAAGGAGCTGCAGGAAAACAGGGCATGAATGCAGCCAGTCAGGACTGTTGCTCAGCTGATGTTCACAAGAAGGTTTCAGCTTGCTCTGTTCGAGACCTCAGCAAACCTTCGAGACAGAGAGAGCATTTAGAAATGCCCCTGAGGTTTTCCGTTACTCTGCAGCAGGCTTGGTAAACATGCCAGTAAGTGCTGGAGAGACAGGAAAAAAAACCTTCCAGAGGAACAGACCCGAGTTTTCAGCTGCTCAGTCCTTCGCGTCCACGGCTGCTGCCACCGCTGGTGATCGGCACTGGGGAGAAAGAGTTCAGCTTCTGCTGGGTATTGAGTGGTGCTCCAGGTATTGCTGGGAAAAACAGCTTGGAGGAGGCTGAAAGTTACTCCTGGAGTCATCTGAGGGAATGTCCTGGGTGGAGGCAGAAAGTTAACGGGACTCCTGTCACGGGGCGCTTGTGAGTATGGAAACCTCTCTGCTCTCCTGTGTGGAGTAAAGGGGAGAAACTACCTGTGTTGATCCCGTTTCTGGTGGCCCTGAGGGACAGGTACCCTGTAAATTCCTCCTGCTGCTTGTTTTAATGGTGCTCCTCAGCTCATGGTGAGGGGGGGAAGACATTCAGCCCTGGCACTGGGTGGGTTTTCTCCTGGAAGAACCAGCCAAGTTGGGTGGCTCTGGAGTTGTGTGTAACTCCAAACTTCTTCCTCTCTTGGCTCAACTGTGTGTAAACCCCACAGGGTAGAAGAGAGACACCAGCATCCAAACAAGTGAAAAAGACAAGTTGTTCTGCTGGGGGAGTCTCAGCTGACTCTATTAAATTAACAACAGGGAGGGCAGGTTTCCTCAGCTCGGAGATTAATGGCTGCTGGCCAGCAGTTCAGAGCTGTTGGAAAGACACAAAAGCACCTGAGGACGGAGGTGTGTAATTAATGACTCTTTAGGCAGCTGGAAACGATGTGTGTTTATCTAATGGGACACACTTTGCTGCTTTCTTGCTTTCCTGGCAGTGGCTGTTAAAAGCTGTGACGCAGGTTCGCTCCTGGGGGCTGGTCTGGCCTCCTGGGCATCGCTCGGAGACCCAAACGTGCCTCTGATCAGGTGTTTGTGGGTGACTTTCATTCCAGACCCACCTTGCTGCTCCACAGGTGAGGCTGTGGGTTGTTCTGAGAGCCATGAGCAGCAACAGCAGTGTCCAGAATGTTGTGGTGTGTGACTGGGAGCAACTGGGAACAACCCATCTCTGCCTTCTCCTCCCTGAGCTCCTGCCTGAGCAACGTGGCAGCAGCCAGAAGCCCTTCACCCATTTGGCAGCTGCCCTGCTGCCTCACAGGGAGGTTTCTTCATGGAAAGGGTGTCCAGGCACTGGCAGGGGGTGCCCAGGCAGGTGGGGGAGTCCCCATCCCTGGAGGTGTCCAAGGAATGACTGGATGTGGCACTCAGTGCTCTGGGCTGGGGGGCAAGGGGGGGATCAGGCACAGGTTGGGCTCAATCTTAGAGGGTTTTTCCAACCTAAATGTTCTGAGCTGCTGCCAGTTGAGCAACTGGCTTTGTATTGGGGAGGAGGGTAAAGTTTGATAGAAATGACACTGCTCATCATTCCGTGTGTTCCTCGCTCTCCTGTGTATTCCCATCAATAACCTGTTCTGCACCTCCTCACCAGCCCTGATGTCAGTCCCTCTGAACTCAGAGCCTGCTAATGAGTCACCTCAGAAAGAAGCTGGTGCTGATTTGCTTTTTGGAGCAGAGGCAGAAACACACAGAAGTATTTTGCTGATTTGAGCCTTTATGGCTGCAAGAAGAAGTAACTTAAGGGTGGTGAGGGGCAGAGACATTAACTTCAGGTCACTTACAGCCAAGCTGTGATGTGTGTGCACGACCCTTGGTGAGGTCCCAGCTGCTCTGAGCTTGTTTCATATCCCATGAAGGTGAGCAGGGCTGAACTCTCAAAAGCAGGGCTGTCCTTGGAGTTGGTGCAGTTTAGATACAGCTGTGTTGGCACCTGGAGCCTTGGCTGAGCTGGGGGGCTGTTCCTGCAGGAACCCCTGCTACCTGGGGGCTTTTGCCATTTAATTCCCATGTTCTGCTCACAGTCTGTCTTGATTTATGAATTTTGTGCCTTCTCTCTGTTAATTTTGTCCAGGGAGCAGCTCCATGGGCTCAAACAGGGTCTGTGGGGGCTGCTCTGACAGGCAGTGGTGCTGTTGGTGGTGGGAAGCTGGGGAATGGTCGGGTTTGGTGAGTTTACTGTTGCAGGAACCACACGAAGCTCCGTGGTTTCCGTTCTCAGGGCTCAGCATGGGGGTGGGTTCCCACTCAGAGGCATTCACTCCCCCTCCCCCAGGGATGTCCCCTGAAGCCTGGGAGTTGTCATGGGACCTTGAATGGAGAGCTTTGGCTCCTGGCCTGTGTGGTGTTGCTGGTGTGGGATGTCATGTGGGAATCAGCTCAACTGAGCCTTTGGGAAAGATCAGGGAAGGGGAGCAGGAGAGTGGAAAGGCAGGAGCTTTCCCAGGTGTCATGGAGGTATCCCAGGGCCATTTTGTAAGGAAGGAGCAGCTGGAAGCAGGTTGAGGGAGTCTGTGGAGGCAAAGAGGTTTGGAAATCAGGAGTCAGAGCTGAACTGTGTTTCACCCACCCCGTTGTTGTTGGAATACTATGTTAAAATGAATTTTATGAAATCTCAGATAAATATGAATGCTGCCAAATTTTGATTTCTCTGTCAGGTTCAAGGCAAGGTTTCGCTCCCCTTTAAGGTTGGGCTTATGATAGTTAGAAAATATTTGCTCCTTCACTTAATTTTCCAGCCCTTGTGTCTGTAGAGGAAAGCTCAAAGTTGAGTCCCAGAAACATTCTTCAAGTTAAAAACATGAAGATAAAGCAACAAATCCACAGATGTATTATTAAACTATATTTTTGTTATGATTTTTCTCAATGCCAGTCCCATGACTTTTGTGGTTCAGAGCAGGATTTGTAACTCCTGAGTTCCAGAGACCCTGTTTGAGATCAAGGTTGTGTCATCTGGGTACTGGTTCAGTGGTGAAGGCCTCACACAGCCTGAGTTTGTGCTGACTGTGCTGGGATAGTGCTTTGAAAAAGACCCAAAACAATACAGAAAAACCCCCTCTTTGAATCTTAAGGCCAGCACAGCTGCAACATCCCATCCCTTTGGCTTTGCAGTGAACCAGAGCAGAGGATCTGTCATGGTTTGAGTTTTCTCTGTGTGACACCCCCCTGATGTGAGGGTGCATTGTTTTGCAGGAGCCAGGCCAAAGAGACTCCAAAGGAACAGCATGGACAGCTTAGATCTCCTCAAGTTCCCTTCTGAAAAGGTAAGTAAAGATGTCTGGCCTCGAAGATTAAGTGTCAGTAGGAATCTGTACACAGATTCCAACTGCTTTGTTGACTGGCTTCATTTACAGGGAAATATGCAATTAGCAGATATCACTGGAGTCAATGGGATTAACCAAAGAGGGTTTCTAGAGAGCTTGGAGGAGAGGAACAGCTGGTCTAACTAAAAAGGCACTTAACACTCAAAGCTGAAAAGCCACTTCTGTGCTTTTTTGAAAAAACAGCCCTTTCTTGGAAGGATAATCGTGAGCGGTTTAGTCCCTGCAGGGGCTGGTGGCAGATCCTGGTGCTTTGTCACCCCGGTGGAGTGACAGAGAGGGCAGATGCAGGAGCTGGAGCATTGCAGGAGGGTTCTGTTCCAGGGGCTCCAAGGATTGCCTCTGCTCCACTTCGCTGCTGGGAATGTCAGATCCAAGCAGATCAGCGTTTTCTCCCTGTCCCCAGGGCATGAGCTGTTCCTGCAGCCAGCTGGGAGGCACTGAGCCTTTCCAGCTACAGGGATCATTTAAATCTCTCAGAAAATCCTACTCAGGATGCTCTGTCTGCCCAGCAGCAGGCACTGGTGCTGCTGTGGGACTCAGTCATGCCTGTTCCCAGAGGAGGTGGCCAGGCAGGCAGCCACGCTCTGCCTTTTTGGAATGTCTTTGGCACAAATAATTTACATTCGTCCAGTGCTTTCCAGGCACAGCTCTCCTGAGTGTCCCAGGGTGAATTTCCCCTTTACAGAGCTGTCACAGAGAGGAAGAGCTCATCCAAGCTGCAGGTGGGTGTAAGTGGTCAATGGGAAATAACCTTAGGCTCGAGAAACCATTTGGGAGCCTGAACATCCCAGTAAACGCTGGGAAGGCCAGACAGGAGCTCCTCCCTGAACTGACTGTCTTTGGGAAATAGATTCCATGTGCCCTGATGTGTTTTTATCAATTCTCTCAGCTGCCCCTTGGCCATTTTGGCCCCTGCTCTCACCAGTGTGACTCCATCCCTGGGGTGTCGATGGCAGGGACAGCGATGTCCAATGTCAGGGGACATTGGATCGTGTGTCCTCATCGGAGCAGCACAGCCCAGAGGGCTGCCTGGGGGGCTCTGCTGGTGTGTGACTTGCTGCTGATGCTGTTAATGCTGTTGGTTTCCTGCTTTTTTTGTGAAAGCTGAACCTCATTTAATAGCTCAGGCAGGGTTATGGATTGCAGGGGTTTCATGGGGAGGATGGAGTAAGCAGGAGCTGTGGAGTCAGGTGTAAGTGCTCCTGTTCCCCCTGCAGTGGTCCTGTGGGGTGTGTGTGAGTTCACCTCCACTTGGAACAGTGTTTTGGATGCAATTCCCCTTCCTCTCTGCTGCTCTGCTCATAGGGAAAGGGGATTACAGCCATGGGAGAGGCTTGTTTGCTTGGAGCTCGCTGTGGTGGCAGAGATAAGATTGTGAGGTGCAAATCGGTGAACTGTGGTCTCTGCAGCATCCCCTCAGTGTTCTCTCACCTTCTGCCCACCAGCTGTGCCAGAGGCAGCCTTCAAAGTCAGCAGGTCAGGAGCTCCTGTCCAGTGCCTGTGCATGGGGTCATGTGTTGGGGCAGAGTGTGTCTGCCAGGGAATACCCACGTTGGTTCTGAGGGCCCCAGCAGGTTGCAGGAATCCTCCTTCCTTCTCATCCTGTTTTCTCCATCCTGTGCCCTTTTCCTTGGTTTGAGCTTCTCTGGCTTTAGCTCCCAGCCTTTGGTTCTTGTTTATTCCTCTCTGTACCAGACTAAAATCTCTTTATCACATGCTGAGTTTCACCCTGAAGGTGCTTACGTGCCGTAATTGAGTCATCTCTTCTGGCTGTCATGCACCGAGCAGTCTGAGGGCTCCAACTAAGGCATTGTGAGGCAGTTTCTAGTTCTGAAATATATTCTTGTGGCTGCTTTTCAGGCTGTGGACACCGGCCTGGCTGCACTGGCCCCATTAATAGCATCCAGGGAAATGAATCTCTCCTTACCTGTTCTCGCAATTCCTGTTTGCAATCTCTGCCACCTCCATTTCCCCACACATTTCCTGGGGCTGATTTTTCTGTGTTTATGGCTGTGGTAGCACTGAACACAAGCATTTAAGGGAGCAGAGAGGGCAGGAGTGAGACTGCTCATAGCCTTCTGCTGTCCCCTCATCCTTCTGGTGGTGTGAGGGCTGGCAAAGAGCTGGATGGGACTCCAACCATCCATGTCCATCTGCCTTTTAGGGCCCTTACCCAAGTGATTTCCTTCTTGCTGTAGACAGTGGGAGACTCTGAGGCAGCCAATGCTCTGTCTGTGCTGGGAGCCAA
Organism: Pachyramphus minor; assembly: GCA_013397135.1. Classification (NCBI taxonomy): domain Eukaryota; kingdom Metazoa; phylum Chordata; class Aves; order Passeriformes; family Tyrannidae; genus Pachyramphus; species Pachyramphus minor. Next base: position 695,470 of record VYXB01000436.1, on the reverse strand, counting down.
ATCCTAGAGGTGGAAAATGCTGTGGAGAGCATCCTTCCCTGGGGCCTGGTTGGGTTATCCATGGCTCAGCACGGGCTGCTGCAGGGCTGGGCACTGGGAAGGAGTGGAGATACAGCCAGTGGAGGGACTTGTGCCAAGAGTTTGGTGTCCTGGGCAGGATGAGCTTGCCACTCTGCTTAAAGGAGGTTTTTAGGAGTGCAGTTGGCAGGAGTCACTCGCAGCAGTGCCTGTTTCTCCACCTGTCATCCCTCATTCCCTGTGCCCATAAATAAACCAGCCCTGCTCCTACCTGCATACCTGGGGTTTTTAAGAGGATGCTGCTTCTCCCTGTGGAGGAGTCGACTCCTGTGTGTTGTCTGGGTGATGCTTCCTCTCCACTCATTAAAATCCCACACTGCAGGGACAGACCAAGTGTCCTGGTTCAGCCCTGCAGGTGGTGAGTGGCACTCCCACCCTCCAAACTCCACAGTCACTTTGTGCTCCTGTTCCGTGGATTCCTGCCAGCAGATCTCCATGTAAACCCGAGACAGACAAGTGGTGCAATGACTGTTTCTTGCTTTCCCAAGGACCAGAATGGGGACAGCCACCATGTGGGAGACCTGAAGATCTCAGGAAAAGAGTTCCTGTCGTTACCTGCGAGGACGAGGAAGTACCGGGAACACCAATCCAGTTCGGAGAGGAAGCCCCAGGGGCCAAGTGCATCACCCTTGGATGCTGGTGGAGTCCGAGTCCAGGTGTCACAGTCGGTAGGAAGATGATTTTTATAAATTTTTTGTATTTTATTTTAGTGCTGATTTGGGAGTTTCTTGCAGAGAGTGTTCTTCATTTCTGACGTGGGGCAGGGGTGGCCTTTTGGCTGGAAAACAGAGCCTGTGTGCAGCTGTGCCGTGGGCAATTTGGGAAACTTGGGCAGATCAATTTGCCTCTTTGAGCCTCAGAGTTACTGACCATTTAACAGAGCAGTGGTACCAACCTCTATCACAAACTGGTTTATGAGAGACTGGTATTTAGCTGTGATATTTGGAACCTTCTCTTGCGGGACAGGAGGCTGGACCTGAGCTTTCCTGGGACTGTCAGGATGTGATGCCTTGAATTCTGGAAAAACACAGCAGTTTGGACCCCTTGCTTTGTTGAGCTTGATTTCTCAGCCTCCTGGGGCTCATGGGGAGTGGACTTGTTGCCTTCAAGACACAGAGCCCTTCTCAGGTCTTTGATGAGCAGCCAAAAGTGCCGATTGCCTTTGCCAAATGTGGAACCGTAGGTGTTGTTCCCCCTCGTCTCCTGCTCCCACCAATGGTCTGTGTGCAGAGTGGTCTCTTAGAATTCATCAGTCATTAGGCAGAGATGATAGAAATCATTGTCCAGGGGCTTCTCTTTGGAAGCAGTGTAGGTGGAGCACATTTCCTCAGGGGCAGGAGCTGCCCCAGTGTCAGGGATCTGCAGGTCACCGACCTGTTGGGGAGCTCTGACTCAGTCTGTGCTTGTCTCCCTGGATGATGATGGGGCTCCATGTCCTGAAGAGCTCTCCAGGTGCCTTTTTGATGTCTTCAGCCTGACAACTGAGCTGTTTGTGGGCCGTTACCTTCCGGTTGTGTTGATGTTTGTTGTGACACAGAACAAACACAAAGACTGGGGAGGTTTTCCTGCAGCTGTGTTGGTTTTGTTCTCGGTCCTGGAGACAGGGATCACACCCACAACCATGGCATGCTTCTGGGTCGTGGGAGGGGGCTTGGAGATATCTGAACTCTGTGATCTCAAGTGAGAAGCCCCAAGTCCTCAGCCTGTTGCCAGGAGATACGAAGAGTAACAGGGAAGATCAATGATCTCATGGTGCTTGGAAGTATTTAGGCTTTTGCTTTATACTGAGTCTGTAACACACTATCACAGCCCTGATTATGCAGCGATTCCAGATGGAATAAATCCAAGCCAGGAAAGATAGGCCTATTTTTTCTTGGCATTTAAGAAAAGTGAAATTAAATATTTTCATGCTGGGTCTGAGCTGCAGAGCTTGGGATGAAGCCTGGCTGTGGAGTGGGGATGCTTGAAAGTGTTTCTGGCTCTGAGTCCTTTGTTCCTGGTCTGTGGATCGTGGGGAGAATGTATCCTGCTCTACCTGTGTGCATGGGTGTGTGTACACCTCCCTTTTTACCACAGACATTCCCGATTTTCAGTTCTCTGGCCACTGGAGACAGGATCTTCACACTAACTGGGGTGGTTTTTTTAGACTTCTCTGGGATCGTTCTTCATTCCCAACAGTGCTCTTGGAAATGGTCTGATGGGAAAAGCATTTCCTACTGCTCACCGGTGCAAACATGATCATTGAGAAGGAAAACAAAGCTCATCTGAGCCAGAAAGGAGACAGCAGCATGGGGGCACACAAGGCAATACAAAGGCAGAAACCCCCCCCCCACTTCTGCCAGAAATAGCCTTGTATTTTTAACTCAGACATTCAGCCAGAGACCAAACAAAAGCCACGCTCCATCAAGAGCCAGGAAAAAGCTTTCCTTGGGAGTGTAGCTGTGGATCCTTAGGCTGTGTCTAAAAGTGGCCCTGTGGGACCTTGCCAAGCACTGGTGACCTCCTGGCAGTGCCCGTGGGGTTCAGTGAGTGGCTGTGACAGGGCGTCTCTGTGGGACCTCCCGGGGGACACAGCGGGGTCACTGCAGGGGAATTTTGTTGTGTGGGTGCTCCCAGCCTGGATCTGTAATGCTTAAAATCAATGTTGTCTTGCCAAAGGCAAAGTAACCCATTGCCTTGTGTCCTGCTGTTGTCCCCTCTGTCAGGGAGTGCTGGTTCTGGGTGGGTTTTTTGAAAAGCTGCAGTTCCCATCCATGGGAACTTTTATTAATCAAACGTTGCAAACCCCTCACAAATGGGAGAGAAGCTTTTTCAAGTCAGTCTGTTCAGACAGGAATCCCCCCAGATTCCTCATTTTGTGAATGCTCAGAGCAAAAATTCTCTTTAATGCATCAGCAAACATCGAGTCCTTAACTCGAGGTCAGCTCTGATGGTTGATGTAAGGTGCTTTTATGGGGTGCCACAGTCCCTGCTGTCCCACCAGCGCAGGCTGCACACGTGGTCCTGTGTTCTTTTCTCCCAGGGTCAATCTGCAGAGGGGAACCCAGGCTGTGTGCAGGGATTCCCGGGAAAAAAACTCATCCCAGGACTCCCAGGTGGAGTGAGGCAATCTCTGGATAAAGTCCTGCTGCCAGCACAGCCACTGACCTCCTTCCCAAGGGGCTCATGCAACGAGCAGCTCCCGGGATGGGGAGTTCCTGGGGGAGCAGTACCTGAGTCAGAGCTGCTGGATTTGCCACCCATGGGTGTTCACCTCCCCCTTCCCCGTCCTGTGCCGGGGTAATGCTGCCTCCCTGCCAGCCCTGGGGAGGTTACAGAGGCGTGATGGTGGCTGCAAAGTTGTTTGAGCTTTGGATGGCAGGAGCTGTGGTGGTTGTTATTAGCATTGGTGATGATGCTGCTAATTACTGAGCTGCTGGGAAACTCCCCATGGGAGGGGGCGGGACAGGGGAGGCGAGGCAGGGAAAAGTGCAGGGAGGCGAAGTGAGCCGGGGGATGGAGAGGAGCCTGTCCCTCCTGGCAGCTCTGTCAGGCCCTGAGAGAGGGGCTCATCCTGCTGGCAAAGCCGTGGGGATGCTGGGATGGATAGGAGAAGCCATGGCCCAGGCGCTGCGTAAGGTAGGAGAGCGTGGCAGGTCCCTCCCTGTGCCTCAGACCTTCTGCCACTGCTGTGCTGGTGCTGCCCGTGGTGCTCACACAGGAGGGTCCTGGGGCTGGTGGGGCAGAGAGGAGCTTCCTCATGGGGAATCCCCCCATGAAGTGGGGGAATTTCCCCACTGGGAAGGACCAGCACTGCCTGGGTCTGGGGATGGGCAAGGACAGGGTCCTGTCCACCTTTGAGATCAGGTGTGGAGCTCCCATGGGAATACTCAGGGCTGTGAGTGCCTGCTTCTCCCCAAAGATTGGTTTGGTCTGGGAGAAGCTGGTGAGGGTGAGACATGTTTGGTCACATTTTTGCTCTGTTGCAGCAGAGCCCTGAGCAGAAGGAGCTGTGTTAGAGCTCGGTCCTTGTGCCCGCAGTTGTGGATGGACAGATCCAAGTCCCTCTAAATCCCTCCCTGGGACTCGTGCAGTGCACACCTTCTGAGTTTCCTCTTCTCAAATGAACATCAAAGCAGAGGTTTTGTACTACATGAAGCTTGCAGACATCAAAGGCTTGCTCATGAATTTAACCCCCCTGCTCCACTGTGGGGAAGGTCATAATGCTCCTGCTTGGGATTGACTGGGTAAGAGATGTTTTTTAGGGGGTTACTAGAAGGTAACTAGAAGGTTACTAGAAGGATGGGATTTTTCTAACACTTCAAAACATCAGAGATTGTGTCCCTCACCCTCCTCTCTGAGAGAGCAGCCACTATGGAAGAAGGAGAGGATCCATAGGAGAAAGGGACTGTGTATTCCATAAAAGACTGCCTGGGGAGGGGGTGGGAACCTGCCTCAATTCTGGGCCTGGTGTTTAAGATCAGCACTGCACTGAAGTCTCTGAGGTCAGTGGGGCTGTGCATGTGCCAGAGCTGCACTATGATGGGTCAAGGTCCAACAGCTGGAGCAAAAACCATGGGGACAGGTGAGGATCAAACCCACTCCTCTCCCCTCCCTGGGGATCTGTGCTCTAGAAATGGTCCAGTTCCTCTGGACTCTCCCCTTCCCAGGGAGTGCACCAGCTGGAGGGAGCTCTCCAAACCTGTCCCCCACCCTGTCCTCAGCAAAGACCATTTATAGTCAAGAGAAAGAGGAGCTGTGTTTGATTGCAGTGATGACTTGCAGAGATGGGTTGCTGATGTATTTAGACACTGAACAATTTTCAAGCTGCATCGCCAGACATTCCCTAGGACTGATGTTTTTATAAGGCCTTTTTTATGATTACAGTGAGAAGCAACCATAAAAGAAGGGAAAGTTTTGTAGATCATAGCTCCCCACCCCAAAGGCAGGTTGCCAGAGCTCTTTTGATGGTTTTCTGTCTCGTGATTTCCTGGGGGATTGTTGGGTTGCAGGGTGCTCGTGGTTGACCCTCTGCCTGGCCTGCAGGTGTGAGGGTTCAGTGCTGGGCTCAGTGGCTGTGGCAGGGAGGTGCTGCCTGTCCCTGCTGAGCCACATGTTGTGCAGGCAGTGCTCAGATGTCAGGTGTCCCCATCCATTCCCTCTGACTTCCCTGGGCATTGTGGAATGGGCTGGGTGGATGCTGGGGTGGAAGGATGCATCAGTCTCGGGGGCTTCTGGCCCCAGAGCATCATTTCCCTGGTTGTCTTGTTTGAGAGGAGGTTTTAAACTGATGCTTCCTCAAGTTCCTCAGGAGCTGGAACATGGGGTTTGCACCAGGCAGCCTTTGCTGCTCTGTGCTGTCTCTGCATCTTCCCTCTCTTTTACCATCAGGTTGGTCACTGCTTCATCTCAGTGATGTGTGAACTCCCTCAACTCAGGGCAGTGCAAAGCACACCCTCCTTTGTCCCACAGCCTTGATGTTTGTTTTACTGCAGGGCTATAATTATGCCATTAGTGTTGGTCAGACTTTCTGGTGTAAACGTGCTCCCAGAGCCAGGGGAGTGGAGAGGAAGGGAGAAGGCAGAGCCAGGGAGAGAGAGGGAAGGCAGCTGCTGCTAAATTTAAGCCTGTTCCTATGACACCTGGAGGCTGCTGTGGTGGTGTCAGTCCTGTTGGAAGTGAGCAGGTAAACACTGAGCCGTGGTTTGTTCTTGCAGTGTTTTATCTTCCTGTTCAGCTTGTGGGACCTTCCAAGGTGCTCCAGGCAGATGCAGACCCAGGAGGGAAGGCTGTGCTATTTCCTAGCTGGAGGCAGCGTGCTGCACCAGGAAACCTTCTGGAGAGCTCAAGCCTGACAGGTACTGGGAGACTCTTCCAGGGATTTGGGCTGTCTGGAGAAGCAGCCAGGGATCTGGTTGTCTCCAGGGAGTCACCTGAAATTGTCTGACCTGCCTTTCTTTGCGTCTCTTTGTTAAGCTGTCGGGCCCTTCTTTAGCTCCTGTGCTCTGACTCAGGTGGGCTGGTTGCACAGATTCTGCCTGAGCTGGGAGGGGTGTCAGAAACACTCTCCCAAATCCAGAGAGGCAGCAGAGCCAAAGCTCTTGGGAGTTTTGCAGTGCAGAGCCATAACACGCTGTTCCTCACTGGGACTTTGGTGCTGGCAGGGGAGGCAGGGAAATAAATGTGGGGACAGAAAACCTCTGCAAAGTGACTGCACAGAGAACTGGGGGGGGGAGGCAGCAGCGTTTTCTGCCTTGTGCTGCATTCATTGCCTCAGAGGCAAATTATCAGTTTCTTCCTTAAATATTAACAGCTGCCAGGTAATGAATTCCCCCTCTCTGTTTTATAATGGCACTAAAATTGGGATTTGCCTTGGTTTTCTCTGTAATTATCCCGTGAGGCTGTGTGAGTGAGAGGGAGGCAGGGCCCTGCTGGCTCTGCTGCAGGAGTGTCCTGCCTGGGGGACTGAGCCCAGGCACGACCCTTCCCGAGGGCAGCTCTGGGGCTGCACCAGCTGCTGCCTGAGGTTCAGGGCTTTATAGTCCTTCTTCAGGTCCCTTTTTCTCCTGCAGAGGTGGTTTGGGAGGGAGACTCACATGCATAGTTGGAGTCAAAGCCAGAATTACCTGCCAGGCTCCTCAGACTGAGTAGAAACGAGACCCTGTCACCACTTAGGATGCAGGAAACTCCCATGTGCTCGCTGGGACAGGGCTGATGGTGGCAGGGCACGTGGTGTGGGCTGCAGGGATCAGTATCCTTAAAGTCCCAGAGATCAAGATGAATTCCTTATCTCCATCTTTGGGGTGTTCTTGTTGCTTGCACACCCTCTTTCTGCCTTTCCCCGCTCCTCCTGTCCCTTGTTTTCCCTCCTCCCAGACTGAGGTCAGGCTGTGAATCAAAGCCATGCTGTGTGGAAGGGAGATGGGAGGCAGGATTTGGACAAGCCTGTGCCTGAGCATCAGCCACACACAGAGAAAAGAACACGCTGGCTGTGCCACGTGCAGGATGGTGGCCAAGCCCTGGGCTCTGCAGAGGTTACACCAAGGACCCCCAAGGTCTGGGTGCTTCTCAGATCCCTTGGGATGAGGATCAGGGGAATGGAGGAAAGCACATATTCCATCCATAACTGATCAGAGGTAGAAAACTAAGCTAAGAAAGAGCCACTTACCACAGGAATCTGCTCTAGGGAGGAGATAAAACCTGAGCTGGTTGTCCAAGGACCCCAGACAGACCTTTGTTGGAGGTTATGACTGAATGTCTGCCACTGGCTGGTCCAGTGGTCCGGGCTGGAAGTGACTCACCAAGCTACCAAAATCCATTTTTCTTGCCTTGACTCATTGAAAACTGAGTTTTCATTTATTGGCACTTTAAAGCCATAACTGAGGTCTGCTCTCCTCCTTGCACAACCTTTCCTCCCGGCAAACTGTCAGCCATCAAGTGGTAGGAGACAGTAAAAGACATGTTACACTCACCATTTCCTAGAAACTGTCACTTTAAAGAGAACAGCACTAAAAAAAAAAGGGATGAATTGAAGCCAGACCCAGAGCAATAAAGCTCCAAGTGTTTGATTTCTCTCCAAACCTGGAACTTTTCATTCATTTCTCAGGTCTCTGCTGTACCTGGGGCACTTTGTGTGTTCCCAGTTCCGGCCTCTGGCTCTGCCAGAAGAGCTTAAAGAAAAATCCTAGTCCAGGTTCTCTTTGGATGTAAATCCCTGGAGCTGGGATGACACCAGATGACCCAGAGGCCTCTGGTGACTGGGGGTTGTGGTTGTTTTTCTTCCACAAGTGTCCCTGAGCTCTGAGCCGTGGCTGGTGGGGTCTGGTGTGTAAGGGAGCACCTGATGGATCCCTGGGGATCTCTGTGCTGGGAAGGGACTGTGGTCTGGCTGTACCTGCTGAGCTGTGCTCTCTGTTGCTTGGTGGGTCTGCTTGGTGTAGAATCTTTTCTATACTGAGAACCTGTGTTTCTCTTTATCTAAATTATATTTAAAAAACAGGAAATGCACCCTAATATTATGTGTTTTGGGTTTCCTTTAAGGACAGACCTGTGGCAGTGCAGGAGCTGTAGAACCAGACCAGTTTTGTCTGTGCCTTATCTTGGATAGTGGCTGTTTCCAGCTGCTGGGGCAGGGCTGGAGGCTCCCCCAGAGGACACAAACACAGCACAGCCTTGGGGCAAGTTTGGGGTTTGTCTCTTACTGCCCAGGTTTGGGGAGGCCAAATCACCCCCCCGTGAGCTGCCACTGGGGCATCCTGCCCTGAGGCCACCCCACTGCCTTCACTGGCACCAGGCAACTCCATCCCAGCGTTCATTTGTGGGCAGGGAGGGGAGTTCACGGAGCCAGTGATGGGCAGTGACCTCCTCAGGTGATGGGTTGTTCCTTAACCCACTGCTTTTGGGTGGATGTGGTTCCATCCAGTGCCAATCCTCTCCTCTGGATTTAGGATAGCGGAGGTTTTGGGGTCTTTCTGGGCTGTCCTTGTCACTATACTTGGACTAGGAGCAGAAAACTGAGGCTTCCTGGGAGCTGACTGAGGGTCCTCCACGGTTGCAGGAGTCAGGAGCAGGATGTGAATCCATAAATCAAAGGAGCCTGAACGGAGGAAGGTTCAAACACCGTTTCTCAGAGCTCTCATGATAAAACCCACCGTGGTAGCAGGAGGGTTGTTCCCTCTGCCCCTGTCTGAGTGTGAAGGCAGCTCGGGGGCTGTCAGGGTCAGAGGTGCAGGCAGGCAATTCCCAGCTGGACAGAGGCTGTCCCTGTTTTTGGCAGTGGCTGCTGGGGAGGGCACAGCCTGTGTCAGGGTTAATGGGGCCATCACCAGCCTCTGCTCACACCTCACCTTCAGCCTCTGTCCATGTCCCCATTAGCAGTGCTATTTTTAAGCCTCCCAAGGCAATTAACACCAATTAATCTAAAAAAGCCCAAATAATGTTTTTTTTTCAGAGCCCCTGGCTCTTTTCTGTTCTTTTAGCCCCAGCCCTGGCAGAGCTGAGCCCGGAGAAGGACTCTGTGTGCAGGGACTGCTGGGGAAGCTTCCTGGGGAGATGTGCAGTTAGAGCAGGGCCCCAATCCATCCCCTAGATCCAACTTTTCCATCCTGGATCGTGCTGCCTGTGCCCACAGGGAGAGTCCCAGTTCCCTGCAGTGCTTATTGTGCCAGAGGAGAGGGGGAACCACCTCCTGCAATGGCTCTGCCATGACCTGAGAGCCAGCAGAGAGTGAGAGCACCGAACGTGCCTGGGGATGGGAGGTGCAGCTCCCCCAGGATGTGCAGGGAACTCCCAGGAGGACTTTGTTTGCCTGTGTCTAAAGCCATTTGCATCCCAGTATTCTCTGGGCACTGTCATGTGGAGCAAACCCCAAACAGGGTGTAGTTTCATCCTGCCCTTTACAGCAGCAGGTACCAGATGCTTTTGGCTGATAGGAGAAGCTGCTCCTGCCTTTTCATGTGATTTTCGTCTTACCTGTTTAAACTCTTCTGAGCCGGGCTGTGTCTGACCATCCCTGCGATGGCAAACCCACAGGTACCAGCCCCAGGAACCCTCCCTGCCCCAGCAGGGCCAGGATTTCATGTTCTGTGGGGTGCCTTGCACAACAAAGCCTTGATCTCGAACGCGGCCTTCAGGCACTACCGGAGTGTGAGTAAATAATAATTAAGATCTGGGCGTTTGCTGCAGCGAGGGGTGTTTATGTGCAGGCTGGATGTGTTATGGGTGCTGATGTAGATGGGTGTGCACAGATCCACCACCAGCTTCACCCTCACCACCACCCCTGGTGAAGGTGCCGCATCTGTTCAGCTCCCTCTTAAAACATCGCTGCGCTGAGAGCAAGTAGGTGTCTAAATAAAAGTCTGCTTCAGGAAAGCAGCACAATTTTGGCAATCCAGAGACAAGGAGGCCTTTTTGCAGAGCGTTTTCAAAGCAAATTGTCAGGAGCTTCCAATTTGAGAGGCAGGGAGAGCAGTGGTTGGGGGGAGGAGGGCACCTCTGCTGCTGGAGCGTTGGATCATCCCCATCTCCAAAGAGGAAGGTGCCCTTTGCTGGCCGTGACCTCCCCTGCCTCCCCATCACCTCCTACTGCTCCACAGGCCTGGCAGTGGGGAGGTGCTGCTCTGGTGGATAGAGCAGGTGACTGGGAGTTGAGCTCCATATATTAACCTTGCCCTCTGTGCTAATTAATCAGGAATATGGGTTATATCCTTTAAAGCAACGGAGTTATTTTGGTTTAGCAAATTACTGCTGCTCAGCTGAGACTCCACAGCCGAGCGTGGTCCTGTTTCCATCCCCTTCCAACTGCAGAGTAAATCACTGCAAATGGTGGTAACTCAAACAGTGTTTTGCTGCTTGGGTGGGTGTTGGTGTGCACAGCCAGGTACCATAGCTCTGGGTGAGGGTGAGCATTGGATACACTCCAAAAACTTTCTGCTTGTTGGCACTCACTTATAACCTGAGATGTTTTAAGCAAGTAGTTCAGGGTCACTCCTACTTTTGGTGTTTAAGGGATGCTCCAGGTTTTTGCTGGGACAGCTTGACTTCTATATCACTCATCTTCCACAGGCTGGAGAGACTGACCTGGAGTCTCTTGTTATGGTGCTTCTACCTTGTCTCCTCAGTTAGTAAAACAAGCTTCAGGTGCTAAATCCAGCCTGGTGTGTTTCTGTTAAATGGTGACAGGGAAACCCAGCCTGGTGTGGTAAATGCTGTCAAAACCCAAGTGGAAAAGTCACTACATTAACCTGCAGAGACTGTTTGAATGCACATATTGCCTCCCAGAGAGAAGCCAGAAGTCATTTCCATGCCATGGGCACACTGGTCTCATCAGTGAGGGCTGGGCTGACCTGTGATTCCAGGGCAGGTTATTGTGTAGCTGAGGAAAAAGAGTAAATCCAATATTAATGTGGTTGTTGCAGAGTGGCCAAATCTGGTCACAGTGGCAGGAGCTTCCAGACAGTTGGATCAGCTCTGCGAGCAGCAGAGGTGTCAGTAACACTTCAGCCAGACACCCACGAGGCACAACACGCTCCCTCCCAAAAGGAAATCAGGAATTACATTGTCACCTGCTGTTGAGCCACAGGTGTGGATTGAAGCCCTGTGTGGCAGCAGGGCCTGGTCCCAACAGGTCAGCACTTACTGTGTTACGGAAAGAGGGAGCGTGGGTGAGTTATTTTGATTTTGTTTGGAACAATAAAACCCAAGTTATTTGAAATCTTAACAACAGAACCAGCTTTTAGCACCGGCGTTTATAGGGATGAGTGGGCGAGTTGTTTAAAGGGGAAAAAAAAAAAAAATCTTTGAAAACAGTCCAAGTGAGGGTGATAATTTCATGCTACAAGGGAAGCATGTGCACGTCCTGGGTTTGGGCAGGGTGTGTATGGTCTGTGCCAGGGGCTGGGGCAGAGCACCCTGCAGGGCACACTCAGTCCCTGGCTCAGAGCTGGGACCTGACGGTGCAGGGGGTGTCTCTGCAGATCACAGACATCTCACTCACTCCCCTTTCCTGCACCCTGAACCCAGAGCGGAAATGTTGTTTCCTCTTGTTGTTCCAAGCACCGACCTCTGTGAGTGTGGGCTCTGTCCCTGAGTTGTTACCCATTCTCTGCAGGAGTCCTGGTCTCGGGTCCCACCCAATTTCCATCTTTCTAATTACTGTGTGACTCCTGGAAAAAAATGTACTGGTGTGGAAAAAGCATGGGCAGTTCCCCAAAGCTGCATTTGTTCAGGCTGAAGAAATCTACAACTTTTGCAGTGAAACGTGAGAGTGAAGTGTAAGAGGGCAGCGTAGACAGAGAGCTGAGGGTGCCACCCAGGCTTTGTCTCTATTTTTCCCCTTTGGAAAGCTCCTTCTCCTCCCAGTGCCTCGTTTCACTGCCAGAAATCCCCATTTCACAAATGTGAGGTAAGAACAGCTCTTTGGCTGCTGTGTGGCTTTTCCATCTTTCCCTCTTTAAAGCCCTGTTGCGATTAGAAATTTCCCTCTGTTGAGCAGTGGTACATTTAAATCAGGAGGTACTTATGGCTGAGCAGCTCCAGCTTTTGCAATAAGACACAAAAAAAAAAAATCACATATCTAATAATATGAGGAGCAGGAGGACTATCAGGAGCTAAAAATGGTCCTTCAGTATTTTGGTGCTTTAAATCCAGGCGATCATATTGTGTCTGGGTGTGCACAGAGCATTTGGTGCCGCGGTGCCTGTGCCTGGGGAGCCGAGTGTGTTTGCAGATGTAGTTTAGGAGAATCGATCCCAATCTATTTTTAAGGTAAAGTGAGTGTGGCGGGTGGGAGGTGAGGAGGTGGAAGGAAAGCTAAATATTCACGTAGCTCCACTGTGTGTTTAAGAGCATCATCTAATAACTCGAGGGGGATTGTGGCAGCAAGGTGAGGGAGAGAGGAGCCTTCTCTGGAGCCCACACCCCCCCCTCCCTGTGCCAGGGCACCGGAGAGGCTCTGGGAGGAGCAGGGCTGTCGCTTTAAGCCTCATCTCGCACCCAGCGGGTCACTGGAGCTGGCGACGTTCTTCACATGGCTCCGCGCTCCGCATAAATCGGCGCTCCCGGAGCGGGGCTGGGAGAGCTCCCGGCGCTGCCCGAGCATCGCTGCCCTGCGAGGGGAGGTCGTTCCTGCCCCTGGACATGTGAAAGCTGGAGCCCGGGGAAGAGCTGGCTGCTGAGGTCAGTAAGGAAAGCTCGCGTTTTGTTTGTGTTTCCTTCTTTCTGTGAAATGAGAGGCTGGATCGGGAGGAGGAGGAGGAGGAGGTAGATATAGAGACACGGAGGAGAGATTCACTCAGGCCGGGATGTGCCTGTGTATGCTCGGGGGTTTTAAAGTTTTCAGATAGCTTCAGCGTGAACTTTTAATTATTAATATTTTTTGCAACTTTATTACTGATATTTTGGCAACTTTGTGGGCTGCAGGCAGTGCTCAGGCTCTTGGGCTGTGCTGTGTCTCACAGCAGAGGGTGCTGAGGGTGAGTGGTGGATCCCTGAGCCCGGGGGGGGGCACACGGGGTGTCTCCCACCAGCCCTGCCCTCGGGGGGAGCGTGGCAGCGGCACCGAAGGACTGGCATGGAAAGGGAAGTGATGTCCTCAGCAAAGACCAGGCGAGTTTTCCAGCTCTGCTGACTCTGGAGATGACGGGCTCCTCAAGGAGTGGAGACTCCAGCCGAGGTGCTGGTGGCCAGGGACTGGGAGAGCCCCTGAGAGATGGTGCTCCAGGCATTTCACCTCCTGGTGAAACAGCCTGTGGCTTTCAGGCAGGGCTTTCCTTCCACTCCTCTCCTCCAGCCCCCACTTGCCGTTCGGGAGCTCTCTGCAAACCTCCCCCTCGCTGCCCTTCACCAGGTGAGATGGGGAAGTTCAGAGCCTGATGGTTTGGGGTTTGGGGTTGTGCAGCCCCCAGGGTGGGTTCTCCAGGGTGAGGTGTTGGGGTGCACTGACAGGGCAGCCCTGGGGAAGGTGCTCCTGGCACCACCAGCCCCGCTCCTGCCTGGGGGTTTTGAGGTCGGCTGCCTTGAAAAGGGCAGAGGTGAGGAGTGGTGGTGTGTCTGGTTCACAGAGGGACAGGCAGATAAAGCATGGCACAGAGAGGTGGATGTGTGGGAATGAGTATCTGCCAGGCCCTGGGCACATAATGCTGCCAGAACAAGGGGCACCGTTTTCCAAGGATTGTCCACCAGGGAGAGCTTGGCCCTGGGGACCAGTTGCTGGTCCTGCCCCAGCTCTGCCCCTGCATCTCTGCAGGATGTGGGCAGGTCACGTCTCCAGGTTGTCTCCTCCCTGAAATACGGTGGAATTGTGGTGGACACGTAAATGCCAAGGCAGTGTGTTCTGAGGGGGTGGCAGTGAAAACAGCTGCGTTATCCCTGAACCCGCTGCCGTCCTCACTCATCCCTGACCCAGCCACCGACCAGATGCCTTCGAGCAGCAGCTCCTGAGGTAGATCCACTGTGCCACATCCACTGGGATCTGTTGGCTGCTGGGCAGCAGGTCCTGCCTGCAAATCCCCTTGGAGGGCTGGGCAAAGCAGCCCTTGAGCCTGACGGCTCCTTCCTGCATCGGGACAGGTCTGCAAGAGGCTGAGCCTGGAGGACAGGAGGGGAACCAAAGGCAGGTCAGTGCCCTGGGGACACCAGTTGTGGGAGGGCAGAAGCTGATCTGACAGAGGGACAACGTTTGGCCCTTTGGGTGGCTCATGAGAGCATCAGCAGTTTGGTTTGGTGGGAGAAGCTCCTTTTGAAGGGGATGTTTCCCCCAGGGAATCACTGGTAGATGTGCCATGACTCGGCCAGCACAGAAAGATCTGGTGGTGTTTGTGGGTCTCTGGAGCCCTGTCCCAGAGCACTCTGAGAGCAATTCAGACAGGTTTTGGTGGATTCAGCAGTGAGTGTGGGAAGAGCTGCTGTGGGGGCAGCAGGAAGCTGTGGGAGAAGCTGCCACCTCCAGAGTGTTGGGTTGAAGGTACCTGTGACTGCAGGTGTTGGTGCCTGGAGGGGGGTATGGGCTGCTTGGGGGCCAAAGAGAGACTGGGGACAGGGTGGGATGGGTCTTGGGAATGGGAATGTGTCAGAGAAAGGCTCTCACGGGTGGGTAGCGGCTCCAAGGGTGGAAGCCCTGTGGGTATCTCTGGGCTGTGACTTCAGGTGCTGTGAGCTGGGAAGTGGTTTGATTCCTGCAATTAGGTCTTCTGCCTTTGTTTAACGGCTTTCCTGACTCCAAGTGAAAATGTCTGGGGGGGTTTAGGCACAGGAGTTGGTTTTGACTTTCTTGCCTTTCCTGGCATCGCTTCAGCCTTGGCTTCACCTGCACACCCTGAGTGTCCGGGCTGAGGCATTTCCCCAAGAGATTCTTCTGCGTGTCCTGCACGTCTTGGGCAGAGCTGGGCAGTTCCAGGACTTTATTTGGTGTGAGTGAGAGTTTATCAGAGAAGAAATAGGGTGGATTTGTGCTCCTCCACAGGGTAGTGACCTGCAGGGACTCCCAACCCCTCCTGGAGGGCCCGTGGTCCCCTCCTGCAGGGAGAGGGGGGGAGTGGCAGCAGGATCTGCTCCTCGCTGCCTTTCCAACACCTCACCTGTGGTTTGCACATCCTGAATCCACCCAGGCAGGTTAAACAGCCTGTTCATCCATAGGCAAGGGAATGTATGCAAAAGCCTGGATGCCTTCCAGGAGAGAGAGTGTGTCAGGAGGGAGAGTCCTGCTCCCTGGCTGTCCCGAGCCAGGTTGCTCAGCTCTGTGATGGGCTGGTGGTGTCCAGGTGGGAATACCAGTGTCAGAAAATGGGAACAAAGCTCTGATCCCCATGAATGGGACCTCCACCTACCTGGGATGGAGCTGTCCCTGTCTTCCTGGGGTCAGAGACCAGAGGCTCCACACTTGTCCCCTAATGGGGAGAGGTGTGTGCTGAGTGTGTTTGCAGCAAGATCTGCCCCGGGGTGAGCTCTGCTGTGCCAGCAGCCCCTGGGCTGTGAGTGCCAGCAGAAGCCCCAGGTCCCTCTGCCCCGTGCAGACAGGGCTGGTTTCAATTTTGTGACAGCATCTGGCTGACCACAGGAAGGTGGCAGTTGGCAGAATTTGGGCAGTGCTGGAAGCAGAGGGTGGGGGATGAGGCCAGGCAGGGACACCAGCCATGGGGTGAGTCTTGGGGCTGGGAACCGAAGGCTGCACACCCTAAGCATTTAGGGACCTGGGCCCGTGGTGCCTGGTGTGTGTGTCTGTCCTATGGCTGTTGCTCAGCCCCGTGTGGGGATGCCCTGGATGTGCCAAGCCCTGGGCAAGCACAGATGGTGAGCCCCGGGGTGTGATCACACTTCCATCTGCCCTCACAGCTCCTGCCTCGGGGCTCAGAGCAGACTGGGAGGGAGGGAGCCAAGCTCTCTGTGCCTTGTCACATTTGGGCATTTTAATTAGAGAGGTGCAGGTTTGGCTGGGGCAGTGCTGGAGGGAGCCTGGTGTCCTCAGGTGCTGCCCTGTGGCTCCAAACAGCCCGGCTGTGTGAGCCGCAATCGTGGCCCACAGGCACAGACCTCCTGCCCCTCACCGGGAGGTACCCAGGCACACAGCCAGCCCCATCCCACACTTCCATGCACTGGCTGCTCTTCCTGCTGATTCAGAGCATCCTTTCCTCTCCCAGACACGTTGTGAGCAGGGATCCCAACACCCCAAATCGAAGGGTCTCTGGCAGGACGGGCCCCAGGGCAATCTGGTCTCTGTCGGGGGGCCCGTTGAGCTGGGGGCTCTGGCCACACCCTGTCAGGCTGCTCCTGCAAGGGGGAACTTGTCCTGTGGATCCAGCACTGCTCTGACTTACTCCGTGTGGTTGTGGGGAAGCTGGAGGAAGGCTCGGTATGAATGAGCCGCTTCCTCCTCTAGCCTGAAATTTGGGTCACACAACCCAACACAGCAGAGCTGTGAGAGATGTAGTTCACCCTTGGTTCAAGCTTTGATTTCCAAGGTGCAACTGTTGATGGTTCAGAGGATGGATCCATGAACAGATCGGCACGTGGAGGGAGGTGAGAGGGGTTTTTCCCCTCCCCGATCAGCTCCCTCATTGCTAATGTTCCTCTCTGGCCCGCTGCTAATTTTGACGCTGCCCTAAATAGAAGCTGAGAGCATCTCATCTGCTTCGCTTGGCATACAGGAAAATTGTTTTCCTTCATTTACCCAATCCAACTTGTGGCTTTAACCCTGTCAGCACAAGTCTCTCCCTGCTGCAGAGCTCCCATGAAGAGCTTTGCCTGCCCCTGCCCCAGGGAAGAGCTCTGCTGGGAATGGCACTGCGTGTGGTGGGATTGGGAAGGCTCCCAGGCTGCCCAGAGTGGCCACCAGCAGAGCTGGGAGAGGGACTTTGCTTCGTCAGGAGCCAAGGGGATCCCTTCTCTGCTGGAGAGTCTGGCACTCGGGGCTGGCTCTCCCTGTGCCCTCTCCATCTTTCCAGCGGGATGTGATGCCCCCCAGGAGGGATCCAGGGCTCCTGCCCAGACTCTGTGCTGGAAAATAGCACAGACAGACCCAGTTGTAGGAGGTTTTGGTTGGTTTCAGTTGTGGTATTTTTTTCCAGCAACTGGTGGGACCAGCTCAGCACTCAGGGACCGTCCCTGAGCCTGGCAGATGCCCCTCTTATCACTGGTTAATTTTATCTCCCATTCCAAGGGACTCCTTGGAAAGGTCTGTTGTTCCTGCTCTGGGCTTGCTCTCAGGGCACACAGCCCCTCTCTGTGCTGGAACTGGCTGTTGGACTGGCAGCCTCCAACACAAGCCCTCCTGCAGCACAACTTAAATATATCCCTGTCCAGTGCAAGGTGCTCATTTGGGGCTCTTGTGTAAGAGCTGCTGTCCTGAAAAACTGTAATTTAGTGGCATTTTCAGCTGGGTGACTGTTACAAGTGCTGTGCTGAGGACACAGGGGCACCAAAGGGAAGTGTTGGGGTGTGAGGGGCAGTGTGGAAGGGTTGGATTTAGCTGGTGGAAGAGCAATCCCTGAGCTTGGGCACACCAGACGGAGCGTTTGGAGCTGTTCGGGGTGTTCTGACTCTCTCTGCTCTCTTTTCCAGAAAATCAACCGGACCCCTTCGGATGAGGAATGCTTCTTTGACCTGTTGAGCAAGTTCCAGAGCAACCGGATGGATGATCAGCGCTGCCCGCTGGAGGAGTGCCCGTCGGAGGCTGCGGAGGCAGCTGCCACCCCGGTGCCTGCCCTGGGAGAGCGGATATGTGAGCACCGGGGCGTTCCGAAGGCACTGTTTCTCTGGGAGTGCCGCTGCTCCCGAGGCCTGGCCAGCTGTTGTGGTTTACTGTGGATCCCGTGATGTTTTCCCTAAGCCTGAGCTCTCTGAACTTAGCAGTTCCTTGGCAATCTCCCTCATTATTTAAGGAAGGAAGAGACATTCTTATGTTAATGGTTGCTGAGGGAAAGGCTTGGAGAATGTGAGCTAAGGCTTGGGGAGTAAACTAGGAAGGGAAATAGGGAAATGCAAAATGCACTTGGATTTTTCCAGTGTGGATCCTTAGGTGTTGGCTTTGGAATGGTGAGGTTGGCATGGGGACTCCTGCCCCTTCCATGAAGAAGATGATGGTCACGGCTGAGGGAGCATTGTGAGAACCTGGGGCTGGGTCAGGCTTTCTCAGGCAAGTTAAAATATCACCAGTTTTTGTAATAGTGTTGCCATGGAGGAAGAACTTCTGGATTTTGTACTGTTCTTGGATGCTGTGGTGATAGGTGCTGTGTAAGGACAGAGGAGCCAAAGGGATGGATAAACAGTGGGAAGCTCCAGCAGGCAGACAACGAGCTCGCCCCCAGGAAGAGCTGGGATAAATTGAGGAAGGCGCCTGACAAACAGACGGGACAGGAAAGGCAGGGCTGTGTTTGCACTCGCGTTTTTTTGGTGTTGAGGGCTTTTGTTTAACCCAAGCTGGAGAGAAGCTCTAAAATGCACAGGTTGAACTCCACACTTAATCACCGGCACAAAGGGCTCCCAACAGTCCATTCGAGCTCAGGGATTTGTTTATCAGTTTCCAATCTGTTTATCAGTGCAAACGGCAGAGGAGGAGACCCCCTGACACCGCTCTGAGAGCGGCCAGAGCTGGGCACAAGGAGCAGGGGCTGAAGTGGCAGCGAGAGCAGAGCTGTGCAGAGGTCAGGAAGGCAGGTTGGCTGTGAGGTGAGAGGGTTTTTGTCATCTAAAAATAGGGTGGAAATAAGCATCACTTTGTCAAAAGATGCATTTCTGACACAGAAGTGCATTTGGCTGTAACAGCTGTGTAATTTAGGAGACTGGGTTTAAAATACAGAGCTTTATAAAGAATGCACAAGCAGGCACATGTTCTGTTCGGCTCATTTGGGCTCTGAGCCTTTTGGACGTGTTATTTTCAAGGATTCTTTGTGAGCTGAAGGGGAAGAAACTCATCTTTGCATCAGGGCTGAGATTTTCTTGTGTTTTTGCAGCTCCATGAGCTGGGGCTCCAGGATGAGCTCGCTGTGTCAGGAGGCTCAGGGCAGCCTCTGCCCCAGTGCTTTGTGCTCAGTGGGACAGGAACACCAGTCAGGCTGGATTGGATTTCTTAGTTTTCCTTTGCTTGTCCCTGTCTGAGTGCAGTGTCTGTTGTTTGGGAGCCTTTCCCTGCCCAGAAGCTGCCAGGAGCCAACAGGCTCTTTCCAGTGAGGCATTTCCAAAGGGTCTATAGAGGGTGGATTATGTGTCCTGGTACTGGACCCCCTGGCACCAGCCTGTGCCATCCTTATCCCAGCCTGTGGGCTCACCTTGGCAGCCTCTCCTTGAGTCTGGCCCAAGCAGGCTGGGCTTCTGGGGGGCCTGGGAAGGTGGAAGGCTCAGCCAGGCCTGGGTTTTCCTGAGTACCTGTCTGGAATTATTCCTGACCCTCAGGACTGTGCAGGTGCCTGGCACAGCACCCAGGAACTCTGTGCTCACCTGTGATTGTTGGGCTGGGCCTGGTGCCTCTTGGCTCCAGCTGGGAAGCAGCGTGGAAGTGGCAGTGGAAGCTGCCTGTAGTGCTGGAAAAAACAGTGATCCCACCCAGGCTGTGGTTAAGGTGGGGGCACTGAAATTCCTGGGCTGAGGTGGCACCTTTGGTGGCTCCAGGTGCTGACCAAGCACAGTCAGTGGCAGGGAGCCCTTCAGGGGGTCCAGCAGTGGGACATGGGTGTGAGGTTCTGCTTTTCACCCTGTCACAGCACCTCCTTCCGCCTTGTGCTGCCTCTGGGTCTGTGCCTGTGTGGGAGGGGGGTTGGACAGTGGTTTGGTGAGGAGGATTTGGGCTCTGCAGGCAGAGGGGTGACCCTGCCTTGTCCCCACAGCACAGTCTGCCCTGATGGCGTCTCCGCAGACAGAGGAGTTCTTTGACCTCATCGCCAGCTCCCAGAGCAGGCGCCTGGATGACCAACGTGCCAACGTGGGCAACCTGCCGGGGCTGCGGATAACCCACAACAACCTGGGGCACCTGCGCGTGGAGGGGGACGCCCAGGAGCCTGGGGACGAGTTCTTCAACATGCTCATGAAGTGTCAGGTACCTGTGCTGGGGGCAGGGGAACGGGAGCTCTGACCCCTCTGCTCCAGCNAACATGCTCATGAAGTGTCAGGTACCTGTGCTGGGGAGGGGGGGGGAACGGGAGCTCTGACCCCTCTGCTCCAGCCCTTCCCTGTCATCCTGCCCCACCCTAACACCCCTCTCCCCCCGTGCAGTCCTCCAGGATCGATGACCAGCGCTGTGCCCCCCCTGACTCCATCCCCCGGGGTCCCACCATGCCGGATGAAGACTTTTTCAGCCTCATCCAGCGTGTCCAGGCCAAGCGCATGGACGAGCAGCGCGTGGATTTGGCCTCGGCCCAGGAGGAGGCTGAGGAGGAGCAGCACAGGCCTGGTTCCAGCTAAGAACTGGGCTTTGCTCTGGGGGGGTTGTTTTGGCTTTATTTGGGGTGGGGGTTTTTTAAAGAAAAAAAAAAGTGTGGGTGGTTTCAAACCCGAGGGCTCCTGTGCTCCCACAGACTTGTCCCAGGAGCTGTCCCAGGGCTGTGGGAGCTGGGCCTCCATCCTGTTGCTATGGGAAGGCCCAATGGATATGGGGCACAATTTTTAAAACAAGGGGTTTTTTTAGGAAACACGGCCCCTGTAACACTGGGCACAGGGGAAGGCTTTGGCAGCCCCTTTGCTGATCACCTAAAAACCCAGGAACTCGGAGCAGCCCAGAGGGGTAGTTAACTCCAGCCTTGATGTCTTTTATTTCCACAACTTTTGATTAAGTGGGGGAAGGGAAGAGCACCTTTTCCATTTGGAAGTCCTCCTGTACTGCCTCCATCACAAGTGACTCTGGATCCTTCCCTGGAACGTCTTGCTCAGCTTTGTTCCTTCTACAGGAGAAAATAAGCCCAAGTCTGAGGCCACACCAGTCCTTTAAATCTTACACCACCGCAGCTGCATCGTGTCCCACACACCTCAGAGTGTATTTTAGGTTTGCTGAGGACTCTGCAGAGCCCTGGACACCCCTTGCTTCCCCAGCCCTGGGCAGATCTCTCTTGGGACCTCCTTGGCCGGAGCAAAGCCTCGCTCACCCTGAGCTTTAGTGGGATTTGTTACCTCTGGAGCTCAGCCAGCTGTGCAGCCCCAGGGCAGGGGCTGTGCCTGGGAAGGGAAAGGTCTCTGCTCATGTGTTCAGCCCGTGGCAAACATGAGCAGCTCTGGTGCCACTGAGCCCAGGTCTCTGGCAGGTGAGGGTGCCTGAGGCAGAACCTGCGTGTGACAGGGACCTGCTTCACCAGCCAGCAAAGCTTTCTGCCCACAGCTTGTCCTTCCTCCCTTCTGTGTCCAACAGCAGCTCGGGATAATGGCCCTTCACCCTCTGTTTCTCCCCAAACCAGTGCTGAGCTCTCCTGGCCCTGGCAGAGCTGCTCCAGGCAAGGCACTGTGGCTGTGCCCCACCTGTCCCCAATTCCTGGAGCCTCAGGGGAGCCTCAGCCATATTTACTGTCCTTCCTTCCCCTCTTGGACCAGTTGCAAAAGCTGGAGGAGGAGAGCAGGGACCTGACTTCAGGAGGTGCAGCATTTTCCCTTCTCTTGACCAGAGACTATCTCAGACTTCAGGAACTCCAGCACCGAGTTGTGCCGAAGCAGCGATGTTCCTGTAGAGAATAAAATCAACACTTTCTGTTTGAAATGCGTTTGGTGGAAACATTCCCAACCAGCAGTGAGATGTTTTTAGACCAGTGATGCTGCTCATGGGGCATTTTCCCTGCCTGCACTGACCATGTGGAGCCCTGGGCAGATCTCTCCTGCTACCTGGGAGCACTCACCTGCTGCAGGGACCACTTGGGCAAGGCTGGGCCTCCTTCCTGGGGCTGGGCAGGGCTCTGGAGAAGGGAGAGGAGGACCTGCCCAGCCACCTTTGTACCAGCCAAGCTGGCATTTGTAAAAGAGGAAAACATTGATGATGATGATGATGACCTGACCAGATGCAGGCTCAGGCCTGTGCAGCTCTCAGCCAGGTGGTGAACTGGAATCTGACCATTAAGCTTTCAGAGGTATTATTGAGGTATTATTTGCCATATACTTGAATGTATGAGCTTATTTATTTTTTACATGTGCATTTGCTAATGTCATTTTAATGGGGAATTTCCAACCCACAGGTACTTGGTTTTTTTTTCTAAAAAATAATCTGCCAAATGGATTAATATATTAGAAATGAATACAGCTCAAGGGGAAGGAGTGTGGGGGGGTTGTGCTTAATAAATATTTGTGTCTAAGCTTCAGTGCAAATACTCATTTCCATTATTTCTTGGCTGACAGCAGGGCTAATCCTGGCCCTTTGGAAGGGGGGTGGGTGTGGGGTGACAGACACCCCACATGTTAACAAAGGGTGTGTGCACCCACCTACACATCCCTTTACATTGAGAGCACACACAGGGGCAGCAGCCCCTCTTCCAGCTCTGCCTGCCTTCCAGCATGGATGTGGCTGTGGAGAGAGGGTACAAAGCCCTGAGAATTCCCTGCCCAGAAGTTTCCAGGACGACAGGACAGGCAGAGCAGCCCTGCCTGGTGAGAAAAGACCCCTGGAAAAGGCCGAGGGAAGGCCAGGCCATTCCTTTCAGGCCCTGCCCGTCTCGGTGCCGCCCCGGCGCCTGGCCCAGAGCTGTGCTGTCCCCCAGCAGCTGCCAGGGCACCAGGGCACAGCACAGCCCTGGCACCAGCCCTCAGAGAGGACACTCACACAGCAGCAGGCGTGAGCAAGCTCTTGGACTGTGCCAGAATGTGAGGACAAAGCCAAGTCCCAGCTGGTCTTCCCACGCCTGGCTAAGTCGTGCTGGCCACTGCCAGTCCTGAGCAGAGATCCAGGAAGAGCCATCCTCATACCTCTGGGTGCCTCCATGCAGTAGCTCTGTGCCAGAAGTCCGTGTGTGCAGGCTCAGATTCCCAGGAGCAGATGCCATCCCTGTGGCTGAGTGATGGGGTCTCACCTCCTGCCTGTCCCTCCTCAGCGCTGGGGAAGGCAGCACACGCTGACTGGTTTGGAGGCACTGGCTGCAACTGAGTCTCCAGGGCAGCCCAGAGCCCGCAGTGGTGGCTGCTCTGCTGAACCCTTCCCTCTCCCACGCCCCCAGAGCTCAATCCCATGTTGGGAAGAGCTCTCCGATGCTGACACCCGCCGGAGAGCCGCGGGATTGCCGGGGCTGTGCAGTGCTGCTGCTGCTGCAGCTGTGGAGTGAGTTACTCGGAACAGAGGCTGTCCCTGGTGCAGGGCAGATCCTCTTCATGAAGAACTCCCAAAACCCAGCAAGAACAGGACATCCTGCCCTCTCCTACCCAGCCAAGGCACTCGCAGGACAGGGCTGATGTCAGGCCTGGGGAGATTTTTTTTCCTTACTGCAAATTCCACACTTCCCTCAGCCCTCCCCAGAACCTCACTGTGCTGCTGCTCCAGCTCTCACTGATATTTTCAGCTGGAAAGGCTCTCAGCCACTCAATCCCAGCCCCACAGGACCCCTTCTCACCCCCCTTTACCAGCCCTGGCCCCAGAACCCAGTGCCCCCCATCTGACAGACACAGCCCAGCACAGTCCTGCTCTGCTGGGTAAACACTGGCAGCACTACAGAGGCAGAAAACGAGGCAGTGTTTGCCCTTTTGCAGAGAAGCCCTTGCAGGACAGGATTCAGGAACAGGATCCATCCCTTAACCACAGTGGAATGTGTTAAAAAGAATGTGCAAACAGCTTTGTTTGCTGTCCTGGCACTGCTGCTTTGCCCCCCTGGAAATCACCACCTCTCCTCTGTGTCCCAAAGACTTACCCAGGTCAGCTATGGCTCCAGTCTCAATCCTCTGCTCCTTCAGTCTGTCTGCTGTTCCACTGAGCCTTCACTGCATTTTTTCCCCATCCTGACACGTCTCCAAGTTCAGGAGAAAAGCTGCTTCTCCCCATTTCTGGCTAAACCAAGCTCTACTGTGCTCCCCCCAGACACACCTGTGTCCCCCTTCCAGAGCAAACCCACTGCCCCAGGACACACCATTTTTTCAGAAAAACCCACTTCAAAAGGGAGCACAAAATTCCTTCTTTTACCTGGAATCCCTTCACAGCAATTTTTTTTTTGTATTACATGCAAATTCCCTCATGTGATGTTGGCCTGAACCTTCAGGGCAGCAGCAAGAACTGCCACCCTCCCTGCTCAGATCTGGGGGTGCAGAGGCACCTGGTGCTAGAGGACACTGGGACAAGGAAACACTAAAATCTAGGAACAGCCAACACAGCTTTTGCTACATTTTTTACTATAACACAGCAAAAAACTAGCACCACCTTCCTGTAGCCTGGAGCACAGTAACAGGTAAGAAAGGTAAGGAAAACAGCCTAAAAATGCCAGGTTGTAAATGAGTTGTTTCCAAGGCAACATGGATCCTGCAACAGCTGCTCTGTTCAACCCCATCAAAGGCATCAACACCATGGCAGCAGAATGCTGATTTTCAGATTAAAGGTAATAAAATAAGCACTTTTGCAGCAGTGCTAATAGGTACCAACAGCTCAGTAGAGGGTGAGCACACAGCAGTGCTCTGGGATGCAAGAATCCTGTTTCTCAACACTGGATCTCTCCAGCAGCTCTTGCTTCAGAGAGAGCTGTGTTTCACCAGGGTCTGAGCACACACCAGCTGGCTGGTGAAGGTCCTGCTCCTGTTTCATCACTCTGAACTGACACAGCAACAGCAACACAACAACTTTCCCATTGCTCTCACCCAACACTTGTAATGCAACACGTATAAAATGGTTATGAACGTTTCTGATGAAGTAAACTCATTAATGCACACAATGCCCTCACTGAATCCTTGGCTGATTAAGGACCATGAGCACCTGGACAAGACTGGCTGAGAGAAAGGGGTTTGCTCAGCCTCAGACACAAAGGCTGAGGGGGGTTTTACTGCCTTCTGTGCCTCTCTAACAAGGGGGGATCCAAAGAGGTTGAGGGATCTCCACCCTCAGAGACCCTGAACATCCTCCTTTAACAAGGGCGTTGGACTAGAAACCCCCAGAGAGCTCTTTCACCTAAATTAGTCTTTGATTCCAAGTTCATAACAAAGCAGCTACTTCAGTATACACAGGAAACAAGCCCTAACAAAGTCCAACATGATCATCTCCTGATCCACCACTACCTGAGTGCTGCAAACAGCTACATTTGTCATTTATTACTTTTTTTCTTCTTACTAATCTTAATATGCATCAGTAGCACTGGCTGCCTTCTGAGCAGGGAGCAAAGCTGGGCTCTGGGCACTGCTGGAGCACTGAAAACAGCCTCAAAGTCAGCAAAACATCAGGAAAAAACATCTACACCACCTCTAAAGACATCAGCTCGATCAAAGGCAAAGCTACACACAACAAAGACACAAGACAGAGAAAACCCCACACCCGAGTTTATTTTAAATACACACTCTGTAAATCAGAGAATGAAAGTGAAGAGTCTCTTGGCACCAGCAGGACAACCCAAATCCCACGTGTCAGGTCTGTGCCTTGCTGCCAGGCTCTGGGGCAGCTTCCTTGCTGTCCCCCTCTGCCAGCTGACCTTGGGACTCGGGCTCTGCTGAGCTTTCCAGCAGCAATTCCAGAGCTTCCTCACCAGCCACACGTCTCACCTTCTCCCCTTTGGCTGCCAGGATCTCCTCGATATTCCTGGACAGCGATTTGAGAACCAACAGTGACACCACAGCAAAGGCCCAGCACAGCCAAGCACAGGTTCCCTCCTCCACTCTGCCCTGGGGATTGACTCCACATGTGAATCACAAGAGCATCACCATGGGATTCCTCCATAAAGAGTTTGGGAAGCAGAGAAAACCACTCAAACCTTCTAGGCCTATTTTTATCCACTATGCTCAATAATTTAGCAATTACAGCTAAACAGAAGCTTTTAAAGGTATCTCAGCAAGTTAGAAATCACCGGAATTCCAAAGCAGACGAGTCTGCATGCTTGAGACACTTATGCAGCCACATTGTAAGAGCATCACAGAAATAAGATCCAGCTGCAGCCCTGAGCGGGAGCCGGGCAGGATCCCTCGGCACACCCACCTCTTTCCCTGCAGGTCGGAGAACCAGCCCAGGTTGTCGGCGATGACGTGATGGTTCCCACAGCCGGGGCAGGTCACGATCACCACCCCGCGGTGGTAGGCGGCCTTCGAGATGGATTTGGACGAGCGCGTCTGGCACACCTGTAAAACAGAGCGGATTTTGTGAGCGCGGGAACTGCAGCTCCCGGGCCACTCAATGCGATTAAAACTTTCTCTCCCCCTCTCCCTCACCTCGAATTACCCCAAGCGGCTCGATGCCCTGAGTTCAGCCCAACACAGAGGCCGAGCGGGGTTTCACCGCTCTCTGTGCCTCCCTGAGGAGGGGGATCCTCAGCGATACTCACAAGACCCCGACCATCCTCCTCGCACAAGGCCGTGGGACTGGAAACCCCCAGAGGGCTCTTCCAGCCTGAGTTAGTCTTTGACTGCAAGTTTAGAACCAAAAGCAAGCAGCTACACCGGGACCCCCCCCCATCACCCACCTTGCAGGTGTACACCAGGCGGTAGTGCTTGGCCGCCGGCGGCCCCGCGTCGGTGCAGGCCGGGCGGGACGGGACCCGGAGCGGCCCAGGGGTGGTGCGGAGACGGCGGGCCGGACTCCAGANAGCGCCCTCAGCGCGGCCCACGCCACGCGCCGCATCGCACCGCGCGTGCGCGCCGGGGGGCGGGGCTGAGGCGCCAGCGGCCATGTTGGGCTCGGGCAGCGCCAGGGACCCGCCTTCAATTAACCCTTTAATTAACACTGCATTTAACCCTTTAATTAACCAGCAGTTCAGCTCCCGGGCACTGTCGCGCGCGCAGATATTTAATCGTGTTCATTAACCCATAAGAGAGATGGACGAGGGGCTGTCAGAGGCAAACAACAGTGTCCCATTACACACGATCAACGAGGTTGGAAAAGACCTCTGAGGTCACAGAGTCCAACCTTTGGCACGCATCAGCCCTTCACACCTTAACTTTTCGTGAATGTTGGGTTGGATGGTTTTAAAATCTAAACAGTGCCTGGAGAGTGAAAGTCAGAGGCACAGCCACCGAAAGCACAGGTTGGGTTTTCCTCACAGGTTAGTTCCTGCACGCAGGAGCTCTCAAGGCCAGTGTTGTTCCTCTCTCAGGAGCTGATGGTGTCCCCGTTGTCCCTCATTCCAGAGCCTTCAGAGTCCCCGTCGTCCCTCCCTCAGGAACCCTCGGTGTCAGTGTTGTCGCTGCCCGTGGTGTTCTCCCAGTCGGCCTCGTGGTGCCGGTCCTTTGGCACCCTCCTCATGGCTCTTTTTCTGAAAAACAAGACTGGACGTGTCATTTTTAGAAGGTGTTTTCTGCAAACAAGCAGCATTTCAACACTTTGGGGAGGTTTAGTATGTATTAGTCTATTTTGTGGTTGATTTTATGACCTCCCTGAATCAAGTTTGAGGGCAGGGGGTGGACAGGAAAGAGAAAATGCAAAATATTAAGTTAAGCCACACAGGTATGTCTAGGTTAGTCCTGTTACTGCAGCCCAGACCTTCGGTAGCGCTCAAAGCAGTCCTTCATCCTCTTCCTCTCCTTTTCTGCCAGTTCCTCATTGGCCAAGCTGCACTCCTTGAATTAAAAAAAACCCAAAACTTGAACTGGATTCTTCCAAACATCAGATCAGTGTTAGCACCACGTAGCTGCCTGCAGAGTGAAGTACAGTGGGTTTGTTTCTGGGCTGTCCCTTTAGTGTGTGTACAGGATGGGAATGCCTCTGCTTCACAGAGTTTTATCATATTTATTCCCTCACATTTGTAAATTTGGGATTCTGTTTCCTGTACAAACAGTAATGCTGCAGTCAATTACACTGAAAAACATCCACACCCAGAGATGAAGGATAGAAAGTAATTAGGAGAAGTTTCTATGCATAAATGGAGAAATAACCACAAGTGTTCTGCTGTTCAGAGTTCACCCTTTTTGGAGGGTGAATTCTGCACTAAGTGCTCAGATTTAGGAAAAGCTGACATGCTTCTCAAACCTGGTAAATCCATCATTAATGAGAACATTAAAGACCTCAAACCCCAGAAGAGCCCACAAACATTCTCTTACACTGGGTGACTCTGGGGGCAGATTGTTCTCTCCAGGGCTGAGCTGCTGGTTTGGTCCTTCAGGGCAATCTTCTGAGAGATGGAAAAATCACAGCTTTAGTCAGAGTTGCCATTGTGAAGTAACTTCTCCCTCCACCAGTTCTTCAGACTGTGATGTAACTGCACAGAGTCGTCAGCAGAACTGAAACCAAGCCCAAAATGCCAGGACTTGGCCCTGTAATCAGTGTAGAGTCACTTCTCATTTTACTTGAGCCCTGAGTCTTGCTCAGATGGTGGAGTTCCCCAGTTTCTGCTTATGCAGGAGCAAAACAAACCTCTACCAAGCAGCACCTCTGCTCAGCATCATTAAAAAAATAACACTCATACTAGAGGTCACCATGAGAAACGTTAATTATTATTTTAACTGTAATTTATCCCTGTTCCCCGAGTTGTACATATCAAAGCACTTCACTTGAGACCATATTCTGGTGAAACTCCTTATGTAGTGACCAGGTGTCATGATATATGTTTTTGAACTGAGGTAGAATAATAAAAAATTTTTCTTGGATCAGTGTTGTTCAGCTTTTGTGAAAAATCTCCCCTGTCAATGACTGAACAGATCATTTAGATCTTCCGGGAGGTCAAACAGGAAAATTTCTTCTACTGGGCCAGTTTTTTCCCTTTCACAACCTGTTTCAAAAGAGATTTTCAAGTTCTAAGAGAAGCCTATTAATTCCTTTCCACACTTCTGAATCATTTCCAGTGGGGATGCCACAGAAACAGAACCAGTGACAGCACTCACCACCTGGTTCTGCTTTTGGGAAAACAACCTGCAACATAAAAGGGAAGAGGGGAGGGAAGAATGCCTGGAGAAAGCCACATGGTCCAGCTGAAGAGGAAGGATGATTGTTCTGCTCTGTGATCAGTTAAAAATAAAACCCAGGAATGTCTTTTCATTTCCCTTTAAAACACTGGATCATTCTCTCCAGAATTCTACCCAGTGTTTTCCCAAGTAAAGCCTTACTTTTAGTGGGCTGTGCATCTTCATCCAGGTGACTGTGAAGGGTGAGCTGTGGGACAGAAACAGAGGAAGAATGTGAGAACTGTCCCTCAGTCTGCAGGAAGAGATACAGGAATACAAGAAACTGGACACACTTAGAACCAGCCTTTCCCTGGTGCACCTCTCTGGTCTGAGCTATGGATTGGAAACTGCTGATAACTTGGGGAACTGAGTACAAGTGAGGAATATGAAACCATCCCAAAAGAAAATGAAAGGCACACAAGGCACCCTACTCACTTCCTGGGAATCTCTGGAGGAGGTATCATCCAGGTCAGAGGTCTGAAACAAAACCAGGAGAAATTAATCATTCCTCACAAGCAAGGAAGTGGCAGCAAGGGAAGATAGAGGAGACTGAGAGCTTCAAAGAGCAGAGAGAGAGAACTGTGGAATTCCTGCCTCCTACACTCCTGTCTGGTCACTTGGAGAAAGCACACAAGATGCCATATTAATTAAAAGCCCCTGTATATATAATTTAGTTTCAGAAAATTTAGTTTCTCATTTCATCCAAATGGCTCACACAGAGTCTCTAAATAGAGTTCACTCTTTGGTGGTTGAGGATCTCCCCTCATCACCTTTGGACATGCTCCAAACACAAACACAGCATCAGCCCACTTTATCCATGCCTGGAACTAAGGCCAGGAACATAGGAACCACCACATCTTTTGCATTCTAAACTCAGCATTTGGTTTTAATTCATTTTAATGGTTCTCCAGGCAGGTTGGTCCCTGGAGCCGTCCAGGTGCAAAGGCCTCGGAACAGCCACACTCTGGCCCCACACTCAGCTTCCCAATCCCATCCCAGGGATCACAGTCCTACCGGGGTGGGCAGCTCCAGTTGCAGCCTTTTCAGCTTGGCCTCAGTGGCCAGGAGCTGGCTCTCCTTTTGGAAGAGCTGCAGCTGCATCTCGTCACATCTCTCCCCCAGCTCCCGGATCTGCTTGCGGTGAGCATCCCTCTCCACCAGGTTCTTGGAGTACTGCATGTGGAACTGCTCCCGGGTCAGGAGAGCCTGGGGAGAGGGACAACACGTGCCATGTCACACAGCAGCACAGTCAGGGTTACATATCTGCCCACTTTGGGCAGCAGAGCAGGGACGAGCAGCATTCCATGAGGAATGTTCTATCACCTGGTCTCTTTCTGCAGCCACTTCCTCCATCTGCTGCAGAACAGCTTCAATCCGCTTTTTATACATCTGGGAGTCCTTCCTCAGGGATGTGCACTGCAGCTCAAGCATCTCTTTTTCCTCTGCATACTGCTGAGACAAAGTCAAAAAGCACCTGACTGTGGGCAGAGTATGAGCCAGACTGGCACCACTCCTGCTCTGTGCCACCTCCACAGCCTGAGCTAAAATACAGATACTACAGTAGGATTGCTCCTGAGCAGCTGCTCTGCTCCGCAGGCAGGAGGTGCTTCAGCTGCCTGTCTCCCAGCAGGACCCTCAGGAGGAGTTTGTCCAGCAGCACCTACTTTGTCCTGGAGTGCCCTGGCTCGGCGCAGCTCCTTGCGCAGGCTGTAAATGGTGTTCACCAGTTCCCGCCGTTCCTCCAGTATCTGCCTGCAGTCACTCTCCAGACTCTCCTTGGAGAGGCTCTTCTCCAGATTCTGTTCCCTGGCAACCTGTTGGACGAAGGAAAAAGTGAGGTACAGCCACCACCTGATCAACTCTCCCCCCACCCAGGGCTCTATTTGACTTGGGAGAACAAGGTCACAGCTGACCCACAGAATCTTCACTGCAGCCCCATCGCTTCCCTGGCTGCTACAAATAACCACTTCTCACAAAAACACATTCAACCATCCCACCAACCTGGAGGGTGTTCTCCAGCTCCTGGTTCTTGGCCAAGAGCAGCTCCTTCTCCTGCTGGATCTCCCACACCACCTCGTGGCTGGGGCGCTGCTCTATGGCGTGTTTGAGCTTCATGGTGTGCTTTCTCTCCAGCTTGCAGTCATCCTCAGCCTTCATGAGGCTGTGCTTCAAGTGGTCAATCTGTGAGAAGGTTCAGAGCTCATCAGGAACACGGGGAAAACTCTGGCCTGCAAAAGCAGCTCTCACTCTGTTCCCCAGACAAACACAGGGCAAGTTTCTGCCCACTCTGTTTTCCTCAGGAGGTTTGGTGCTCTGGGGAAGAGAGTCCTGCCTGTGTGCTAACAGATCCATGTTGTTCCTGTGCTGCCTTTGTGAGAGCAAAGGGAAAGGCTGTTAATTCTTCACAGCACAACTTGTAAAACATGGGCCTACAGGGCTGAGCCAGGGACCACCAAGTCATTGTGTTTGCTAGAGAGGATGCTCAGTGCTTCATGCTGGGCAAAGGCCAGTCAGGTGCTCAGCCCAGCCTTCCAGGGATCAGGTAAGAAGGGGGAAGCTGGAGACACGTGACTGACCTCTAGGATCAGGTCCCTGTTCTTCATGAGGGCCGCGCTCTTCTCCTCGCTCTGCTTGGCGTAGCTCATGGCCAGGTTGTAGTTCTCGTCCTTGCACTTCCTCAGCTCCCTGCTCAGGCTGTCCCTCTCCTCCTTCATCCTCTGGGCCCGCTCCTGGTGCTTTCGGAGCAGGCTGTCCCTCACCCACATCTCCCTGATGGTGTCCTCCTTGCTGTGCAGCCACACCGTGAGCTCCTGGGCCCTGCGCCGCTCCTCCTGCACCGCGCTCTGCAGCTTCATGATCTCGTTCATCAGCACCTGGCTCAGGCCTGATTCCCCAGCAGTGTCTGTTTGGGGGGCAGGAGTCAGCCCCTGCTGTCCTGGCTGCTCCCAGGCACACCCACAGCTCAGCTTCCCCCCCACTTCCCACTGCAGCTTGGGATCAGCCCATGCCAACCCTGAACTTGCTGCTTCCCCCTGCACCACAGTGCCACTGATAGAACAGGCAGAAAGAATTGATCCTTCTGCTTCCTTCTCCACCCTCTCCCCAGTCCAGCCTGTGACACCAGGGCTGTTCTTCTCAGAACCCTCCCAAAGCACACACAGAGCAAGGCAGGGAGTGCTCCTGACTCTGCACAGCAACACCAAAGGAAGAGCTGTTTTTGAGAACACAAACAGTACCTATAATCATAGAGAAAACCCTGCTGGGCTCCTTGCCAGTTATTTTCTTATACAGCTGTGGATAATAAAGCTCAAGACTCTCCATAAAGGCCTCAAAGCCCTTGTGTCCTGTTCGCTGAAGAATGTCCAGAAGAACTCCTGAAACAATAGCAACAGGATGTTCTGTTCAGTTATTCATCTCTTCACCTATTTCTAACATAACAAAAAATGGCTCCACTTTCTCCACATACAGAAGTCCCTGGGATTAAATCATAGAATCACAGAATCAGGTTGAAAAAGAGCTCTCAGACTATCAAGTCCAATTTATGACCAAACACCACCTTGTCAACTAGACCAGAGCATTGAGTGCCACATCCTGTCTTTCTTTAAACACCTCCAGAGATGGTAACACCACCATCTCCCTGGGCAGCCCATTCCAGTGTCTAATTCCCCAGAAAATCCCAAACCAATCGCCCAGTGTCTAAACAAGAGTATTTAACTGTTCCAATCTGCTCCCAGCAGAGCACAGGAGCATCCAGGGAGCCAAAGGCTGCCCTCAGCCACTCACCTGCCTTCCTTTTGCGCATGACCAGGCTGGGGTCGTTGAGGACCTGCTCCTCATCATCAGGGCTGAGCACTTTGCACTGCCGGAGATACGGGGTTATCCGGGAAGGGTCGATCACAGAGATCAGCTTCACTCGGAAGTTCTCCAGGTTATTCCAGCAGATCTCATCGTTGTCTTCCTCCAACATAGCAGCGGTGAGGTGTCAGTGAGCAGCGTTGTCCTGTCTGGAAAACAACCCCCAGAAAACAAACAAGCAGACTCAGCCTCCTGGAGTGTGGTGGAAAAGCCAAGGATATTTGCAGACTGAGAATGGAAAAGTGTCCTTTAGGCACAGGAGCACATCTGCCATGTGCTGGCAAATCGCCTGCGGAACAGTCACACCTCACGCAAAGGGAGCTCCCAGAGTGGGGGCAGCAGCAGCTGAGGGTGGTGCCAGTGCTGCTGCCACAGCTGGGGGGAAATTCTGAGAAAACAGAAGTCACCAAAGCTCGATGAACCTCCTTCCAAGCAGCTGAGCAGCTCCCAGAGCTCACTGCAACAGGAAAACTATTTAGCAACAGACCTAGTGGGGATAGGCAAGTCATTGAGAGCCCTGTGAACAAAGGAAAATCCAACCCCTCTAGATTCCCAACACCTATCCCAAGAGGGTGCCGTCAAAGCTCACTATCAAACATCACCCTGTGTTCTCCAGGACATCCCACCTCACAGATCTCACCTCTGCAGCTTCAGCAATTTACGGTCACAAACACCAGCAGATTGCAAGAGATGCATTTCCCTGTTGCTAAATCCATTATTGCCTCAGAGCTGTAAAATATATTTTTTCCCTGTTAACATAAGCCATTCTGTATTACATGGACCAACCTGAGCCTGTGCAGTCACAAAAACCTCCTTGTTTCCCCTCCTGGGTCCCGGCTCTGAGAAAACTTGTCTTGGGTGCAGCCTCCCTTTCTATTCTGACCAGAGCAAAGATCATTCCAGGAGAAAAACTAGTTTGAGAAAAGGGGAAACTGTGCTCCAAGACAGGAAATGGAGGGGAAAAAAAAGAGATAAATAAAAAAAGAGGAAGCCAAGAATGGGTGTTGAGGAGGAGAAAAATAGCAGTGGTGTCGTGAGTCAGCAGCAAAACACACACAGTGATTTTGGACTCATTCTAGCTCAGTTTTCCATTTGCCCCACTGAACTACCTGCTGGGGTCCAGAAAGTTTCCTTGTGCAGTGGTCAAGACTAAAAAGAACGAAAGTCACAGGCATAGGTCTGAGCAGCTGATTTCAGGGGATTAAAACCAGCCACAAAATTAGAAGAAAAAGGCTCTTCAAGGCCTTCCTTCCAGCTGTTAACATCTCTGTCCAGGAAAGCAGGTGGCAGCAAGGCCTCAGTTTAGAGTTCTGCTGAAAAGGATGATTGCCATAATGATGCCTCTAATTTTGGATGTCCTTAAGCTTCAAGCATAATTATGACAACTCAGTACTTTGAGGGGAAAGGGAGTCAAGCCTTGGCAAAGTGAGGAACATAACCCACGATTCCCAAATTACAGGCTGAGGCTCTAACAGCAATTAAAGGAGCAGTACAGAAAGCAGCACAGTGATGATGCTGAGCATCAACACAAGACCTGTGCCTGCCTCCCCCTCTTCCCACAGTCCTGGAGATGTAGCTGAGACAAGGATTCTGTTCAAGAGTCTGTTAAAGAAGCCTGGAGAACACACAGGCTCTGATGCCATGGCAGCATGACACATGTTCCTATTAGCTTCCCACTCCACTCTTTGTTCTGCTTTCTAAGTTTGTGGAGAGTTTTTCCACGTTATTATCAGGAGTGGGGCAGAGATGCTCAGAGATTCTTGCAGTCTCTGACTCTTGGTAGGCATTAAGTTAGCTTTACATTAGAAGAAGGTACAGTACCTGTGTCAGCTGTGCCCTCACTGAAGGCAATCAGTGGCTGCTAATCGACCAATCTAACCCTGGGAGGTTTTGTTCTGTAGTGACAGATCAGTTTAATCCTGAAAAAGGACAAAGACAGCTGCTTCTTTTTCCACAAACAGATTACCAGGCACCTCCTGAGCAGCATTTACAGAGGACAGCAGACATTTAGAGCACAGATCACTACAACAGCCTGTGAACAGCACCTAGAACTGCTTCTGACCCAGAGGAATTTCTTGGAAAAACGCTATCTACACTGGCTTATGGAAAATAGAGCACACTGCAAGAGGAAAGCCATTCCACAACCATTCCAATTGCTCCAGAATGTCCTGACACCAAATCACAGCAGCATTGGCACCCAGTGTCCCCCTGACCCCAGCTCTGCCAGAAGGGCTCTTGTAGAGGAGCTGGAACTCACAGAACTCATCACCACACTCAGAGAAGCTCAGTCAGTGCAGATAAATGAAGCTTTCTGCAGCATTTTCCATCTAGATTTTATCAGCTTTGCCTCAGCTAACCTTGCACCTCTCTGGGAGACAGAAATTGCTGGTTTATAAATGAAGAAACAAGTTTTTGTGAAGTGATTTGCTGGTGTCTCTACAGGGCAGGCTGTGGAAGAATCAAGAAAGAATCCAAGCTGAATTCAATCCTTTTTAGCCACATGAATATTCATTTTCCACGTTCTCCCTGGTTTTCATGCAGCTTGCAAACTTCATTTTGCTCATTAGCAATCACACTCATACACACGTTATTAAAAGCACTATTTACCAGGGGAAAAAACCACACAGAATGCGTCAGTAATTTTTAAGTGAGAAAAATAAAACATCTGTATTTCAACAAATACTTAAGACTCATTTTGATACAAAATTAATCTGCTGCTTATTCAGCAGCATTCAGTCAGTTAGCAAGCAAAGCCACTGTCACAGCACTAAAAAACACCCAATTAACAACATATTCTGAACATGGATAAACATTCACATAAATAGGGGCCGAATAAAAAGGAAATAAATAACCACCATTGCTGGTTCCCCCAGATTTCCAGCACCTTCTCCCCCAGCATCTATGGCAGGTGTGAGTTTGAAAGAGCAGAACTGGTCCATGCCTGAAAGATTTCCCTCCAGCCATTTTGTTTCATTTTTTGCACCTTTCCTACAGATGCAGATTTTGTTGGGTGATGGGAAAACCAGCCCAGCCATTTTCCTCTTTCCCAGGTCCATCCAGTTGGTGTGTTGGAAGTGGTAAAAGTGAACAGTGCAAAGAGTACCTCCTATTGCCATGCAGGAAGGCAGAGTTCATTCCAGTGACCTCTGTAACAAAGCACAAACAGCTCCCATCAGTCACAGCATTTTTAGAGGGAAGTTGCCCTTCTGGAGTTTCTAAAATGAATTTTAAAGACAAAACCTCGAGCAGTGTCATCTGACAACCATGACAATCAAACATTGCTCATGTTTATTCCATCTATTGCACCAAAACTTCAACAGGTACTAAGGACATCACACATTTGTACCCTACAGAAGCTGGCCTGTTATAAATGTAGAGAAATGAAGCCTTAAAGGGGAAATAAACCCTTCAAAACCCCACAATGTTGTTCAAAGGTGAAGTGTTACACTCCAGTGAAGCACCCACTGGCAGCCAAGCCTGTAGAGTGCTACCAAGGAGGTACCACACCAGTAGGCAGGGCATGGACTAAAAGGCTGCCAAATGTTTGAACTCCATGACTGTTGTATATATAATTTTATATTATACAGACATGTATAGTGACATGAACTTTCACTCCTCCCAACAGATTATCAGCCTTAGGCTGTGATTAGTGGTGACTGCAGAACTCTGTGTCCTCAGGGAACAGGAGCAGAGATAATTTCAGCCCTTTCCTGGGGTCATGATTCATTGTCTAAGCTGAACCACAGACAAATGTGGTTCAGGTTCTCAGGCACGAAATACAAGTCTCTGAGTAGCTACTAACACCTCTCTTTCTCACATCCTCCTCCTCTTCCTGCAGCGGGCACTTCTCCTGATTGGGGCAGCACTGGCATCAGCCACAGCGGTGCAGGAGTCCAAGGCAGGGTGGGCAGTGCCCTCTTCCACCCCCAGGCCCTGCAACATAAGCAGGAGATGATCAGCACCATGAGAATGAGCATAACTGCAAATAACCCCTTCACCCATCTTTTTATTTTATGGAGCTCAGCAAAGTTTCTGAAATAATCTTTGATTTACCTTCAAAAATAAGCATGGAACAACATTCTGCTACCAATGTCAGAAAAAGCACAAAATATCCCTGAGTCTTCAAAGCAAAACCTTCAGCCAACACTGACATTCCCTCCTGTTCCTGCTCCCAAAGCAGAGCAATTCCTGCTGTAGTTTCTGTCTAGGCACAACTGCCCATTACAGAGCTTGTGGCACAACCTTTTGTCAGAGGTTGGGTGCCTATGAGTGATGCTTTGGCTCTAACTGCTGGAGCCAGACAGTGCCCCAGACAGCACAGGTCACACCAGCTTCTGATTTCTCATAAAATACAACCCCTACCATGAACTTTGCCCTGAAAACCTCCAGGAAAACAAGCTGGCTGTAGTGTGAATCACAGCAGTGGGAGCAAGCCTGGAAGAGGGGTTGGCAGTGAAAACCTGCTGGTGACTTTTGGAGCAACTGCTCACAGATCAAACAACACTGAACTTGGCCCAGACCCAAAAGTCAGAGCCAGAACAGAAAGAAAACTGCTGGGGAAGCTCTGATTTTTAGGCAGCTTTGCCATCTTTTTATAGAAACAGCCACTTGCCTTTTTTATTCATTTTCACCAGTGTTTCATTTGTTTAGTTCGGAGCCACAATGAACTGAAATGCGAGTTTGAGCTGCACAACTTCCTGGTGTGTTTTGTAAGACAGAGTGCTGGGCAGTAATGGATTTAACTTAAAAATCAGAGATTGGCTTGGGGTGGACATTCTGGCTTCCATCAACCCATGCAGTTTAATAATCCACATAAACCAACTTGGGATGAAGATGCAAACAAACTATATACAATTCCTCTGATATTATTGGTGTTTTGATGTTTTTTCATGCAATGAAAAGCAAGGGCCTGATTTCAGAAATACAAGAGTCAGTGCAGCAGGTTACAAGCTGTAAAAGGAAGGGGGATTTGATATCCACTTCTGGGATTTGTCAAGTTTAATGTGCCACATAAAGCACAGACTTTTAGCCTCGGACTAAGGGCTCTCAGTTGAGCTGCAGAGCTTTTCCTTCAGCTGTAAAACAATGTTTATTGAAAAGGACCAAATTTCTGCTACACTTAAAAACAGTAGGGCATTCTCCCTGGGTTCCAGTGCAATACTGAGCTGGGAGTAACTTTCTGCTTTTAGCTCCTGGTATCTGCTTTACCTGATTTAGTAAATCAGCGTCTTTGTCTCCAGGTTCATCCCCAACTCTCCAATCCAACTGTACTCCTGTTAATTCATTCCCACAACTCTCTTCCTCAGACACTTCCTTCTCACTCTGCCACTCCTCTTCATCACTCTCCTCATATTGCTTCCTGCTGGCTGACAGAGTTGTTGTCACTTTTGGAGGAGGCAGAGTTGCCAGGACAGCTGGGAGCGTGAATGCTGCCAGGAATCTGGCTTTCAGCAGGAGGTAAGCAGGGTTATCACCCAGTTTCTGCTGCACCAGTTCTCCAATAGCACGGAAAACATCCTGAGTGCTTCCATCCTCAGTGGCATCAGAGGGCAGGAGACTCGACGCCTGCTCCTCCAGAGCTGCTTTCTGCAGGAGGAGCTTCGAGAGGGTTTTTATGTTGCACAGAAAAGGTGGCAAATAAGGCAGCCTGGTTTGCAGGGATGGGACCTGGACACCTTGCTTCCCACTCAGCCACTCCCTCACCAGCCCCTCGTCTTCCAAAGAAATCAGGCTGAAGTCAAGGAGGTTCTTCTCTGCACTGGAAGTGCTTGGCTGGGGGGGAATGTCCTCGGGCTGCGCCGTCAGTGGTTTGCAGGCAATGGGTCTGTTCTTCAAGGCTTGGGCAGCAAAGCAACCTGAGCTCCCTGGGACACTGCCACGAGGAGCCACATCTCCTGGCTGGAGCAGAAGCCCTTGTGTGATGATCTCTGTGTTTGTTGTAGCAGAGTCAGGGCTCTTTCCCAGGCTGGAGACACGTTGGGGATCAGCCCCTTGAGTGTTTGCAGGGGGCTGTGTCTGGGGCAGCACCACAGCACCCACAGCTGCGGTGTCAGGCGGAGGAGCAGCCAGAGCTGCTGGGGAGGCAGAAGCCTTGGAGAAGCCATTGGAACACGCAGGTGCTACAGAAGGAACGCTGGATGAGGTGCATCCAGGACTCTCTGAGGTCCCAGGTAAGAGGATTGTGGAATGGTCAGCTGCCTTTCCCAAGGGAACCCCTGCTCCCTGGGAACTTGGCCCTTTTGTCTCTGCACTGCTGGGGCAAGGTGGATTTGCTCCAGCTGCTACAGGACTCACTCCCAAACCAGAGACACTGCCATTGGAAGTCACAGCTGGCTGACACTGACTTCTGCCAGGAGCAGCTGGTGTTCCTTGGGGAACACCCACCAGAGTCTGCACAGCAGTGGGGAGCAGAGCCTGTGGGGTTACCACCCACGTGAAGGGCAGGATGCTGTTGGGAATCACGGGAGATCCAGCCTGGGGAGTGACAAGAGCAGGCAAGAGGCTGACTGGCCTGGGTTGTGGCCCGTTACTGTTCAGCTCACAGGGCACTGGTGTGGAAAGGGACAGTTTGCTGGTGCCAGACTCCAGGCCAACAGGCACCACTGTGATCTGCCCTGGCACAAACGCCTGGTTTTGCAGCACGACTGAGGCTGAGCTCCCAGCTACGACCTGATCATTGCACCCTCCCTGATCTGGGGCCTTCTCTGCTGCCTGAGGATTCATGCCTGGAAAACCCCCTCCTTCAGGGCTGCTTTCCAAAGCTTGCTGTTTTAGTTCCTTATTGCACTGCAGATCTGTCCCTTGTGAGCAACCAGGGCTTTCCCCCTTTTCTGGCACTGCTGAGGAATGGTTTTCAGGCACAGCAGCAGAAGTGGAACCTGCAGCAGAAGCACTTGTTGGCACTGGAGCTGGTGCACCCTGTACTTGGCTATTTGCACAGCCAGCTGCTGCAGGTTTGCTCCCTGCTTGTGCAGAAGGAAGGATTTGCTGTGGTGGGTGCTGGATTATCAAAGGCCCCGAAACCAGCACCTGTGGGGCCACCAACACTGTGCTCTGCATGGCCTTCTTAGCCTGGGCCTCCCTTAACCTCTTCTCTCTCAGTAATTCCGAGACAGTTTTAGGCTTCTGCCTTTGCCCCTGGGCTGGAGGAGGAGATGGGACACTGCTCTCAAAGGCAGCAGCACAAGTTTCTCTTGCTTTTAAGGCAACAGGTCTCCTGACAGCACTCCTTGGAATGCCCCGTTGGGAGTTCCTCTGAGCACAAGGCTGGGATGAACTGCCTACAGAGGAGAGGAAATAAAATCAAGAAGACTGAACAGTATTTTCAAAAGCCATTCCTCAGCTATTAAACATCAAGTACCCTGCACAGCAAGTGGCAAAATTCCTGTTTGTGAGAATTCCTACAGCATTATAGTCCTGATTTAATCAAGGCATGTTCTGACATCCTTCAGATAACTGTGGTAACAAGCTGACATCACTAAGAAAAGAATTGTCCTGGTCTAGTGCCACTGGTCCCCCAGCCCTCCAGTGTTTTTTCCAGTTCTTACCAAAGAGGTTTAGCCAATAACAGAGATCCAAGAGTTAGCAAAAATGAGCATGACAGTGCAGTTTTGTTCCAAAAGTTCTCCTTTCAGTTAAATCAGTCGTTAATGTAACGGTGATTAATTAAATGAAAGCTCTTGCACATCATAAAAATAAATGTTCTGGTAGGTACCTGAAGAAGTCTCCATGTTTTGGGAAGCCTGTCAAAAAAAAAAAATACATTAAGTTATACTTCTGAGATACCCCAAGATCAAAAATCAAACCCACATCTGCCAACATTATTATGCCTCTGAACCAAAACAAACTGGTAACACATGCACACACAGCACTAGTGGCCAAACTATTAAAAAATGTTCATTTTTAGTCAAGACTTCAGTGGGAAAAGCTTAGAAACAAACCCTGCCCAATACCTGCTGAGGCCTTCTTGCATCAGCCTTGAGCAGCTCTAACTCCCTCAGCTTCCTCTCACGAATAATCTTCATACAGCCCTTGGTGTCAATCTGAAAGAGCTGCAGGGGGAGAACTTCATTAGTGTTTGATTGAGAACAAAAACGTTTTGTGGGGTCAGTGACAAGACAAGATGGATGGGACATGCTCCACATGCAGGATTCTGGGGACATTTTTACACTTACAGAAAAAGCCCTGGCAGGATTAGATTTTGGATGCATTATTTAAGAAATATCATAAGCAAGGCACAAGGTCAGATTAATCCAGTAATTAGATTATTTAAGAAACAAAGATAAATCATGTACTTAAGCCTCAAATACAGGAAAATAAAGATTACCACTGTTTGAAATCAGGTAATGCTACTGAGACAGTAATACCTACCTGAATGAACAGTGTGAACAGGGAAGTGCTTGTGAGACTGATTGACTTCACCTTCTTTTGAATAGCATCAGCTAGGAAAAAAAACAACATAAAAATCAGCTGGGAATTCACTTACAAGATGTCAGAAAGGAGAGACACAAAGTAGGATGGGTCAGAAGTACCTTTTGTCTGATGAAAAGCCATCTTCCCAGTCTGCAAGGTGCAGGGCAGCAGCACGTTGCCCACCCAAGGGGTCACTGCCATGAGCAGCTTCCTGTCCAGGCTGAGCCTCTTCCAACGCTCCCTCTCCTGGCGATAAGTTTTGTGTGTCATGTTCTGCAGTCCCTGGAGATTCTGGCCAACAGCTGCACTAACTCCAGCTGTTCTTGCTAAAAGGCCAACAGGAGGTTTTAGCATCTTGAATTGCTGTGCGCGAAAAAATACACAATTAGAGTTCCAAGAGTTTGTCCCAGGATGAACTATTCACGAGGCAGTTATGACCAAATACGATGAGCTTTTTCTCCTGGGACTACAGGGCAAGAAGATGTGTCATTACATATAAAAAAATCCCCAGTAAATACAGCCTGGCAGTGCTTATGTCACAAGAGAAGACAAGACAGAAGAGGCACTTACAAATTTCCTCTGAAAGAATGTGTTATTCCTTAAAATTCTTCTCACATCCTCCAGGGCAACGCGCAGCACTTGTTTTCCACACTGGGAAGCCTTAACATGAAAGCACACAAGAAAAGATAAAAGGGTGAGTAACTCACAGAGAATTACTTGCACTGAATATGCACAGCAGGTACAAGAGTTTTCAACATTCCTGCTGTTTAAAGTATTGTATTAAATGCAATCAACCCTGAAGAGCAGACCTTTATCTTGTTTTTCAGTCCTTGTGCCTCCTCATAACACCAAATGGTTGTTTCATAAAAGATTTGTGTGAAGTATCTACCAAAACTCACACTGAGGGTCAGAATTTACTGGGTGATTCTGTCTGCATTTTTGACTGAACAGTACAAGGGAAAGAACAGTAAGATGTTTGGAGAAATCACTGATTCTTCCCTAGGCTTCTACTAGTAAAATAATGCTGTGCCTGTCACCCAACAAACTTGTCTGCCCACAGTCCAGGGCACATATTCAAATTCTGAACACAAAAGTCAGAACAGTTTTGCTTGTGTGATTTAGGCATTACATACTTTGCTAAGGAATATCTTGCTGCAAAAATGTGCTTAGGAGGGTTTTTAGTGCTTCAGCATCTGATCTGCAGTGAAAACCCAGCTCAGAATCAGATATGGATGTGTAAGTAACTTAATTCTTCCAAAGACACCACAGTTCACTGGACCATTCTGCTGTGTGCAGATCTAACAGAGTTTTGTTCATGTGGCAGTACACACAGGGAAGAACACAGCTATTTTCAAGGTAATGCACAGGGAAGCAGTGCTGGAAATTTCCGTTTAATCCCACGGCTGAGTTTCCAACAGCTCCCTCCGATGGCACAGTGAGAAGGTAGATGACAGAGGTGAGAAGATTTTGTCCTCTGCTCATCACATCCTCTCTTTCCTGCAGCTGCTGCACCTCCCAGACATGTCTAAGCTCCCATCCCAGCAAGCACAGCCCGGAATCCCAGCTCACCTTGGCCATTACTTCTGCTGGGTTCCTCACCACGACGTCCGTGGAGTGGGGCCGTGCGATGCCCCTCAGCAGAGTGTTCAGCTCTGGTGATTTATCAGCAGCTCTGTCCCTGTCTCCATCACACACTGCCCTTGGAATGTCACTGACACTGGTCCCTGCATCAGCACTCCCAGGGGAGGAAAGGGCTGAGGTTTGGGATCTTCCCCTGTTTGTCTCCTGCATGTCTGGCTGTGTTGGTATCCACAAATCAATGCTGGGGAGTGCACACTCCTCCTTGCTGCTCCTGCTTGTCATCTCCTCCTCCTCGTCCTCCTCTGAGCTGTCTGCCAAGTCCAGCTCTATGTCCTCACTGCTGCTCTCTGAAGAGCTGGAACTCTCCTCAATGTGCTGCCGTTTTGCTGCCCTGGATCTTTTCTTCTCAATCAAAAAAAGCACAGACAAGTTTTAGCCAGTGTTCACCCTTGGCTTGCAACTCTCTCAAATCAGAAAGTTAAAAGTTTCACAGGGCAGGATCCTACCAGTGGCTTCCACATGGATAGTTCTGCTTTGCTTTTGATAAGATTGACTATACCCAGTACACAGATTTTGGTTTAGATTCTTGTATGCAAAGAAAAAGCTACAAATACAAAACTTCTGTGAAGAATTGGTGCATGTGGAAGTACAAACTAAGTACAGAGCCCCATTCTGACACATTTGGGTGTCCATGGACCCCTCTCTAGGGTAGGTGCTTTGTCAGTGGAAACAAGACCATCTTCAACACGGTGTTAAGCAGCCAGAATTTCTGTAATGCTTGTTACCAAAACTGGCAACTCAAGAGTTACATACATGCAAACCTAGGTATATCCCATCCTTACAGCCATTTCAAGGGAGTAAAGAATTCTGGATAATATATAAATATACAGCAAATTAATTTGAGACCTTCAGAACAAAAGCTGCTTTAACACATCAAAAAATTAAACCACGAACACCCAGGACACAAATCTTGATCATGCAAAAATCAATGTCAATTTTTGTATGGTTTCACAGGATTCTACTTTTAGTTTAGAAAATATGAATTGAAGAGATGGGACTGTGCCAGGGCAGGATTTTCACAGTACCTTAGAGCCAATCATGAGTTTCCACTTGCTCAGGCACTGGGAGCCAGTCCGGTGTGGTAACTCAGAAGCTATTTTACTCCAGTGACCTAAAAAAGGACACAGAGGATGTAAAACAGGACCATTGGTGCCACACACTGAGCACAAAGGCCTTTCAGTGCAGAACATTATACACATACTATTCATTTCCTTGTGTAAGAGTTACTGCATGAATGGATCTCAAACCCTTAGTACCCACAACACAAAATACAAG
The DNA here is from genome assembly GCA_013397135.1 of Pachyramphus minor. NCBI lineage: Eukaryota > Metazoa > Chordata > Aves > Passeriformes > Tyrannidae > Pachyramphus > Pachyramphus minor. The sequence goes on along the minus strand of VYXB01000436.1, from coordinate 651,289 downwards.
GAAGGCTGCAATCAACAGTACAAAGCAGAGCCTGTATCATTAATGATATTTAGTTCTCCAAGCTTGTATAGATGAAGCCACAGAAACACCTACCCAGGCCATGCTTTTCAACCAGTTCAATCAGCTGCTCCTCTTCCTCTAGGCTCCACTTGCCTTTCTTTACATCCCAGTGCAATGCTTTTAAGTACCTTCAAAATGAAAAATTACAGTAAGGAACATTCAATCCTGCTTGTACGGCTCAAATCATCACCGCATGTTCCTGAACAAAACCAGGGCTTTCTTTTTTCCAAGGGGTCCCATCCCTACTCCCTTATGACTGTTTAAACCATAAGCACTCCATAAAACAGCCCTTAAGAGAAGCACTGTTGGGACATTTACACTCACCTGTCTCTGCACTGGGCATCACTCCTCCCCGGCACCTCTGTCCTGATTTTATACCAGTCCTTCTCTCCATACTTCTTCACTGCAGCCAACAGCATCTGTGTTCATCAGACAGAGCAAGGGTTGAAACTCTCACCAGTAACATCCCAACAGGCCTGAGACAGAAGCAGTTGTATTGGTGTAAATCTCTCAAGTCTTTAGGAGTTTCTCTGTGAACTGCCCACCTTGGTCTGTTTTACACTGCTCTGTGCCACTGCTAAAGCTCAGCTCTACACAGCCATGCAACACCTCAACACTCTTAACATTCCCACCCTGCAATTCCAGGCACCAGAGAACAGAGCTTACAGCATCTTCCTCTGGTGTCCAGGGTCCTTTCTTCAAGCTGGGGTCCACGCTCTTTGTCCAGCGGTAGATCAGCTGAGCAGAATCTCTTCCTTCCATGTAATAAGCAACTAGAAACACAAAGGTCTGTTTTGAAATCTGTTGTAAACTTGTTTTTCCTTTCCTTATGTTCTAATGGTGAGATTTCCAAGCAGTGACTGCCATAAGCAGCGTTTTAATCTGTTAACAATGGTACAAAAGAATGGAAAGAGCACAGCTCACACAAAAAGTCACTGTTTATAATGGCATTATCCACATTCCACACATGATGACCCAACAATCCATCCTGCAGCTACAGAAAGCTAGAGAAGGTTTCAGCTCCCACATGTCTGACAGGTTGAAAACACCAGCTGTTAGACTCAGGTGAATGGAAAATTTGTAGGTCACTTACTTTTCTTGTATGGGATATGGCTTCCCACTCTCATCTCTTGAACCAGCTCTAAAAGCATCTGATCTTCAGCCTTGGTCCATTCCTTCCTTTTCAAATCTTTGTTATAGATTTGATACTTCTGCAAGCACTGGAAAGGTGTCCTGTTTGTCTTAATACAAGGAAAAAGATACACAGAGAACTGGTTATTTATGAGAACTAAAAGCAAGAGGGAAAGGTTGAAGTACCAAATGTTTTTGGCACTGTTCTTAGACGTTTCTCAGAAAAGCATTAATTAACAGAGGATTAGCATCAACATTGTTTTCTGAAACCTCACATGAGGCACAATTAAGTGAGAATTAAGTGATTTGTCACCTCAAACCTTACCCCCAGCTCCTGGGCTATGGTCTGCCAGTCCAGGTAGTTGTGTTTAGCAGCGATCCGCTTCAGCCTCTCTATTTCCTCCTCAGTCCACTCCTTTTTGTTGATGCTTGGATGTTCCCAATTTTCCCAAAACTTCTTCAGTTCTTCTGAACTACGCTGTCCATCAAACTAGAAGAAACAACAAAAATCTGTTTTATCTTAAAGCTGGGACTGAAACACCTGGGCAGACAAGAACACCAATATTTCACATTCCAGATATCTTACTGCCAGGTTTTCCAGAATTAAACCATCAAAGTGAACAATTTGAGATCATTTAACAGTCAACTTGGAGAAATGCATGATGGAAATAGTGGATACAAACCAGGTCAGGAGATTCTCAAGAGAAGGGACACAGATATCATAAGCCAAAAAACAATCCCCCAACTTACATGGATGTTTGAGATTTTCTCCCAGTCGTGCTCATCGAATCTGTTTCCTAACAAGTCACTTTCTGGCAGTTGGCTACAGCATAAGGTAAAAAGAGAAAGAAAGAACCACGTTAAATGGTTAATCAAACACTTGATCCTGCTTCATCTTTTTCCTCCCACCTGTTCCTGACTTCCACAAGAACTGAACGTTTGGTTTAGCAGGAGAAACAATTAATGTAATATCCAAACATGCTGCTCTAGACATGTTCATGAGCAAAAGCTCAAAGGCACTAAACATTTCAGAGCTCTCTGAAATGCTCCTTTGTTGCTAAACCCAGAGCACCTCTATAATGGGTACAGATACTGCATTTTGTGCATCAAGGCCCAAAACATAATTTTTAGTAAAGAACTCTGGAGATGACAGAGCTGCTCAACCGCACTTCATTTTTTACAAGCCAAGACAAATAAGCATTTCTCCAAACATCACATTTAGAAGCAGAAAGAGAGAAGCTAAACTCCAAGAAGAGACATTTATTTTTCACCAAGAATATAAAAAACTTACTTAATTGCTTCTATTTCTCGCTCTACTTCTTTGATTTGCTTTTCCAAGGTCTGTTTCTCTGTTTCAGTCTTGACCTTCTCCAGTTTCTGATTCCAGTAACTCATCCTGTTCAAAGACATTTTTATCATTACTTAGTAGGACTAGATGGGAATGAAGTCAATGGCATCAGAAGACATTCAGAGACAGTTTCCCCATCAGTACCATTCCTTCCTTCAGTTTATTTCCACACAAAACTGTTGTTCTCCCAGGTTTTCCCACATGGCACACTCAGGGTCCTATTTCTGCCCCTTCAATGCAGTCATTGCCCCAGAACATGACTCAGATTTTAGTATTTACAGGGGGAACCAATGGTTGTTACAACAGCAATAAAGACTGTATCAGCTCCAGCACAGAAATCTCCCTCTGGATACACCATTATGACTTGCTACATGTCACAACTCCAGCTTCAAGCCCTGCAGACTATTTTAAATTATATCACTGTGTCAAGGGGAAGAACTAGATGGCTATAAAATCACAGACACAAACAGTTAACACAGGAACTCACTGAAGGAAGGTGGAATCTCCACATCTACCTTCTCCTTCCTTCACATGTAACATTCCCAGGAGAAAAGAGGGGTTTTGCCAGTACTCACTTCAGGAGCTTTGGCTGGAGCAGGCGTTGCAAGCGGTCACTCACCACTGATTTCTGCAACAGCGTCTTCTCCCTGCTCTTCCCTAAAGCAAACAGTGGAGCAGTGAGACATCAGTGCAGAACCACTGCCAAGAGAGACCCACTGCTTCCAACACCCCTGGAAACAACCTCCAGGTCTGCAATGTGAATTCCCTGCCTACATCACTGATATCACATCTGACTTGGGAAAATTGCAGCCCCTTGCTCAGTTTTATCTCCAATAAGACCTCAGTCAAGATCATCATCAATGTGTCTGTGACCACCTAGAGCTAGAGGTGCCCCTTGAACTTCTCTCTACCCTTGCACCATGGTTTTGGAGTGCTCACAGGAGTTGATGCATAAAAACAAATGCACTAATCACTCAATAAAAGAATTTATAGAGCATCCCATTCTCTTTTAACTGCGTTTTTTGTGGAGTCAAGTGTGCAATATCAGAAATGTTGATGTTTAACTGCAAACAGCTCTTCTAGAGCACTGAACAGCCCACAGAGATACTTACACTTTGCTGAATGCAGTTGTTCAAAGGATTTTATGCCCTGAGCTGCCTTTTCCTTGGCATCTTCATTGGAAGGAGGGCCCTGTTGAGGATTAGAAGGGTTAGATACACTGGAACAGTCAGGCACACAGAAGAATTATTCTTTCTTCTTAGGACTTGAGCGTGAACTACTACAAAAACACAGTTACAATGTAAATCTATCACTTTAGACACGGTTACTTACAATTCCTGTGGTTTTATCCTTAAAGTAAGGCTTCATAAAGTGACCCAAAAATACATTTGCTGGTAGATTTCTGCCATCTCCTGCCTTGGCTGTTTTTGAACCATCAAGCTCACCCATGATTTCCTTCTGCAAGACAAGAGTTAATTAAACAGTGTCAGTTTAATTAAGTCTCTTTGAAATTCCTGATTTCAGAGAGCAGTGGCTGAGCCACCACAAACATCCCAGGCAGGGTTCAAGTTTGCAGCACCAGACTGTAAATCAGCGCATGTCAAAGGCAGGATTTGGAATTTCCTTACTTTGTACAGTGCAATGCAGATGATTCAAACATTAATTAAATACTAATTTGCCACGACAAGTTAAAATGTAAGATGTAAAATACCCATTTTTTGTTTTAAGAGAACATCAGTCAAATAAACCACTTGAAAAGCCACTCAGTGACACTTGTTTGCACTGCCAGGAAAAAAAATGCACCTGGTTCCTGGCCAAGCCAGCTGAGCACTGTACCAGCACATGGATGAGGGACTGTGACTGCTCCAGCTGATTCCTCTGGCACCTGTGATGCACCAGGAATATCCTGGGAAGTCTTACTAGGCTCAAGGGGAGGGGAAGATGGCAAATGGCAACCTAGAAAAGCTCACCTGCTGCTCTCTGTTTTGTGCAATGAGCAGCTCCACTTCCTCAATCTTCTCCTGGATAACCTCCTGGTACACATGGTTCATCTGCAGGCACGTTTCTGGATCCTGTGGCAGGCTCTCAATATCATCATCACTGCTGTCTTCTTCTCTTTCCATTTCCTTGAGGCAAATGAAGTGTTTAAGGGGAAAAGAAATACTTGCTTTAATGGCAGATATGCAACATAATTAATTTTCTAATTTAACACCTGTTTGACCCACAGCCTGTGGTGTTTCCAGGGACAGGGCCAGCACCACCAGAGCAGTGAGGCCACTGCCCCCTGTCACTTGTGGTCACATGAAGAAATCTGTGTATTACACTGAATAACAAAGTCCTGGGCAGCAATACCCAAACTCCAGGGCTGGTATTAACCCTTCCTGAGCACAGAGCCAAGCCAGCTGCCTGGACTTCCCCATCTTCCCTTCAAGAGACAAATAGAAAGATATGTTTAAAGAGAAAACATTTACCATTTCAGCATAAGAATCTTCATCATCATTATCATCATCTTCATCATCATCTGTTGGACAATACAAATACAAAAGTGCTGACTGTAGTGGGATAAAAAGGAAGCTTCAAACCCAAAATTTTCAATTAAAGCAGACAGAATAAAGCACCACAGAGAACCCACACATGACAATTAGTGGCTCTGGATATTGACAACATTGTTAAGTAAAGTTGTATTTAGTTACACTCCACATATGCTTTTTTTTTTTTTGCTCTACAGTAGGAAAAGGAGCAGCTCTGAATAACTAAGGTAGGATAATGACAGCAACAATCCAGCTACATCCTGGCCTCAGGGTGAGCAGCCAAGTGAACGTTCCAAGCCAACAGAAACACAAATTCCGAGAGCACCAACAGCTCCTCAGCAACACCTGGGTTTGCACCCAGTGGTTCCGACTCCTGACAGAAGTTACTCAGACTTGCACCACCAAAACAGAGGTGGGTGAAGCCACTACGGTCAGACACGCTCGAGCTGTTACCACCTCCCCTTTGCTTTGGAAAACGAACTTTAGGAGGCGCGGGCGGGCTGTGGGAAAGGGCGGCTCTCGTAGAGTTTGTGATGCCCGTTTTAGACGCTGTGGTTTCACTCCGGAAGGAATTTTTGGGCTGTTGGGTGTCGTGAGCCCGCCCGTCCCCGGTGACCAGAACCAACCAGACCCTCCGTCAGGGAGCCCTGAGCCGGCTCCAGGGGTTTCACCACGAGAACACGCCCCATGCCGGTGCCGGCGGCTCCTGAGGGGCCGCCCCGAGCCCCCCCCAGCCCGTACCGCTGCCGGAGCTGAGGCTGCAGTCGGACACGGCCAGCTCGACATCGGCCCCGCCGGGCTGCAGGCTGCGCTCCAGCTCCTCGATCTCGCGGCGGATCCTCTCCCGCTCGGCGTCCAGGTCGAGCCCCTGGGGGCTCCGAGGGGTCCGCGAGGGCCCGGCCGGGCCCGGCCCGCGGGACATGGCTGGGCCGCGGCTCCGCGCTGGGGCTGCGCCTGGCCCCGCCCCTGAGCCCGCCCCTCGGATCCCACCCAATCGCCGCGGGCTCCTGGGTCAGCTGAGCCCCCCACGTGACGCCGCGCAGCCAATCGGGGCGGGGCTCTGCACACGTGGGGCGGGACCCCGGGCCCTGCAGGGACCGAACGGGCCGAGACCCAGCGGGGGTTTGGTGGGATCGGGATTGGGAACGGGAACCGACCCACGGCTCCTTCGCCCGCCGCAGCACGAGGAGCCCCAGCTGAACGCTAAGATGCTCGCGGAAGAGGGGCAGTGCTCCCAGCCCCGCGGGAACAGGGATGCGCTCCTGTCCATTCGGGATTTAGCGATCCGTCGGCTGCGCCGTGTGGAGGGACCAGGACGTCAGTTCTGCAGCTTCGTGCATCGACACGAGGCCGAGTATCAAAAATTCGCTTTTTAGTAATGGTTACTAAATGAAAGCAAAGTCCTCGGTGGTGTCTGAGTCACTCACTGTCCATCCTCTGACACCTCAGAAATTCTGTCGATGGATTTCAGGAGATCAGCGATGAGCTGCAGGGATTCTGCTCCGGAGAGGAGCTGCCTGGAATGGGAAAGACACAGTGTTACATTGGGGGGGACCAGAGAATTCACATGTAGGTTTTTTTTGGGGGGTTGCCCACTATGTGACCTATCAAGCAGCAGCTTATCAAGACTGGAACCTTCACTTCTTAAAGCTAAGTGTAAGAGACTTACAGATTCCCATATCCCAGTTATTTTTTTCATTTTACTTACACTTTATTTCCTGTTATTTTTATTTTACCTACACTTGGAGGGAAACACATTGCAGGGGAATAAGAACATGGAGTAGCTCATCTGGCACACAAAACACAAAACCCTGAGATTCAATGCTAAAAAAAACCCCACTGAGGTGGTTTATTTGCGAGCCCAGGATTTAGCCCAGAGCCTGGGATGGCCTCAGGAGAGGTGTCTCACCTGATGGATGCTCGGGAGCTGGTTGTGACCCTGAGCAGGTGCTGCAGGGCCAGCTCTGCGTTCTGTTTGGCTGCTGCCAGCCCTGCCTGCCCCAGCTGCAGGGCCTCGTTCTCTGCCTTGTAATTCCTCAGCTGGACCTTGGGGAAACAAGCAAAAACTAGGAGAAACAGCCACAAAACTCCAGTGGATACCTTACCCTCAGTATTTTCCCAATGGCCTGCAAAAACCTTGCAACATCCTCTTTAGAGGCTCAATTCCAAGACATATCCCTGCAGCCCCAGTTCCCCAGCCAGGCCCCAGGAATGCTGCTCCATACCTGGAGCAGGGCGTTCTCCTGTCTCAGTTTGGCAGCGCTGTTCTCAGCTTTCACAGCCCGTTTCTGAAACACAGCAAAGGTTATTTACACCACAGAGGACACAGCAGCAGCTTGGGCTACACAGGAATGAGTGATTCCAGCACTGAACTTGGAGGGATATGGTTTATGTTTCCCTATCCTGTGTTCCAAATGCTTTAGGAGGAGGGAACAGCTCCTTCCTCCCCATCCCATTTCTCCTTTCTGGGTTCTCCAGGTGCCACCCAGCACTTCTGGATATTTATTTATTCTTTTTTCTTGGACAAGAGGAAAAGACACTCAGTATAAATAAGCAAACAGGAAAAACAGCTCATAGTTCATGTAGGATCTCTTGTCAGAAGGCTGCAAAAAAACAACTTCAGTTGATGAATCACAACATATTAAAGCAAAGACCTGCCTTACTCTAGGGAAAGAAAGAAGTTCTGGTCTGGGATGCTGTCTTATTCCAAGGGAAAAAATTTGAACCCATCAGAGCTGTTTGGGTGAAGCAATCACTTCAGCTTCCCTCCCTCTCCTGGGACAGGAGGAAAAGGGATAGAACTACATTTCCAACTGCAAACACCAGCACTTACAGTCATCAGCTGGAGATTTTGCTCCACGTGCTGCACCATTGCTTCCAGATCCTGTGCTTCTTTTTCTTCTTTGATTTTGTTTTCCTCAAGCTTTTTCTCAAGCTTCCTCATCCTTAAAAAAACCCAAGAGATGATGTACAGTAAGTGCTTGTAACATTAAATACTTTAGCAAGAAAACTCTAGGGATCAAGGAAGGATCAAGACACTCATTCTTTTATAAGAAAAATTAATTCTTCCCACAGAGCTCCCAGTTCTCACTCACCAGCTGCACTGCTCGAAGCACAGGCCACACAAACACACTCAGGTGTCAGTTGGCTACTTGCTCTCCAAGACTTTTCCAATAAGAAAACCAGGTTTGCTAATGTTCTTTTAATAAACAGCATAGATTTCAACCACATCCTTTTTCTTTAAGAACACTGACTGTTTCCAGGGAGCCCCTCTTTTAAGCCAATTCCTTAGGTGATTATTTCCCCCCACGCCTTGTCTTACGCACTTGTCTGCTTGGGTTTCAGAGAGAATTTGAAGTTTACTGATCTTGCTTCTTAAAGTGGCATTCTCTTCTTTCAGCTAAAAAAAGAAACATTCTCATTAGGATTGAGGGTGGAGTTTCACAACATTACAAACACTCCAACACTGAAATATTCAGCTTTAATGCTGGAAATTCTTGCACTTTCTAATACATTCATGCTTAATTTTGCACCCAGTTTCCCTCTCTGGAAACCGCTTCACTGAGCCTGTGGAGCACAGGAAGGTGGCACAGAGCAACCCGTGCAAGATCTGACTAATTAAACGCTGCCAATTCTAAATGAACGTGACCTCCAGAGGCAGGAGCACGAGGAAGTCACCTGGGTCATACCCAGAGCAGAAGGGCAGGGAAAGCACTGGACCTGACTCATGCTGAAAAGCGCTTTTCCAGACCTGCCCTTTCTCCCTCAGCTGCTCTTCAGGCAGCGGGTCCTGCTACCATCTGACACCCAGCCCAGGGCTCGCCCGACAGCGAAGGTGCCGGGGGGGTGGGCAGCGCTCACCTGCTCGTAGCTGGGCTGCCGTGGGGGGGAACAGCCCGAGGGGGCTCCGGGGGCGGCCAAGCTGAAGGAGCCGGCGGAGGGCGAGGCGGGTCCGGCGGCAGCGAGGTGGGCCCGCTCCACGGCCAGCGGCTGGTAGCTTTCGCTCCACTCCTCCTCCTCCTCCTCTTCCTCATCCCCCACCTCTATGGGCATCGCGGCAAGAGGGAGCGTGATGGGCCCGGGCGGCGCCGCCTGCGCAGGGGAGAGCGAGGGTGAGGCGGGCGCTGAGGTGGGGCAGGACCCGGCCGCACCACCATGCAGGGCCTTACCTGGGGGGCTCCGCCCGCCCCGCCGCCACAGGCCTTGGTGCGGACGAACTCTCGGAAAGAGAAGGGGTTGGGCTCGGCCGGGAGCGGCCCCGGCAGCGGCTCCGCCGCCATGGCGGCCTGAGGGCTACACGGGGCGGGGCCTCCCCAGCGGAACGGGCCAATCAGCGAGCGAGCGGCAGGGTCAACCCCGCCCCTTTCCCCTCGCGGCCTCGCCCACGTGACCCGGCAGTCCCGGGTGGCGGCAAGATGGCGGCGGCCATGGCGTGGCTGCGGCGGGGGGTGGTTCGGCGGTGAGCGCGGCCTCGGGGGCTCCGGGCTGGGCAGGGGACAGCGCCGGGTACCGCGGAGGGACCGCCCGGGGAGGGGACAGCGCCCGGCACCGCGGGGGAAGGCTGGCAGCGCTGGGTGCCGGCCGTGGGGCACGCAGCGCTCGGTGCCGGCCTTGGCGGAGGCGCTGCCGGCGCGGTGTCCCCGCACACACCGACGGTGTCCCCGGTGTCCTCAGGTGCGGGCTGGCGGCCGGGCGGAGCTACAGCGGCGGCGGTGCCTACCCCAGCGTATCGCTGGCGTGCCCGCTGCCCGGCGTGCCCAAGGCCGTGTTCGCGGCCGCCGAGGGCCGGGAGCGCTTCGAGACGCGGGTGACGGTGCTGGAGAACGGGCTGCGCGTCGCCTCCCAGAACAAGTTCGGGCAGTTCTGCACCGTGGGCAGTGAGTACTCGCAGGGGCCGGGGGTGGTGATGCCTTGGCTGCTCCGGAGCCAGGTGTTTGTGTAAGGAGTGGAGGTGTAAAAGTTACACTGATTTATTTTCTTCTTAACATCAGTTCTTGTGAATTCGGGATCAAGACATGAAGCAAAATACCTCAGTGGTATCTCCCACTTCTTGGAAAAGCTGGCCTTCTCCGTGAGTACTGCCCTGCCCTGCCCAGCATGGGGTCCTGAGCACCCAAAATCTGCACTGGGAAGGGAGGGGGAGCAGCCAAGGGCAGGACCTGACCTGAAGGGCTCAGTGCACTTGAGTTGTTTAAATAATGGTGACCGTGTTCCCAGAATGATAGAACCACGGAATGCTTTGGGTTGGACAGGACCTTAAAGCCCATCCAGTTCCACCCCCTGCCCTGGGCAGGGACACCTTCCACTATCCCAGGTTGCTCCAAGCCCCATCCAACCTGGCCTTGGACAATTCCAGGGATGGGGCAGCCACAGCTTCTCTGGGCAACCTGTGCCAGGGCCTCCCCCCCCTCACAGATGCTTGTTCTGGGCTACACTGAAACATTATAAAAAGTTATTGCTTTAATAATTAATAACATATTTTCTTTCTTAGTCCACAGCTCAGTTTGGCAGTAAGGATGAAATTCTCCTCACCTTGGAGAAGCACGGGGGCATTTGTGACTGCCAGGCATCGAGGTGGGATCTCCTTCTCCTGCTCTCTTGTAACACTGACAAGCACTTTGAGTTCCTTTTTCTGGTGTGGGGCAGTAAAAGCCACCTTTTGTTTCCAAGCAGCAGAAATCCATTTGTGTGGCTGCTGAAAGGGTTATAAAAGTCAGTTCTGTTTCCTTTCGCAAGCATTTAATGAGTGAAGCAGCTTTACCTTTGATTTTCTGATACTGAAATGACACTGAATGATCCCCAGAGTGAGTTCTCAGTGCAGAACTGTCTGTCTGTGTTGCAGGGACACCATCATGTACGCTGTGTCTGCTGATGCCAGAGGCCTGGACACCGTGGTCAACCTGCTGGCTGATGTAGCGCTGAAGCCCAGGTTATCAGGTCTGGGAACACAATTCTCTGCCTCTGCAAAAGATTTCTAATGTGTGGCTTGCCCTTGGAATTCTTCACTAGATTGTGCTCATGAAGAGCTTCCCTTGCAGCAGTTGGGGGTTGTCATCTCTTGCTCTCTGTTCCAGATGAGGAGATCGAGATGACCCGCATGGCCATACGCTTTGAGCTGGAGGACTTGAACATGAGGCCTGACCCAGAGCCTCTGCTCACTGAGATGATCCATGCGGTAACACACTGAAAATTCCACCTTGCATGCAGTCCCCTGCATTCTTCTCATTTTTCTGTCAACTCTAGGGTTTATTTTATGTTACTCTAAAACCAAATTTTTTTGTTACTCAATTATATTTCAGTGATTTGGAGAATTTTGCTGTTTCTCCACTCTGAAATCCAGCATTCTACACTTGTGAAAGAGTCTAACCTAAACTAGAAAAAAACTATCTGCAACTTATCTTTGTTGTTGTGGGTGACAGTATGTTGTTGATTAACAAAATAATGCTCAGCCTTTCCTCTCTTACATGTCTCAAACAGGTCGACTTAATTGCAAAACAGAAAGGGAAGGTTTAGATGAGGGTTTTGGGGGGGTGAGGTGATATTTGTTACTTCAATGTGTCTGCTCCCTTTCAGGCAGCCTTCAGAGACAACACAGTTGGACTGAACAGGTTCTGCCCTGTGGAGAACACGGACAAAATCGATCGGGACGTGCTGCACTCGTACCTGCGCAGCTACTACACCCCTGACAGGATGGTGCTGGCTGGGGTGGGCATTGAGCACGAGCAGCTGGTGGAGTGTGCCAGGAAATACCTGCTGGGAGTGGAGCCCGTGTGGGGCACTGGGCAGAGCAGGGGCGTGGACAGGTCCGTGGCTCAGTACACGGGAGGCATCATCAAGGTAAGGGGTGGAGGTGGTGTCGTGGCCCTTGCTGGTAGTTGGGAGGGCACATTTGGAGTTGAGCTGGTTTTTGCTTTTCTGGAGTTACAAACTGTTCATGAGGATGAGCCAAAAGTGGCCATGACAGCTGGTAATTGGGTGACATGGTAATTATCAGGAGTGTATCAAGCTGGATGCAACAGCAGTGAAAATCAGTCTTGATAATCTGTCTGCTCTTCCCACAGGTTGAAAAAGACATGTCAGATGTGAGTCTGGGCCCTACTCCCATCCCAGAGCTCACCCACATCATGATTGGGTTAGAAAGCTGCTCATTTTTAGTAAGTATTAACCTAAAGTCCTTTGTTTTGGGAGCCCAGAACACTGACTCATTCCATAAACATTGGCACTCCTGCTGCTGCATGTTCAGACAAGCAGCTTTTCCACTGACAGTTGGATGCAGGCACTGACCTTCCCACTCTTCTTGTGCCATGTTTCTTTCTTTCTCTCCTGTTTACTCACCCCAGAGAGCTCTGCCATGGTCTGACTGAATCTCTTGTTGCAATTCAGGAGGACGATTTCATTCCCTTTGCGGTGCTAAACATGATGATGGGAGGTGGTGGCTCTTTCTCAGCTGGAGGGCCTGGCAAGGGCATGTTCACCCGCCTGTACCTCAATGTGCTCAACAGGTTGGTTTGCCTTTTAAGGGGTGGCAGAAACAGTCCTCTGGCAGGTTCATATGGAAAAAGTGAAAGCAAACACCCCCAGGTTATTCTGCTTGAAACGTGGGACTGGTTTGTCAGTTGGCATTTGGAGAAAGTTGCACTGGGAGGACACTCACTGTCCATGTTTGTTTGATTTTTACACGTAAATTCTGGGTTTTAAATTTGAAAATGCTGTTTTTTGTACCCACAGGCACCACTGGATGTACAATGCAACCTCTTACCACCACAGTTACGAGGACACAGGCCTCCTGTGTATCCATGCCAGTGCAGATCCAAAACAGGTACAGAGTCCTATATTCAAAGATGGATGTCCTTAAAAAGTAACCACATCACTCAGTACCAGACAGTAATGTTGACACAGTAAGTGTTGTTCTGATCTTCTTTCAATGATCTGGTTTTTGTAGGTTCGGGAGATGGTGGAAATCATCACCAGAGAATTCATCCTCATGGCAGGAGCAGTGGGAGAGGTCAGTAGCACATTTGAACTTGCAGACAGTCTTTGAGTTGAAATAATCCCTGGAAGTGCCCAAGGCCAGGTTGGACAAGGCTTGGAGCAAGAAAGAGATGATCTCTTGGAAAGAGATGAGCCTTATGAAATAATCCCTGGAAGTGTCCAAGGCCAGGTTGGACAAGGCTTGGAGCAAGAAAGATGATCTCTTGGAAAGAGATGAGCCTTAAGGTCCCTTCCAAGCAAAGCATCCTGGGATTCTGTGAACACACTGCAGAACTATTCCACGTTATCTTGTGTTAGAGAGCAGCCACTAGAATTTTTGGAACACTATTTGTATTTTCTGCTCCTTCACAGGTAGAACTTGAGCGAGCAAAGACGCAGCTCAAGTCCATGCTCATGATGAACCTTGAGTCTAGGCCAGTGATCTTTGAGGATGTGGGAAGGCAGGTGTTGGCCACAAACACAAGGAAGCTCCCTCATGAGCTCTGTGCCCTCATTGGTGAGTACACAGTGCCTTGCCTTGAGTGAACTGTAGGTAGGGTTGGGGCAGGGCAACTTAGAAGATATTCTTGCAGCACAGTTGAATTGTCTGAGAAAGCCTGGGGGCATAAATACTGCAGAAATATATTTCAAACTGTTCCTGATTGCTTTCAAGGTAGCACAGAGCTTATTTGAGTCAGAAGGAAGGAAAAACCAGAAGCATGGAAGAAGAGCCAGCGATTGTTTTTCTGAGCATCATTCTACTTACGATGTTGTTGTCACAGCTCTGCCCTTTTTTTGCCTGCAGGTCAGGTGAAACCTGCTGATATCAAGAGGGTGGTCACTAAGATGCTCCACAAGAAGCCAGCTGTGGCTGCCCTGGGTGACCTGACAGACCTGCCCTCCTATGAGCACATCCAGGCAGCGCTTTCCAGCAAGGACGGGCGGCTCCCGCGGCTGTACCGGCTCTTCCGATAGAGCAGCACGTCCTGCCAGGATCACAGACTCCCTTCTTTTGGAACATGGTTTTCAGATTATAATGTTGCTGTACCACCCTCCCTCCCCCAGATCTTCCCAGACATACTGTGCAAGCACGGAGCTGTGCTGCCACCGAGCAAAGCTGCTTTGGAGCACCGGACTGTGAAGATTCCCAAGGGATTCCTTCCCAAGGGATGTGGTGGCACCTTAAAGAGCTTGGCTTACACATCTGAATTCAAGGGATATTTATAGCTGTTACCAAGGTGAACAAAGACCTGCTCAAACTGAATTAGGACAATTATAGTTACTACCCCTGTCAAGTTTGGCAGAAAGTTGCCTGCAGTCCAGGTTTTGTTACAAATCATGGATTCATTTCAGTAGTACCCACCAGGAGTCACGTGTTGGGAATAACTTCATCATTTTGCTGGAGCTCAGAGGGAAGCAGACCCATGGCATAACCAAGTTCCTGTGGAGTTCATCTGCAGAGATACTGTGCATAACGCTACATGGACACCTGAGAATGAAAATGATCCTGTTCTTCAGGTTTTTCACCCAGTAGTGAACTGTGCTAAAGAATAAAAGTTCTTTTCCTCCAGGGTTGTTTTACAAACAGTTATTAAAGGAGTTGCTGCTGCTGCACCTTAGAACTTGTACCTCATTTCCTCAGTGTCACTCAGATGAACTTAAGGCCGTGCAAAAAGACACAATCATCTGTCTCACAGCAGAGATGTCCCTCAGCTGAGAGTCTGGATCACAAAATTACAGCATTTAGAAACATTATGGTCTTGACTGACTCCACCTTACAGAAAGCCAAGTGCCACATGTGACACTGAAGAAATGGAGACTCAAACGAGGAATAAAACGCTGGATTTACATAATCCCCCAACACATGGGTTTAAAAACAAACAGCTGCATTGCAGCACTTCACTGCTAGTTGTGTATGGTGAGGAGCAATCAGACTGGGAGCAGAGCACTGTGAGGCAGCTATTTACCTGCTTTACCCCATCCTTTCCTCATGCAACTAAAAGAAAATGTTGCATTGCTTCTTGTGCAGCCCACAGTCTGGAAATCCTGTTCAGTTGTTGTGTATGTTTGTAAGGAAATAAAGAGGCCTCTAAGCAGCTGGACCAAGTAGTAAGACTTCTGAAATTCATCAGCCAAGGGCTGTGTTCCTTCCACTGGCAGGTGAAACGTGCTTTGTTTGGTCAATTCTAAAAATCCCAGAGAAATCTGTCCTGGTCTGCCAGCTGAAGACAAATGGCTCAGGTCACCCAAACATGCATCACACAAAGAACTCTGGTTCTGACAACAGTAAGAGCTGGTTCTCAGTTAAGGTATTGCATTAATTTATTTTTATTCCTTTAAAAAGAAAGGAAATCCAAGTACCTGATGGCTACAGACAGGTCAGTGCCATAAATGTACCGCAGAACAGAAGCTCTGTCTTGGACAGGTTGCATAGTCAGCAGCACTTCCTCCAAGGTGTTTGCTTGGTGTTTTAGGTACTAAAGGTGATGAATGATCCAGCCCATCTGTGCCCATGAGGAGTTTTTAAGTATTAGCTGTACTTAACATTTGACCAGTGCCACACTGGTCCTTGTAGTATGTTTAGCCTTAAGACAACACTACTTCAAAAAGAGCAAGTTTTTCACAGTTCACCAGATTGGAAGAACAAAACCAAAAGGAATTGACTGTGACTGGAGGGGATGGAACTGCATGGAGCTGACTGGGCTCTGCAAACCTCCCTGGTACACTCACTTGGCATCACTTTGGTGAAGCATCACACAGTACTGTACTTAAACCATTCATTTCAATTCATGTGTCCTGCTGCTGAGGGCAGGTAGTGTTTTGTGAGCCCTGGAGAGGGCGAGTGAGGTCAGGGAGGGACTGTTTCAAGCAGCCAAATATATGGCCTGAGAAGCAGGGTATTTACCCCCTTAGTAACAGAAGGCCTATAGAATGATTATTGAAAGGCAATGTTTCTACACTTTCAATGTACAGGAGTACATTCACACACATCTTGCTGTAGAGGACCCAAAAAGCCCAACACATGAGCACCATCCACACACACAACTGCCCAAGTTCATCAGCTGGTCCCTCGTACTCACTTTACAGAATACTGTGCACTTGGCTACAGAGAAGGAGCAAAACCCAACTCCACACTGTAGGTAAGCAGATCTGACCAAACCAAAAGGACAAACAAAAAAAATTCACCTTTCTGCAGGCTTTTCTTAGGTCCCCTGCCCCAGGTGATGCCAGTTCCAGCAGCTGTGCCCCTGTGTGGAGTCCTCCTACAACCAACAGGCAGCACCCTGTGGCTTCCTAAGATAGTCTGGTTAAAAATAAATCCATTTTACCTGTTGGGATGGATGTCTTAAATAACTGACTCCTTTTCTTCGGCAAAAGCACTTGAGCTACATGGATTAGCTCATGCAGATGAATCCAGGATGAGGTTTAAGACATTCTTCACAACTGCCAGAGGTGCTTAAGCAGACAATTCCCTGCAGAGTTTGCCGTGGCCTGAAATCCTCTTTCGTGGCACCTCTACCACAAGCACTGCAGGGCTCTCAGCTCAAGAAATGCTACATATGCTGCTGGATTTTTGGTCCTTTTGCTCCCGTCGTTTCTGAATTTCCCTTGAAATCCTCCTCTTTATTCCCATTAAATACAGTTCTCTGTCAAACTGCCCCGCAGCAAGTGGAATGCTACAACAGAAACACAAACCACAGATCAGAGCATAAATGCATTCTTCTTTGCCCAACATTTCCAAATTAATTGATACAACAATGGCCAGAAACCTAATTTTTACTTTCTTTATGTATTCAGCTACTGCTGTGGGAGAAACAGAAGTTGTTCTTCCACAAGCAACAAATTAAGGTTTTTCCCAACACATTTAAATGGAGAAAATGCTGGTTGTAAAAGCAAAATGTACTTTCAATTTAAGCATGAATATGCCTGCATTCATATATAAAGGATCTTTATGATCCTAAACCAAACCCCACTAATCAAATGCTTTGAGAAATCACCATTTTCTAGACACCCAGGTCTTGAAATCCCTGACCATGCTGCTCACAGGAAAGAGAATAAATAAATTTTAGTGACTTAACCAATTTTTCCAAAGAGTTCTACTAGTACAACAGTCCACAGCTGGACATTAGGAACCTGGAGGATCTGAAAATACTCCACTGACATTCAGCTGTGCTGAAATGCAGGCTCCACTGGGGAGAGAAAATAGCATTGATCCCAAAAAGGGAAAGAAGAAGAGAAAAGTAGAGCTGCCCATGCTGATAGGGAAAACAAAGAACTGTGTCTCAGATAAAACACAGATCTATAATCAATTACAATGGGCTTTGTTTATCCCCCTCAGGAGGATTAAGGGACCTGGAAGCAGGGATTTCAGCTGTCAGTACAAGGTTTAAGCTCTCCCTGCTCTGACCACCAGCATAAAAATCAAACAGGCTGCAGAGAGCTCCATGGGATAAACTCTATTTTAGGAATTCTGAGAAGACAAACTCCAAACAGGAGCATATTCTCAGGATCCCTGGAGCCACGTGCAGTCACACAGAGCAGCACAAGGAGGTACTCACTTGTCTCTGCCAGGCCTCACTTTCACACGGAACAAGGCAAACACAGGGCGATGGTCTGAGGTTTTGATCACAGGACAAGAGGAATATTTGACAGCCTGGATGTCGTCCTTGTACCGACTGCGGAACACAACCCGGTCCTGGAGACAGAGAGGGGAGAGTGCTGGTAACTCCCCTGGCACATCCACCCACCCTGGAAAGCACCACTGGTTCACAAGAGACAAACCCACTCATTTATCACACTCCACTTTGTGAAATTAAGTGTCTTGGACTTGGATGCATTCATGAAGAGTGTGTGTCTGACCCCAAGAGCTGTTGTGCCCAAGGGAGAATGAGAAAATGAGGTTAACAGCCCATGCCAAACTCTCCCTGTGCTCATAGGGTTCAACAATCCTTTCTTCCAGACCAGACCCACATGCCCTGTTGCCCTTAAGCCCCAAATCTCAGCACATCTGGATCCCCTTTTGTGCAGGTGTGAGGTGCTGAAATCATCCCTTACCGTGTAGGAAGGAGTCCTTTGTTTGGAAGTGGTGTCATAGCTGTCCTTCCCTATGTCAAACTTGTAGGAGGGGCGGAAATGGATATCAGCCTCTCGGAATCCTTTGAAAATAGACCCTGTAAGGGAAGAGAACAGCATGAACAAATTCCTCCTTCCTGAGAATCCAGCACATTTCTGCATTGATTCTACTAATGCTGGCTAGAAACAACAGCCATGGACATACATGACTAGAAAAACCTGGGCTCAGGCTCCAGAAACAGATAAAAAGTAGCCAGTGGATATTTAGTCAGTGGCCAATTAAACAAAGAACACCTGGTCCATGCATTTCCCCTTCCACTGAAAGCTTGTGCTGCTTTGCAAATGCTCAAAAGGTTCAAATCTAAATTCCCTGGCCACTGTGACAGAATGGTGTCCCAGGTTATGGCGAGTCAGATGAAACAGCAGCAAATGGCTTGGGAGGTTACACTACAGATAAAATGCCTCAGCAAAAGGTCCCTTGACACACTTGCCACTGTACTTGACAAGTGCTGACTTCCTTTTTTAGGGAATGCAACAAAAGGAAGCAGGAAAGGGCTCTAGTAAATCTGCTGTGCTTAGTCCTGTGTGTAGATATCTCTGTTCCTGGGGATGAGGGAGGAAAAGAGCTGCCTCTCACCCCGACTCATCTCACTGGTGAGCTGGTCATACACCAGGAGCTTGGACACGTCTGTGCCCGGTTTCTGGTTCAGGATGGAATCCACAGTCTCACGGTCCTTGTTCAGGCGGAAGTTGAAGTCACCAAACCAGAAGACTTCATCAAACCGAGTTGTGACATCACCTGCAAATTCAGGCCACAAAAGTGTTCAGGATATGCTGCCAGATATGGTCAAGGAACAGGCATAAATCCCTTCTTTTCACTACCAGGAGATGTGATACTTGAGCATGTTTTCTGCCTGTTACCATCACAGAATATGGTTATAAAAACCCCAGTAGGAACAGAACAGAAATTTTAGATGTCACAGAAAAAGCTGAAAGGACACCAAACTATCTATAGCACCTAAAACCAGCATGAACACAAAACCCTAATGCTACCCTGCAGATATAGGGTCAATTCATCTTTGTAGAAAAAAGACTTGACTACTTATCTAGGCATAATGTTATCAGCACAGTATTAAGAAACAATAATGGAATTTGGCAAACAATACACTGACCTGTGTTTATGCAAAGTGACATAACAATCCTTCTCTTAAGTTTTGAAATAAATTGATTTCTAATTGCTCTAGAAAACACTTGGAAAGTAAAACACATCTGTAATATTGGTAATAATTACACCAAAATTATCATATTGCTGGAAAAATACATCACATAAAAATTCCTTTTTGAATTTTCCCTCTCTGGTTTCAATTTTTTTTCTCAAATCCCCCCCCAAATTTCAAAAAGAAAAGAATTGTGTCAGTAATAACTATCCTCAGACAAAAAGCCCAGTGGTCTCTCTCAGATTGTAACTCTCATTCTCTCTTCTTCAGTACAGACTGAAAGACAATGCACAGACTGTTGGGTTCTCACACAGTCATAGTTTCACACTTACTAGGACTGGATCGATATGGATTTGTGTCTGGAACATTCTTGG
Source organism: Pachyramphus minor (assembly GCA_013397135.1). Taxonomy (NCBI): domain Eukaryota; kingdom Metazoa; phylum Chordata; class Aves; order Passeriformes; family Tyrannidae; genus Pachyramphus; species Pachyramphus minor. The sequence continues at coordinate 631,584 of VYXB01000436.1, read as the reverse complement.
GAAGTGTAAGGGCTTGAATGGTTTTATTGTAGTCCAGTTTCCTCTCATTCACTTTACTGTCCCCAGCTGAAAGACACAAACCCCATTACTGCCAACCATGAATCATTTTCATTCAATGACCACTTTTGCTTATAACAGGACCTTCCAAAGGGCATCAGACATTTTCTATGTGTAAAATGGGACAATGACCCAGGGAACTCACACACACTGAAATATAATGACAAAGTGTGGAAAAAGTAATACAATGGTGCAGAGTTAATTTCTGTTCTAACAAACACAGTTTTTTGTAAGTTTGTTACCAAACAATCCTCCCTTATCGTTCCCAGCTCAGCAATCCTGAGCTGTGCCTTCAGCCTGTCCTGCTTTTTACATCTGTACAGTTCCCTCCTCTCCTCCCTCAAACAGGACCACTCTAGCAAGATTGTAAATGCCTCACATGTGAAGTGGGAGGTGATGAAGAGAAAGGAGGTCCCAAAAAACGTGAAACAGATTCCCAGAGCTCCCTTGGTTTTGATCTGAGATACAATTCGAGTTGTCACCGTGGCGTACTCCACTTCTGGAAGGAGATAAACAAAATGCTTTCACTGAAAGCCTCTAGAGAGACAGTGAGCAGGGAAGTTAGGAGAGGGAGAAAAGGCCAGGACACTGCCTGGCAGCAGTGCTTGCAGCTCCCCACACACCTGAGCAGAACCAGATGAGGTCCCTGCGGATGAAGACTGACATGTAGAGCACCCCATGTGCGGCCGAGTAGAGCAGGACGTAGTGGGGGCCCAAAGTCTCCTGCAGGCGGATCTCCCACTCTCTTCTGCAGGAAAGAACAACAGCTGGATCACACAGACAGTACAGGAGACAACAACCAGAGAGGAAATCAGTATTGTGGAAACAGAGCAGTCCCTGTGATACAGAACATCAATGAACAGTGAGCAAAACCTCCACTGAATGACTAAGAGTGGCTGTGCAGCCGAGGCAGCTCAGAGCCCCTCCGAGCTGGGCTGAGGTGCCACAGAAATCAGCAGGATTTTGCCAGCAGCTGCTCTAACAGGGCCAAATTCTCTGTGCCCAGAGAAGCTCTGGCTGCCCCATCCCTGGAAGTGTCCAAGGCCAGGTTGGACGAGGCTCAGAGCAACCTGGGGTAGTGGAAGGTGTCCCTGCCCATGGCAGGGGTAGAACTGGATAAACTTCAAGGTCCCTCCCAAGCCAAACCATTCCATGACTCTATGATTTACAGATCTTTGTGCCTTTTTCCTCTAAAGTCCATTTCCCCTGGCGCTCATGCAATGAATTCAGTCTTATTAAATGAGTTGATTAGTGAAAATATTAAGATTATGATGGATACTATTTCCAGGCTAATTCAAAGCAAAGTAATTAGTTAGCAATAAAAGAAGATGGTTCATTACATTGTTTTTGTACCTGTCTGGACAGCCTTCTTGAACCCCAATGACATACATGTCCTGGGCATAGTCAGGATCTGTTGGCAATAAGAAGTCATCCAGATTCATTGGAAGTTCCTGTTATAAAAGAAATTTAAAAGAAAGAAAGAAAGGAAATAAATAAAATAGCAATATTGGTTATGCTAAGATTTACACAGAAAGTACCTTGTAATTTGATAAAGATTATGAACTCAGTTTGATGAGGGACATAATCATGAATAGAAAATCATCAGTGAAGCTGGGGTAACTTTACCACTGTGGAGACTTCTGTGCACTTACCTTCCGACCCTGCATGTTCCAGGTAGCCACAAAAATTCCAACATTCCGATCAGGGAAATATCTGCTCAGTTCTTCTGCTCCCAGTAAGGCACCATTTGCCATAAGGCTGCCTTCCAAATAGCTCCTGTGAACAGAAGAACCATAGAAGTGTATCCAAGGAAAGGGCATGGAATAATGATTTTTAATGCTTGAATCTTGACTTATTCAAGAATATATTTTTAAGAAGTAGGCATTTAGTATTTATATATTGTTTTGCTTGCCTAAAGTTCCTTATAAAGTTCCAACTCTTACAAAGAGTTTGTGGATGATCCACAATAAAACCATTGTCATAAACCAGCCTTTCAAAGCCAGGACAGGAGGATGACGGTGAGGCTGATGCTGCCCAGGTGCTGTGATGAGAAGGCTGAAGCCATCTAAGTTTTCAGCCCCATTAATACTTACCCCAGACACAGAATGAAGAGATTGGTTTGATAACCTGGCCCAGGTTGCCCAGAGAAGCTGTGGCTGCCCCATCCCTGGAAGTATCCTGCTTGGATGGGGCTTGGAGCAACCTGGGCTAGTGGAAGGTGTCCCTGCCCATGGCAGTGGGGTGGGACTGGATGGGCTTTAAGGTTCCTTCCACCCCAAACCAGTCTGTGGTTCCATGATACTGCAGTATCTTGAAGCACCTTGGTTTACTTACAACATCAAAATAGCTCCACTATGCCTGATGTTCTGGCACAGAGTCACTCCTAATCAAAGACTCAAACTGACACTCTTCCTCCAATTCAGCTCATCAAACAACCAATTTATGGAGCCTGACATCTCAAAATATCACATTTGGAAAGGACAGAGCCGTCCCACACCTCCTGCCCCTCTGAAGGACACGCTGTTTACAGAGACAAGGGCTGCTGGCACAAGGACTGCCCGTTGAATAAGCATTTTTAATCTTGCTTAAGCTCTGCAAATAACGATGACAGCACAATGTCAGGGAGTGCTGGGCAACCCACTGCCTCCAGCTGCTTCAGGGAAGTGGAAGAAATCCCTCATGGCAAACAAGTAACAATCTATCCTCAGGACTTTTTTACCAGTTAGTAACAGTTCATTTCAGAATTATTTTCCCCTCTACCACTGACTCTCATCCTTTGATCAATGCCTAGATTCTTGCCTGGAAAAGCTGGGGCAGAGGAGCTCCTGTGGGACACTGGAGCAGTTACCAATAGGTGATTTGATCCTACCAGAAGCCAAAACCCCACAATATCTGCAGAGGACACATAGCACTTTACAGGACAGTGATAATACTGCATGTCCTGCATGATAGTTTCAAGCTAAAATATTTGGCTATTTTTCCTGGCATTTAACACTTCAGTTCAAGCCCAATGTACTTTTAGATTTAAAAAACCCAGTTCTCCCAAACAGGTTATGTAAATGTTACAAACTGACAGCAAATCAAAGATAACAATGAAAATAACCAGCTAAAAGGAGTAAACACATAGTATCTGTACCAACCTCTTCATCTTCCAACTGTTTCCAGTCTCCACAGCAGGTTCAATAAAACAGAATGACTTCTGTGCTTTCTGAGCGGTCGGACATTCCCAGCCCCTGCCCAGTGGGATTCTTCTCCCTGCTGACACCCCCCAAACTTTTGCCAGGAGAAGTTGGGGGACTTACCTGCTCCGGACATCCTTGGCTCGAATGGGGGTGAGCAGGCTGAAGGTGGATTTCATGGAGTCTGTGGAGCAGCTGTCGTACACCATCCCATTGCCGTGCAGCCGGGTGTCGCTCAGGCTGCTGCTCACCCTCCCAAACTTGTGCTGAGAATAATGTCGGTAATCCAGACAATCTGAGTCGATCCTATTAGCTGTCCTCAGGGTGTGAGAGGCCACGTTGAGCTCCATGGGGGGCAGGGGGCGAGCTGGCATGATTTGGGACAGCCGGGGTTTGCCTCCCACGAACGCTTTGCCCCGCAGCAGCCCCCCAAAGGCACTGGAGATCTCCGAGGCTCGCTTCCCCAGGTCGGAGGTGCTTCCCCTGCTCTTCCCCACGGGACTGGCTTCTGAGGCGTCTGGTGAACTGTGCAAGGAATTCTGCTGGCAGGGATGGCAGGGGCTCGCTCTGTCTCTGTTGGGAGGGCTGGGGGACGCTTCTTGCAGGGAACCGTTGGAGGAACTCGTGTCATTGGGATCAGTCAGGCTCTCCTGGCTCGTCCTAAACCGCCTCCACCTCCTCCAGCTCTTCTCATCCAGAGATGCAGCACGTTCCAGCCGCGGCTTCCGGGGAGGCCTTGGAGTGATCGATTTAATTTTCATATTGGCTTTGAGCTCCTCGGGTAGAAGCTTTAAGGTCTCACTTACAGGGGTGCCCACACTCACAGGACCTTCAGCAGGAACTGCCACACGGCCACCAGCCTCCTTTTTGGCTGCTTTTCCAGCTTTTTTAGCCTGCAGGTCCTGCACTGCTCCACCTTCCATGCTGTCAGTAACACATGTCCTTGAGTGCTTTGGAAATCCATTTGGAGTGCTCATCCTCCCCCAGGTACCAGCTGTGGATGCTGCTCCAGATGAAAAGCTCCTCACAGCATAGTTTCCTTCCCTTTATGACCCTGTGGGTTCACAGGGCTTTAACGATGCCAGCAAGGCATGAGAAATGCAGACAGCTCAGTCTTTAGCTGGGAATGAAGGGCACGTGCACGTGCAGGCAGATGCATTGTCTAAAAAATTCCAAGACGTGGGATACCTGGTTTTCCCCAAGAGAAACACATAAGGATAAAAAGTTATTGAGCTGCAAACTGTGATACTTAATCAGAAAGCATCTCCTTGCAGGACCTCCCTCCAGCACAACTCAAACCTTAGCGTGACCTTGTCAGGAAAACACCTTTATTTCTTTTATCAAGAGCAGAGCAGAGAACTGACCTCCTTGCTGCTGCAGATACCAGGGCTGTGTGCACACTTCTGTGAGAAAAGGCTGTGTGCCCTGTCAGAATGAGAGGAAACTCGACCTGCACACAAAGCACAGCTCGCTCTCCTTGCCGTACACACACGGCGTCACCAGCACACCGAGCTGCCCGAGGCCAGGAAATTTCCACCCATCTCACAGCAGGAGAATCGCTGCCGCCTTTTCGTGCCTCGCTCCAGCCGCTGACACTGAGCAAACCCCCGAGGGAGGGGTGGGTTTAGGGGATGGAAAAGGGGTTCAAGGCAAAGCCATGCAGAGATGGGGGGAAGCACCTCGTCATTCTGCGGCTGCCGCCGACCAACCCGCCCCAGCGGCCGCCCCCGCAAAGGCAACACGCGGTGATCGCAGCCCCGAGCGCGGGTTCGGAACCGCGGGGCCGCCCCCGCATCCCCCGGGCCGGGCAGGATGGACCGGCCCCGGCNNNNAGCGCGGGCCTCACCGGCTCCTCCCGGGTTTCTCCGCGTTCCCTGCGGGGCTCGGCGGTGGCCGTGCTGGTGGCGGTCCCGGTGCGGTGCCGGTGCCGCTCCCGCTCTCTCTGAGGCCGCCCCGGCCCCTCCCTTGGCAACGGCGGCGGCGGCGCCAGACCGGGCCCGCCCCGCGGGCAGCGCCCCCTGGCGGCCGGAGGAGCGCCCGCCCTGAGGGAGCGGGGAATCCCCAATCGCGACAGTCACGATATGGGCGGCGTTTAAATAAGCAGCTTAAAGCAAACATTTTACACTTGTAAAAAAAAAAAAAAAAAATTATCTGTCCTACGGCTCAAAGCTTTGATTTTGAACATTTCAATACAGACATTGATCACAGAATCGCAGAATGGTTTGGGTCGGAAGGGACCTTCAGAGCCTACCTTCCACTAACCCAGGTTGCTCCAAGCCCCATCCAACCTGGTCTTGAACACTTCTAGGGATGGGACATTCCTCTTTTCTACAGGAAACCTGTGCCAGGGCCTCACCATCCTCACAGCCAAGAGTTTCTTCCCAGCATCTCATGTAAACCTACTCCTGCCACACAAGCCAGTTCCAACACTGAACGCTCCAAGCTCCCTTTCCTCATACAGACAGTTCCCAGACGAACAGAAGTTCCTTCACACAGATCATTCCCAGATGAGTAGGAGAAGTTCCTCCACCCAGCTCGCTAAAGCAATAACCACAAGAAGAAAGTAAAATGTGAAAGTGCTCCAGAGCGCAAAATATTTTATTTAAGAATTTACAGTGTCAAATCTTACACTTAGGAAAGACAGCTGCTCCCAGCTCAGAGGGAGCCTCCTTGAATGAAGTTGTTTGGCAGTCTCTACTGAAAGGAGAAAATAATCAGCAGCCTGGCTGGACTAGAGGAAAGCCAAGTGTCTGATCAGGTTTCAATTATAGAAAAGTAAACTGCTGCTGCCCACGGCTGGAATTGAGTACGGACCATCACACAGCGGTTTCTAATCCCCCCCAACAGCCTTTTACTTGGGCTGTGTACAAACCTTTTGGGACACATGTAAGGCTATCATGATCTCAGAAAAGAGGTGTTATTCAGAAAAAACCCAAAACAAAACAATGGGCGACCAACACTGGCAATTTCACATGCGCGTTACTTCTACTCCTGGGCAGAAATTCAAGTAAAATCAAATAGTTTGGTGACAAGTTCTAAATAAAATATGGCCTAATGATTTAATAAATATTTAAAGTTTATTTCTCTCTTTGTAGATAATTCAGATTCTTCAATGAATATAAATGCTGCATATCATGGTTTTCAGGATTTCCTATATTAAAACCTAAAGATTTTAAAGTCCATCCATAGAGGTCTAATCCGCCTACTTTTAGTACGTTTGAAATTCACCTGTTAGCTACTTAAGACCTTGGTTATTTTAGTAATGGAGATTCAAGAACAGATTAATTATGCTGATTCTGGCACTCAAAAGGAAAAAAAAAAAAAAAAACAACAAAACTTTCAAGCTGTTACCCCCCAGTTGCACAGTGCCAGCAGTTTGAGAGAAAGCAAGTAACCGTATTGCACTTAAACAAACACTCACTCGTCAAGAGAACAGCATTGGCTATGATACAGAGCTCCTTCCCACTATACAGTTGGCTTTACAAGTAGTCTAAACCACAAACTACATACAGACTAGGAAAGATCCAAATCAAATCAGTATTAGATTACAGTCACAGTTTTTCATTCAATGTAGGTCAATTTATTTGGATGAGCTGTGGCCCCCTCCCCGCTCCCAAAAACACATCAGTGCGAGGCGTCTCCCAGGGGAATAGATCCAGTTCCACGTCCTGGCAAAGCATCACAACTGTGCATGGTCCTCTTAAGGCCACAGTGTTACGTTACAATGTGGACATGTTTTTTTTTCCCCCGCTGGGAGGGGAGCATCCTTCAGAAATTAAGGAATCCCTGAAACTATGCCTTGGAAGGTCACACTAGTAGGTTTAAAATAAGGAATAAATTGCCTATGCAATTTACAAATAGGTTCTGTAACAGACAGCAACTATTTCCTCCCTTGTGTCTATTCTTTATCACAGCAAAGCTATTTCTAGCCAGGTTTTTTTAAAAGGAAAAGTTACATATATTTCATGTTTGGTAATGGTTTTGCGTAGATGAGGTGCAAGCAGGGAGACCCATGAAAAAAATCACCCATCATTAAATTTCTGTCATGTCAACTGCAGCTGATACCACATGCCATAAGGCTGAATAGTTCTTTGCATACTCAGAACATGATTGAGGATTCCAAATACAAAGCCATTGTATTCTACTTCAATGTTGGATACTTCCTCTGTCCAATTCTTCCCAGTCTTGAACTTCCAGTGGTTGCAGGAGACTGAAAAAAGGAAGAAAGGAAGAACAGAAATTTAAAAAAAAAAATTTCTGTAAAAGTGGCATGCTGGAGACAAAATATAAAAAATCGGGAATAAAGTTTTTAATGGAAACCTGTTAAATTAAACAGGTGCCAGACTGGTCTTTGTGCACATTTAATACCCTACATGGAACAATCCAGATTAAACTGGTTAAGCATAAAATCATGTTTTGTTCAAAGTATAGAATCACAGACTGATTTGGGTTGGAAGAGAACTTAAAGACCCTCCAGTCCCACCCCACTGCCATGGGCAGACCAGGTTGCTCCAAGCCCTGTCCAACCTGGCCTTGGACACTTCCAGGGATGGGGCAGCCACAGCTTCTCTGGGCAATGTTGGATAATAAGAATAAGGCAAAAGAAAGATGAGGCCTTTACTCACTTGTGCAAATTGAGAGGGATTGTAGAACGGTACTGCTCCTGCTGCAGGTGCCCCCGAGGGTGGTACATTGGCAGGCTGGAGAGAGAGAATACTGCAGTTAGAGAAGGGCAGAGCTTTGCTGCCCCTCAAACGTGGTTTGCTGAGTTATACAGAGCCAATATTCACAGGAATAATGCCACCAACATGGAGAGCACAGCATATTGTAACAACTGCAGAGTGCTGGCACAGTTTGCATCCAGATCTAGAATATTACTTGCTTAATGTAAGAATTGGCCAAACAATGCCACACATGCATAAACTGTCAATAGCTCTGAAGATCCAAAGCATGCAAAACCAACACAAGACACCGGTGCAACTTCACTGAATTAGTACCTTCTGCCTTTGTTAGTACACCTTAGGGCTTGCCCCAAAATAAACATTCTATGTCAAATTTGGCTTTACTAAGAAATATCAGAAAGGTTTATATCACCCCTTTGTGGTAACCCCACAACTCTGGAACCTACAGCAGAGATGAAGCATTCCTTTAATTCCTACAGGGACTTTTGCAGACGGTTTATTACCAATTTGAGACTGGTAGCAGCAGAATGACTAAGTTTTGCTTGTGTCTTTTTAGATTTGTTGTTTGGTTTGGGGATTTTTTTGTTCTTGTTTGTTTGGGTTTTTTTTGTTTAAAATCAACTGATTTCTTTAGTATCCCAGGAAAAAGATGGTGAAATCATTATGTGAATCTCTTAGGAAGATAAACAAAAAGCATGCCTGGATTACATGCACTCTCATAAATACACAAAACTGAAGACCCTGTTTGAGTGTAAAAAGGAACACTACATCATTAGCTACTTTTAATGGTATTTCTGTGAAATGAGAAGAAGGGAAAATGACTAAAAGTAGCATTAGTGTTTGAGCAAATGCAAAATAAAGAGTGGGGGGAAAGTAAATAAGTTAACATAAATGAGAATGGCCAGCCACATGTACCTGATTAAAATGCTGGCTTACTTCACGTGATAATGAACTCATTGAACTAGAGCGCGAAAGCTACAAAACAGCAAGAACACACAAATACAAAAAAACACAAATAAAAAAGTCGTCATGCATGTCACTGCCCCAAGCTTTCAGTTGTTTTATTTCATTGTAAAAGTCTCACTGCCAAGAGGTTAAACCAACTTCAAGTTAAAAAAACAAAACAAGAAAACCAAAACCAAAACAAAACATAAAGCCAGAAGTTAGTTTAAATCAAAAGGACTTCTTAAAGCACAAAATTATGTGGATATAGAAAACATTTAGTAGGAAACAAAGGTAATGTTACTCTGGCTGGCACACAGCAGTCTATTCTCCTTGTGTCTTGCACTTAATATTAGTGAAATTACATGCATGCATGGAGGCAAGAAGAGATCCTCAAACTGCTCTCAAATTTTACTCTGAAAAAGGCTCATAAAAGTACTTATATGGGAAAAGAATATCACAGAATGGAGGACATGGAGGTTGAACTTTTCATATGGGCCCAGAGGTTTTTTCTCTACAATTCTGGAGGTATTCATGTTCCATCTTGGCTACTCATGAGAAACTGAATCAGTTACTTGTTTTTGATGGCCAGTAGCAAGTCCACTACAAATCAATGCCTACAATATGCTGTAAAAGTTACTTAACTACTTTGCATCAAGCCTTACCTCGCCTGATTGGGAGCCATCAGGGTTTGGAACAGGAAGTCCAGATCCAGGAGGAAGGGCTGCAGGGTTTAAGTACTAAAGAAAAACAAGGCACTGCTGTTTATCATCATTACTATGATGTTATTTCACATTTCTGCTGCAGATCTCACTGAAGCAGAATTTTACAATACATGGAGCAGGTAAAACATGCAGTGTAACATTCCCACGTTCCTGATCCCATTCCTGGCACATCCTGCACCCACGGAACCTGCAGCCCTGCCAAATTAGGAGATGCAACTTCTCATGGGATTCCCACTTCCATTTTCACTTTTGCATTTCCCTTCTTCAGTTCTTCAAATAAACCATTAAACCACAATTCCTACAACAACATTCTTGATGTGTTGTGGCTGTGAAACTACTACTCATAACCATGAGGCGTTTTTAATGAGAAGTTTGAATTATAGCCACAAGACATTCTTTCTAACCCACCTCTGGTTCCACAGCTGCAGCAGGATCCGTGTGGGTTTGGTTTGCAGCTTGTGTGTGCTCTGCTGCACCACTCCCTTCCATTGCCTGGGATTCCCCTGGAACTACAGAGGAAACAAGATTTAGCCAAGCAGACCATACCCATAAATAGCCACACAACCTCCCTACAACTGTATCCATGTGACACACCTGAGTTTGGAACAAACACATTGGCAGGAATGGGCATTGGTGCCAAGGGGGCAAACAGGTCTGATGGTGCAGGAACTGCTCCGCTTGACTTGGTTCCACCTGGATTCAGGACATCCACGTAACGGGCTCTGCTTCCAGCTACAAGAGAAAGATGCAGAAACAACAGAAATAAGCCTGGTATTAGCCATGCCTGTGACTATTTCAGTTTGCTGGTTAAAGCCTCTTTCAGAATCAGAAAATAACACTCCAGGGACACAAAAACAATAACACCAAGTCAGGATACAGAAGTCAGAGTGCGGGATCTGGGCACAAGCAAAGCCAGCAATAGCCACAGCTCCACGGTGGCTGTTCCCAAACAACTCCAGAGAAGCCCAGACTTCTGCCTTCACATTTTATGCAAGAGAAAATCTAATTCTTCCATACTTTGAGCATTAATGTTATCAGTTACCTGCTCTTCTGGAGAACACGTTGACAGGGGCACCAGGGGGGCCTCCAGGTCCAGGTGGAGCAGCCTGAGGAGCTTTAGGAAATCCTGTTGGAGGTGGTGGTGGAGGTTTGCTCTGCAGGGAGAACAAAACAAAAATCCAATCTCATCACTGACTGAGAGTTTTAAACCAAGTATATACCTGACTTCTCCTCTCCTTATTCCAGAGGACATGAAATTGGGTCTACAAATCAATATTCACAAGAGATATATCAGTTGGGAATATCAATATCTCCCAACTGATACCTTAACTAATGCCAAGGCATTTCTACAAGCCACCTACACTCACTTTAAAAGGAAACAACGAGAGTGGTTCTTATTATTTGTGTTTTTAGGCAGATCCTCAAATGACAAGAATGGACAGGAGGTGTGATTTTCTTTGCTGTACAAAGCATTACATTACTGTGCCAGTACAGATTTCCGTTTTCCACTTGGAAAAATCATGAGGATTCAGATTTTTACCTCTTCCTCTGGTTCATCCAGATTAACCCAGCGCTGTTTCTGTTCATCCCAAACAATCTACAGGAAAAATCACAGTCAAAAATTAGGAGGTCAAGGCAAGCTGTTAAAAAAAAACCTAAAAAAACCTGTAACCATTTCTTTAAAAAAAGCCAATCTTGGAATGAGCATGATCTTCAAAGTTTTACAAGTATTTGTTTACTTCTCAGAACAATGTTCATCTGTCATGCAGGAGAACATCTGGAACAAATTCAAGTGTATGAATGTTTTTGTGATCTTACTGATTTGTTCTTGTCATCTGGCAGGTGTGCCTCATTCTTTCCTTTTCCCATCAGCCAGCGAAACCAGGTTGCACCAGTCTAAAAACAAATTAGTCCAGTCAGTTGATTCTTTCCCCACTGCCTTTACAGGCAGATTGAAAGAAACATTCATTCAACAACACATTTCCTGTTAGGGCCTCCAACTCTGAGCCCAGAGTTGCATCTAATAGATAAAATAAACAGTTAAGACCTCTGAAATCAATTCCCTGACTGAGGGTTACCACACACACTAACAAATCTCCTCCAGCTGTAACTACTGTTGTGACAAAGTTTTACCTTTCTAGGTGCTGCCTCCTTTTTGGTTTCTTTTTTGGTCTCTTTCCCTGCAGGAGCAGGGGGAGGAGGAGAGGGCTGTTTTGCTGCAGAGTTGGATCTCTCTCGTCCCACAGAATGAGCAGAAGACTCTGAGGTTGTTCGGGATCTTTGTCCATAGCCCTGTTATTACAAACATACAGGAAAGGGCAAAGCTGTCACTGCTGGAGTAATGGATTATATATCATCTTGCTACACAAATTCCTTCTTTGCAAAGCTCATAATAGGAAGAGGTATAAAAGTTCCTAGAAAATAAACCTAAAGATGAATCTTCGTCCTAGTGCCTGCTTAGATATAAAGCCGGGGCATAAATAATAAATGTATTTGTATATATTAAAAATTTTAAACATAAATGCTTAATATACATGCAGCTAAATATCTGACACAACATAGCTTTTTATCAAGAACTCCACACAATTTAAGACATTTAGTCTGGTTATTTGGGGACTTCTAAAATTAAGTTTCAATCTTGCTGAAGAGCCCCAAAATCTCTTGTGTTTTCATTGTGCTGCAATGCAGCTGCCACTTGCTGAAGAAATGAAATAAAGATACCATGCTGGCCATTCTGCCATAGAAATCCTCCTCTCTCTGTTCAGGGAAGGAGTTTTGTGAAGGAGACTCTGGGGCAATTCTCTGCATTCCTTAAAAAAAAAAAATTAGATTATGTTACCAGGGGGCACAACAACAACAAAAAACCAACATCAAACCCAAAAGCCCTCAAGCCTCACAACAGTTTTAAGGCAAAAGTTTTCATTAGTTATGAATCTTCTTCTAGAAAGAACATGGCCTTTTAAAGAACATGAACTGCAGTTGCTGTGATTTTTCTCCCCTCCTGCAGGGATTTGTGTTTGTTCCAAATACAGGCCAGAGCAGGCTGAGGGATTCAACCATCAGAATGGGGCACTTAAAGGTTTTTCACATCTCAAACTCGGCTCTGCCTTTGTATTTCTGTCTTTACTTGTGTCAGGTTCTGCTGTCACTGAACTAAAACTTCTCAGGGTCCTAGAAGCTCATGTCCATAGGGAGAAATCCCTGAGGCTCCAACCATAGACCTTAGAAATAGAACTGCCAATCCCAGGGATTACCTGGCAGGGTCTAAATCATGATCTGATGAGTCTGACCTGGCTTTTAAAGCAAATCAAACAAGCAGCATGAATACTATAACTTTCTACAGATGCTTCCTTACCATTACATGGTGGTTTTAAATCTCATCACCCAAATCCTGACTTACTATTTTCTAAATATGGGAATATTTTGAATTACTCCTCAAAGTACTTCTTTCCCTTTATAAGGAAGGAAAGCTGTTCATTAGGATCCCAGACCTGTTTCCAGGTTTGTCTGCTCTTCTGGCCGTGGTTCAGTTTCTTGTGGTGGCCCTCCTGGTGGCAGTGTTGACCCTAAATACAGTGGGGATGGTTCAGTCCCATATGGACTTGAAAATCCTGGAGGTGCAAAGCCAGGCCCTGGACCAAGAGGCTGAGGAGCCACTGGATAGAAAGGGACACTTCGGGCTTCCTGGTCCCCAGGAGGAATCATTGCAGCTGAGCCATCAAGGACAGCCTGAGGTACTGCAACACGAAAAAAACAAAGTTAAGGGTTAGAATTAAACAGAAATTCCAGTGTGAACCTTTTACCCTATGAACAACACAATGCACAAGTGAAACCCCACTGCTCCCACCAGCCCCAGGTGGTTTTTGGTATCAGAAACCTGAAACGTTTCTTTTCTCTCTGTCACAAAGGATATGAAACACTGACCCGAGGGCATCAGCTGCACGCTTTGCATCTGTTGAGCCATGCTGGGTGGTAACAAGGACGCCAACAAGGGGTTCTCAGCACCAGGACCCACGTCACGGCCCCCTCCTCCATCACACTGACTCGCCCGGTCCAGTTCGGAGCTGGGAGTGCTGCACTCATAGGGAGGGGGGGTGGATCTGTCTGTGTTATAGGCTATTGCACCCTCCTGCACAAAAAAGAGAGGTATTATTAACTGCACCACATGTTCAGCTCACAGAGAACACACAGCAAAGGAAATCTTATGTGTCAGAACAGCACACAGGGTTTTTCAGTGTCCAGTCAAGAAATGAGTTGTCAGCCATTTATAGGTCAAGTATGAACAATTTAAAGGATTCATTTGTTTTTAAATTGAGGCACAGTTGATTAGCTCAAGGTTCAAATTTGCAAAAGATCTCTTTAAATAAATGGTAACTGTTTCTTCTCTGTTACAATCTAGCAACACTAATTCACTCACAACTTATTTTTCTGGCAAGCAGATCTGCTGCTTCCAGCAGGAGTTATTACAACCTCATGAGTCTTGAAATTCTCCTTTGCACTATGGTATTAAGAAAAGCCTGTCTCAAGAAAAGCCTGTCTCATAATTTTAACTATTCTGTATTGAATCTCAAGGGACTGAAGTGTGGTAAATCCACTTGGTTTAAATCATAACACGTGCAATTTATGACATGAATATGTAAGGTCACTTCACATGCTTCTGTAATTATCAGTATAAATAAAAACATTTTTAAAAAATGGATTTACACTAATCCTGAAAAGAGAAAACTTCATGTTGAGAAGCACATTCTGTACCTTGATCTGTCCATCCACATGTCGAAGTGTTATCAACCAGGGAGGTTCAATAAAAGACTCCTGTTCTGGTTTTTCCTTTATCTGCGGGTCGAACAGGCGCAGCTGGGATGACATCTAGGGAGAGGAATCATTGCAAAGGGTGAGTTCACCAGCCCACACAAGGCAGCTCCAGCCACAGCCTCCCACCTACAACAGGATGCCACAAGCACTTAATTGTTCCTTGTGTTACCTGGATTAGTTGGCCAATCAGTACAGGGGAATAGTAATGTGGATCTTTTAGGACAGTTCTAGAAATCACTTCACAATAATGGAAAGCCTGAGCAGCCAGTCCCATTTCAGCCAGTCTGCAAGCATAGATGAACTTGAAAACCTGGGGGATGCAAGCAGAGAAATGAACCAAGTGATCACAATACTCTGAGAAGTAAAAAAATGAAGGGCAGTCTGATGTTTCAGCTGGAAGCTCAACTATCCCCTTATCACATCTATATAGGTGGGAAAAGGAATTTTGTGAAGAAGCATTCAATTCTCCTCTTCAACACAATGTATCCTATGGAAGTTATCAATTTATCTACAGCTAGAGCTCACAAATGCTGTTTGATTTTTCTTTTGGAATATAAAATTACAATAACAAAATTTAAAATTCAGAAGTTCAGGATGTAGAGATGAAAAAAGTGACAAGGAAATTTAAGAGACAACAGGAAAGCAGCTATATGGTACTGTGCTATGAATTAAATATTTGCTGTGCTGAGTACAGCCCATGAGAGACTAAAACCTTGTGTAAAATCTGCCAAAACAAAACCTAAACCAAAAGAGAAACAGCTCTTCACCTGGAAATTGGGCAAGCAGCCAGGCTGACTTCCTAGTGACTGTGCATATTCATAGGCTTCTGTTCTTTGAATGGCTTCATTGGTAGCAAACTTTAAAAATGGTAAACTGTTTGGGAACAGGAGAGGGAAAGTATTAGAGTTTATATATGGTGACAATAAACAAGGATCTGTCAATGAGAAATAAAGCCACAAACATAACTCTGTTGACACGCAAAATCACCAAATTCTCTTCAAAAAAGGACAGGGCATCAAACAATTCTCTCAAAACCAGCTGTTCCTAGTGGGGATAAGGGGAGCAATGCAACTCAGTCTCTCAAACTTTCATTTTGGCATCTAAAAAGTTGTGCAAAAGAAAAAAAAGAGAGGAAAGCCAAACCTGTGATTTGATCCAATTAGGACAAGCTTTGTTGTCTTCCTTGTGTAAACTCCAAACCCAACTTGGGCCATAAGGTAACAAAAATGAGCAGCATCCAGCAGGCCTTTAGAAGCTGCAGAGAAATAAATGAGAGAACTCAGGGTATTTCAGGGGCACCTTGTAACTCAGTGCCCTGTATTTTTTGGCTTTGAATCAAATACCCTCACAATAGAGACAAGGCCACATAAAAATGTTGCATTTTGTATTTTATACAGCAATCACTTGTTTTTTTAAAAAATAAGCTGAGTAATCAAATCTTTTGGAAAGCTTTTCCTTCAGTCATCACCCTGTTCATTCCCCAAGAGTTACCAAGAGTGTCTCCCATGGTAGCAATGGTCCTGGATTCCAAGTCCACATTATTGGTCAAGTTGGATAACACCATTGCTAGATGAGGCCTCCAGTCTCCCCATTTCTCATCTCCACAGCACTAAAATTAGAAGAATTACTTAGTCAAATCAGTGACTGGAGCTCTGCATGGGTAAGTCCTTCAGCCTAAAAAGGACCAGAACAACTTATCTGACATTCTAGGAAAGCACATGGAAAGACTTCTGCTGGGAACTACACTGCTCACTGCAGCTCCCACTTGAATCTTACCGTGGATGCAGCTGGCATCCTTCCAGACATGAGCTGGTAAACAGTCTGCAGAGGGTCATTAATTGGGAGACTGTTGGCAAATCTACAGAGACATTGCAGAGAAAAACAAAACACAAACATGGGGTAAGCAGTTAAAATGAACTTCAGCTCTCACTGGCAATTAATCCAGCTTAGCTGGGGAGGAGGAAATGCTGTTTGAAAACAACACACTGAATAAGCATTTGCCCAGTGGATAATGCTGAAAACATCACCAGTGAACTGGATCTGTCACTCCAACATCAGTCAGTCCAAGGTAGGAAAACCTCAGGATTCTCCCCAAGCCAGACTATGAGACTTTGTACATGATTCCACAAGCTCAGGAAGCCAAAAGAAGTTTTTCTGTCTACAGACAAATCATGCACAGACACATCTTTTAGACAAGGAGGGTGAAGGTACCACTGAGTTGCTTGGCTTTAACAAAGCTGACAGTTGGGTTTTGCACAGTTTTCTCCAGGCCTGACTACCAGCACCCATCAAGCAAGGCCAAAACAGTTGGCAGTGATGAAATACCCCTGAAATGCAAGGAGTGGCAGAGAATAACTTCTAAGGTGTAAGTTTACAGCCAGAAGGCCCCAGAATTAAAAAGTAACAGATGACACATGAATACACAGGTATTATTAAAGAATAATTCTTGCATGAACTACTAAGGATAACTCATGATTTTGACATTAGGATTTCCAAGCACCAAGTCTTAATCTCATCAGCAAGACAGGCAGACAAATTCTACTAATCAACAAGCAAACCAGTACCTGGTCATCACTCTTGCATGTGTCCTGCTGTCCATTTTGCTGGCAAGTAGCAGAGCATGTCCCCACAAACCATGCTTCATGGCAGACTCCAGAGCATCCTAATAAATACAAATATTAATTTCTTGGTAACAGCTTAACATATTGCTCAAATAAGCAATGACTGTTTTACAAGAGTACTTTGTAATCAAATAAAAACATGTTTGTTTAGATAAAAGCTGACACGTGACTATGGTTTTGTTTTAGATTATAAACAGTAGGGCATAACATTTTGCTGTATCAGAGTAGTGCAGTGCCATGAAATAAAACGTGCACTACAAGCTGCAAAAATTATTTTAACTGATGCCTATGTGAAAATAATTAAACCAAACAGGACACATGCAGTGTTTGGAACACCACAAGCACTCACCTTCTTACGGCCATAAAGCAGCAACTCCCTGAATCTCTCAGTCTCTTTCTCAAAACTGTCAACTGTGGTTAGAAGATTATCAGTGAGAAACGAGAGCTGGGCTTCACCAGATTCCTCTTCCACTTGTTCCAGAGCCTCATTAGTGAAATCAATCAGATTTGCCTCATTAGGGGATTTCCCAGGAAGCCACACTGTTTTATGATCTCGGAGCAAAAGTTCAGCCAGGTCTGTTCCCACAACAGTCTGGAAGTGTACAGAGAAAACAAAAAAATCTGTTTGCCCTCATTTTATTTGTTACTTCAACAACAAGATGTGAATGAGCACCTGAGGGCAAGTGCCCTGTTTGCCTGCATGAACTATTCCCAGAGAATACACATATTACTGACTTCTCCATAAATACTATTTGTGTATAAAATATTTTAGGGTAGACAAAAACTCCAGCAGTGAGACATACCCCATTCTGCCTGCACAGCAGTACAATGAAGTCCCAAAGTAGACTTGCAGATTCTTTGTCAATGAGATTTTCATTCTTAAAGCACTGTGAAGCTTTACTTTGTGCAAAATTAATAACATCCACTTTATGGGTCTCATCCCTGAAAAAAAATATGAAAAAATAAAAAAAAGCTGGTAATGAGACAAACGTAAACATTTAGGTCATTATTGTGATTAGTATAAGGAATATATTTAAAGCTCATGTGTTATTTAAGCAGGTAAAAAGCCACAAATATTTAAGTTTAAATCCAGTAATTTACAGCCAGTGGAATGTTCAATGAAGAAATGAGTTCTGAATGCTGAAAGTTATTTCTGAAAATTGTAAGAACATACTTAGCAAGAGGACCAGGAAACGCTCTCATCTCTTCTTGCTCTGGAGAATGTTGCAACATGGTCTAAAACACAAATATAATCCAGAAGAAGTTCTTAAAATATGAATTTTGCTTTTTAACAACAAACCCCCTAGACCTGAACATAACCCATTGTCTAATCAAGCCTACTGCTCTTCAACAAAACACAAAGGGTGACTTGCAACCTGCACAAGGATAACCAATGATAAAATCTGTTTTACATGGAAGTTACTCTGTGCATCATCCTGAACAAAACTGTAAGGAGCTGGATGATCTGACCATGACTAAATCATCTCTCAGAGGAAAAGAACTTTTAAAGCTACTCTTTTACTTATGATTACAACCCAAACAAAGATACATGTAAAAAAATACATATAAAAGAAGTCAAGTTGCCTCTTTCCCTCCCAAAAGAAAGATCACCCTCTATCTTTTTTCCTTTTAAACTTTACCTCCATGCTGTGTATTTCCACCAGAGCTGGCTGGCCCTCAGAAGGCAGGTTTGGCAGTGCTTTTATCAAGAAGCCCCCAGGCCCAAACCTGGCACAGATATGAGGCACTGAAAATTTCTCAGGCGTTGAGGGTCTTAAAGGTGCTGAAATGGGAAGAAAAGATAAAGTCAGAACAGGTAACCTGTCTTGCAACTAAGTAAACTTGCTGATGCATTTATCCAATTCAACAATGCTGCAGTATTAGTGGAAAACATCCTGCCATTCAATCTGGCTAAACTTTATGAGCAATAATTAATCAGTTACATTATAGTCCCCAACATCTAAATAATTCCCAAGTCCCAAATCTGAAGATTTGCAACAACTAGAACAAAACTATAGAGCTTTAAAATCCACTTATTTTTTTCAATGCAGGGGGATTTGATTGTTTGTATCAGACACATTTCTGTGATCTCTGTACAAATACATAACACACCCTCAAAGAGCCAGTAATATTTGTCAACATATTTTGTAAAAGCTCTTCCAGACAAGGTGTTTTGTTCTACATAAGAGGGTAAGAAAAAACTATGGAAAAATCTGAAGTTTAGGTTAAATTTCTATCATTCCTAAATGAAGCAC
The DNA here is from genome assembly GCA_013397135.1 of Pachyramphus minor. Lineage (NCBI taxonomy): Eukaryota > Metazoa > Chordata > Aves > Passeriformes > Tyrannidae > Pachyramphus > Pachyramphus minor. The sequence continues at coordinate 612,311 of VYXB01000436.1, read as the reverse complement.
AACCATTGTACTTAAAAATCTATCTAATGGAGGTTTGCAGTATTTAAAGCAAACACTGTCTAGAACTCCTGAGCTGTGATACACCCAGGTTTCAGCAGCAAGTCATCCTCTACTGAAAAAGAAACAAAACTTTGTTTGTGTGAACATACACTGTAAACCAGCATTTTATCCTGTTAACAGGCTCACTGTATACAGGAAAGGCATCTCAAGGCATCTCAAACCCTACAAATACTCCCAGCAGTGCAAAGTACTGCTGGTAGAGACCCTTCCAGGCACAGTTCCTCCCCTCCTCCCTTCCCAGTGTGCCCATACCTTGTTCCACAGCTGCCCATCCACTTTCAGCTGGGTAGCCATAATCTGGAAAAGGCTGTTGTCCATCAAAGCTGGCATCATATCCTCCATATGGATAATCTGTGTGGAGGGACACTGCCTGGGCAGTGGTTTCATAGGCATTGGCTGTTAGATCGTGATTACTCCTATAGAGCTGGCTCTAAACAGAGCATATTAGTGAGTGTTAGAGAGCAGGAGGTTACACAGAGCAAGCAACACAAGCAGGACTGCAGACAGTGAGCATCCCCCCTGCCAGCTTTGAGTCTGTTTGTAAAAACCAGGCTCAGTGCCCCACTGCCTTGGAGAAAGCAGCCTGCAGGAGCTGCAGTCTGTGCTGCAGCAACACGCTACAGAAAATAATTAATGTATCTTTGTGTTCTCCCTTGCTGCTTTTACCACCATTTGATCTGTTCACATCTAAGTATGTTCAGTTCTCTCATGAGAATTTCTATGTGCTTGTAACAAAAGTAAGATTATAGAAGGAGTTGTGTTATCAACAACTATGGGTCAGAATCAATGTTCATCTCTGCTGAACAGACAGAAAACTTCAACTCATTAAACTTGACAAACACCTAAATGACTTCAGGTGCCTAAAGATTAATGCCTCAATGATCTCCAATACTATACTACTTCCAGTATTACAAAATGCATTGGAGTCAGACTGGAAAACCACCTAAACTTCCAAGAAACGTGATAAACCAACACATGAGATTATGGGTAAAATGACCCATTTCACTGGCAAAGACTGTACCTCAAAAACCAGTCACATATTCTCTGAGGTTTTCAGGTAAATGTACTCATGGCATAAGTGGATGAGTAATCAGTTAGATTTGGTCAAAATAACATCATACAAATATGAAGTTAGTCCTTTAACAGCTCCCACGTTCAGTAACAATTTCATGCTTGTGATGAGAAAAACATGACACAAAGCCAGGCACGTTGTCCACTACAGCCAAGCCCAGGGAAGGCAAAGATCTCACAAACAAGAAATGGACTCAGTAGAGGAAATTTTCCATTTCTCTGTGTATGTGTGTGATTTTGGTTAAAGTTCTCTTGACAACTGCGACAAATATTACGTTCAAAACTATATTACAAACCACCCTTAGCTTAGAGAATAAAAATTTTCAAAATCCCCATCCCAGAAATATTTTCATATTTCCAGTGTTTCACCCGCCCCGAGACACAGAAAAACTGAGCTGGACCAACACTTGGTGTGTCCAGTTGAAACTCACTTGCTGGGAGCGGGAGCTGAAGCTGCTCTGGTGGCTGTGGACGCTGCGGGAGCTGCGGAGGCTGTGCCCGGAATGTTCGCTGTGGACGCTGCGCCGGTCGAACTCGTCTCCGTAGGGATCCCTGTGGGGCTCCGAGTCGTCGTCAAAGCTCCCAGTGAAACGGGGATCGTACCTCCAGTTGTCGTCGTATCGGTCACTCCTGGAGAAGGAGCCAAAAATGAGCACAGCCACCCACAGCCCGGAGGGGAGGGGCTGCCAGGGCAACTGTGCCTCACTTTAAATCACTGCCTAGGCTGAGGTTGTCATGCAGTCAACAAACTGAGAGGTCATCCAGAATATTCCAGATCAAGAATATCACACTCAGAGTCTACTCTAAAAACCCACAGAATGTTCAACAGGTCTGAAAACAAGTGCTGCTCCTTTAAATCCTTTCTTTAGAGTGATGTGACAGCTCATGTGTTTTTGCTCCATGACCTGTTAGAGCTGCAGAAAGGACTAACAACACCTCTGCGAAAAGTGTAACACTGCATTTTAATAGTCTGTTACAGAGAATGTTGAGGAAATTTTACTCATAAATCTGCATGATACTCTGAAATTCTGATGCCTAATACAACTATCATATCAATTCACAAATTCTGAAGGCTTTGGGGTGGATCTTCAGAAAATAAACTAATATTTGTATCACTGCACAAGCAGAACCTCAGCCTGTGCCTTAACATTCACTGTCAGAACTTAATTTTCTGGTGAGACATTTGACTACGGGGCTCTGAACCCTGAAGAAACCAGTATCAGATTCTCCACCTCCTCTCAGACACACACTCAGCCCTGTCCTGCCCCAGGTCTGGAAAGAGCATTGAGAGAACATGGATTGAATGGACAAACCTGCTGCCATATGGATATGCTTCTCTCTTCTGGTAAGGGTTGTGTTCAGCGTCATACCAATACCTCTGGTCATAACTCCTGGGATCTCTGTACCTGGGGTCATAAGCTGATGAGTATCGTTCCCAGCGACTTGGATCTTTGGGAAAGAACAAGAAATGGTTTAGAAAAGGAAAAGAAACGGTTCAGGTGTTGGAAGCTGCTGCCTATAACCTTCTTCTCCTTTCTTCTCTTTACTGACATGCTGGTTTGGTTCTGAAGCACAGAGCAAAGCCAAAGTGTTTTAGTTAGGGGAAAAAACCAAACAAAAAACCCCCCAAAAAATCAATTTCATACCTTTCATAGAAATATGGTGCTTATAGTTATCTACTCTTGAAGGGACAGTGTTTACCATCAGACAGATCTTTACCAATATCTTTAAAACTCAATCCTAATATCTGTTAAGACACTCACAGAACCTTTGTGATCAACCTGCAGAGCCTCATGCCAAATGCCTCAGGATGTGGACAGATGTTGTTTAAAATCCTCCCAGGCACTAGACAAGCAATTACCCTCAGCCTGCCAGTGCCAGAGTATCTCAGTGAGCACTGAGATAATTGTGGACAAAACCAAAAGCAGGTCCTGAGTCAACTTCTCTCCACACCCACCTAAAATTCCCTTCACAACTCTGCCTGGGGGTCACACACCAGGGACACACCCCAGAGAATGGCAGGCCTGCCACACTTTGAACAAAACTATTCTGTACATTTAGAATGGTGTGTTTTCACAAAGGGAAGGCTGGTAGTGAGGAAAAAACCACTAATTTTATTTTCTGTTTACTACTTCTACTAAATAAAAAACATACAGGATGGATGGTCAGGTATCATGACCTGAAGTGGGCCCAAAGATCAATTTTCAGAAAGTACAATTTTATTCTTCTGGCTGTGGAAAGGATATCAGTTGTATTAACATGGAAAAGTACAATAATTCTCTGATCTTAAAGTTCCTCTTCCCAATAAATTATTGTTTAAACCTGCAATTTTCTACAGAGAAAAACTAAGAGTTCATTTTGACAACTTACCTCCATAATCATAGGAATTTGGGTAATAGCCTGAATAATAATCACCCCATCCACTTTTTCCATAATAATCTTCTGAATACCCTTGCCTGAAAGAAAGCACACAAGTATAAAAAGTTATGAGTACTCCTTTAATATCTTCTGAAGTCAGCAGGAGACAGGAAGAGCTGTGTGCCACCACTGATTAGGGAGTTTCATATTTAAAATAATGCATTTCCAGGAAATCAAGGAATCATAAAATTAAGACTTTACAAACCAGTATGTCACTAAATTGCTGTGTGTCATAAAAAGCTGACAGCCCTTACTATACAATAATTTAGTGGCTTTGGTGATAAGTTTAATTACTTACAGACAATCACAAAACCTACTGCTATAATTAGCATCCTTTGAAGTGTCTCCACAGAGAAGTTGATAATTTAACAATTAATGAAATAACAGCTCCTCCAACTTTAACAGTGTTTTGTTACACATCTTGTGGTGAAGGAAATACTCATTTACAGAGCCCATGTCAGAATGCTGATTGCCCAAACAGCACAAGCAAAAGAACCCAACTAAACCAACACATCAAAGTAAGAGTCACTGTATATAAAAAGATTATTAAAATTCTTCTGATGGGAAAAGAGAGACATGGCCATTACTTGAAAAATCATGAGCCTTTATTATATCCCATTTTTAAGTCAACATCCTACAGTTTCTGAGAAATGCCAGAAGATGACTGTTAAATGAAGAATGAAATATGAATGCACACATACAGCTATATACATGTATGTTTGTACCCACACAGGTGTATGCACACTCAAACACACGTGTTCACATGCACACACAGGAGGTAAAGATATTTAATGCCAGTGTGGGATGACGGGAACTTTCATGCTCCTCTACAACTGATCCTACAACTGATAGTGCCAACTCCAAAGTGGCCAAGCAAGTCAAGGGATGCTCCTCCCAGGAGTGTGGGAAGGTGCTAACACAGCACTTGCTCTGCAGAGGAGGAGGTTTGATCTTATCAGGACAGGTTTATCCACTCAACCAAGTCTTCCCAGTCTCCTTCAGAGGGATCTCAGTCCCTTCCCCAAACAGAGTTTACAAAGCTGTATCATCCATCCTGGCACATCAAGGGCAGGTTCCACACAGAGCTCTGGTGCCCTGCAGAGACCCCACAGCCCACATCTGACTGCCCTGGCAGCCACACAGAGCACTGACACAGCTACTGGCAACGGCTTTGATCTGCCAATGCCACGTACAGGAACCTCAACCTCTTCTAAAAACAGTACATACAAAGAGTACACACCAGGAACTGCTACTAGAGATTATCCCCAGCTGAGGGAATTCTCAGACAAATGAACCTGACACAGCACCAGGATGTTGTCACCTGACTCACCACTCTCTCTTCTGGACTCCTCAAACACTGTGGATCATTAGGCCACACTTACCACAGTCCTTCCAAGGTAAATCCCACATCAATGTGCAAAAGTGCCATTTATTAACAGCACGAGGGGCCACTGCTCAAGTGCAAGCCAGAAAACAAATGAGTATTGATTAGCAAACCCATGGCCTGCACTGCTCTTTTACAGCTTAAACCTCAGCACTGAGGCCACAGCAGCAACTTCCTGCCTGGCAGAAACACCACCAACCCCCAGGGAACTGAAGGAAAGCAGGAACAGAAAGGGCTGGGGAATTGTATCCCTTTCACACCTGGCATTTGATGCCGCCCGTTCCTATGGCAGCACACAAGGAGGGTTTGAATTCCTCGCTGTGGCTTGCGTTATAAAACTCCCACAGGAATCACCACGCTCCCTGCTCCGGGGTATCCCAGATCTCCACTCAACTCAGGAATTGCATACCTAGAAGAGGGTCTGTCAGAGCAGTGGCTGGCTCTGGAGCTGGGACGCTCAGGCTCGGGGTACCGGTAGCTCCCAGGCTCCATGTAAGCACTGCTGGTGCTGTTGTAGGGTCGGTACCGGGGGTCGTACTGCCCATAGCTGTCGTCCTGGAAAAGAGAGGCACATCCAAGGGAAGAGGCTGCACACCTCCCAAAATAAGTCAAAACCGAGCAAATCACCACACACACCATAATTGGGATACATAAAGAGAGGTAGATCAATAAACTACAGTTTGGCTTTCAACACCTGCTGTGGCAAATTATATTTAAGTCTATTAATATCAAAAACTTAAGAAAGAAAGCATTAAGTCTGGACTAAGGGCAGTTCAACCACTCTACTGAACCATCAAGCAGATAAAAACCAAATTTGGGTACCTGGGCAGACACAACACTTAAAACTGCCAACTTTTTCCAAAGAACCAAACAACTTGCTATGAACTGACACCTGTGCCAAATGGAATTGGAATCAGCAACTACTTAAGTTTCCATAATCTTTGCAATGTGAGTTTTGCTACTGCCATCTGGATTCTCCCTACACTTAATGAGACTGCTCTACTGAATGTTTATCATGATACAACTGTCTAAAGTCATAATTCAAAGATGAAAATTAATAAGACATACTAAAGGGGTAGGAAGGGGAAAATAAAAATTTACCATGTAATAAAGGTGAGCTGCTGTCCTGGGGTCTGCAGGAGGATAAGGCGGCGGATACGGAGGCTGATAAGCATCATAAGGGTGTCTGTAGTAGTAGTAAGGGTTCTGGGGGGGACCAAAGGCATCCTGAGGAGTCTGAGGCAGGGATGGACGCTGCAGGTCCTGCTGCACGCTGGGTGTGCCCGACTGACTGGAGGTGGCAGAGGGGGCTGTGGCAGCTGGAGCGCCTGGCGGCTGCTCCGACCCCGGCTGCTTCCCAGGACTCGTCTGGTCGTACCTTGGCTGGGCTGAACCTGCCTCCTGGGCACCCCCAGGCTGAAGATGGTTACCCAGCCCCTGGTTTTCCCCTTGCTGCACGGCTTTAGTCCCTGTGGAAAGCTGGGAGTCTGGAGGAGCAGAGGCCTGCCCAGACGTTGGCTGCTGCGTTTGAGCTGCTTGCGTTTGTGGCTGGGGTGGCAACGCTCCCTGTGCAGCTCTGTCTGACACAGCCTGATGCTGCACATCTTTTGTCACCTGTTGATAGAAATGTTGTTTGTCAGGCACCTCGGGACGCACCTGAGCAGCACCAGCAGCTGCCTGCTGTGCTGGACCACCAGGCTGATTTTGCACCTGGACAGAGTTACTTGTGCTGCTCTTCTCCAACGTCCGTGACACCGTGAAGTCGAGCACTCCGGTAGCTTCTTCTTTGCAATTTGAGTGGTTTGCAGAATTATTACCCTGTCCTATGGAATTAACAGGGGGCACTAGTGCACTTGCACTTCCACTGGGAAGACTTGTCCCAGGAGGAACAGATGAGTTAGACCCTGGCTTGCTAGCAAATTCAGGAACAAAACCTTCCATATTAACATTCTTTTGCCCTTCTGGAGCCAAATTAAGAGGAGTTTTCATAAGCAAGTTTGCAGGCTGATTAGAGGCAGGATCAGAGGAATTAACAGGGCTTTGTAATAAATTATGTTTTAACAGATTAGTATTTGGAAGTGCATTAACTAATAGAGATCCAACTTGCATCACAGGTAATGCCATGTTTTCCCCACCAGCATGTGAAGTTTGGGGACCCATTGCAGGCTTGTCCCCAACTCCAGAGTCCTTCATTGGCTGATTGTTTGTATTGTTGCTTAGCTGATTAGATAGAGAAATAGAAAAATTAATTGGCTGAGCCAAGTTATAGCTTTGATTAGGCTGAGCAATCAGGATAGGCTGATTTTGCAAAGACTCTGTAGGTGGAGAAGACAACAAACTTGCATAACCAGAACTTGCCTGAGACTGAAGAGCCTCCTCTTCTCCCATTTTGGGAGGATTCTCAAGATTTTCAAAAGTTATATTTCCATCCTGGGAATGCTGCACAGCAATAGTCCCTGGTTTACATGGCTGCTGGTTAGACAGGCCTTCTTCTGGTGGCTGGATGACTTCCACAGTCTGTTTGGCAGGTACATACACTGCAGGAGCAGCAGGAGCCAGAAGCACGTTTCCCCCAAAATTGGGTAACTCATTATGAGCCCACAAAGTTGTTGCTGGGCTATCACACTTCTTAACTGCTCCCTGAGCTCTTGTTGAGGACCGTCTCTCAGATACTGATTGTATGTTTTCCACAACAGGTCCAGAGTGCAACATATTCCCAGCTTCACCAGAGCCTGCAAGAGGCAGTGGATGCACCTGAGGCATGAAAATGGTTTCCAGGTTATCTGGTGGCTGTTCAAGGTTGCCCGGGGATGCAGCTGGCACAGCTGTGCTCTTCTTGATATTCTTTTGGTTTGAGTGGTTCTCTCTCAATTCCACCACCATCTTTGCTTGGTCAATCTCTGCAGGTTTTATACCAACTCCATGGGACCTCACAGGCTCAAAGGAACTATTTGCACTTGTCTGAAATACTCCTGTAGGCTTAGGAGGGCTTGGAGTTGGAGGCTGGGATAGATTCCCGTGGTAGTTCTTGCTCAGGTTTAGCTCACCTGAGTCCCCTCCCAGAGGAGAGGAGTCAATCTGTTTGAAGAAGCTGGCAGAGGATTCCTCATCAGGCTTCCCACTTTCCTGCTGGATGAACGTACCGACTTGCTCCGGAGGCCGTGCTGAGCTGGAGGTGCTCCTATGGCTCATGTTGCTGTAGTTGGAAGATACACTATCTGGTCGGACAGGATGAGGTAATGAATCAGGTGCCTCCAAGTTTGGTCCTCCTTCAGCATGGCTCACAACAGCGTTCTTTGGAAGCACCTGACCTGGGAAGGATCCGTACCTGTACGGATCAGGACCAGCAGCAGGGGATGAAGCACTGATGTTCTGTGGTTCACTGGGCAGCACTTCTTGGTTCTGAATGCACTCCAGGTTCTCCACGTTTTCATACTGGGACCCAGCAGCCGTGTCACCTACATGAGCCTTGTCATCCCCAACAAACAGAGAGTGCTTAGCAGCCTGTGCCTCCTGATGACTCACAATTTTTGGGAAGTACTGGACATCCATTCCTTTCTGAATCATCTCACTGGCTGAACCTGTACCAACCTGGGCCTGAGAGAGAACATTAGCTGCTCCCTGCTGAAGATGCACCGGCTGGTGATACAGGGATGCTGAATTTGGCTGACAAGCATCAAACTCTGTTTTCTCCACCATGTAATTTTTTTCAGATGAAAGTATTTCTTCATTTTCTGCCTCATCCCCTTTGAAAAACATGGAGAGAGTTCCTGAATCTCGATCAGTGGGAATAGATCTATTTGATGTTTCAGATATAGCTGGAGACTGGTTTTTGGGGTTATTTTCCTGAGCTGTGGGAGGGACAAAACTGGAGTCTTGCAAGGGTGGCTGTGGGTAAAACTGTTCCTGGTAAGGTGGACTTAACCAAGGGTTAGTCATTTCTGTGTTCTGCCTGAACACACTTCCAGGCTGGATGCTGTTCATGTGATGACTATTTGCAGAGCCATTTCTCCCATTCTTTTCACAACCAGCAGATAAAGGCGCTTGCACGATATTTTGTGGAATACCTTGGTGCCCAGGACCCTGCAGTACATTTGTGTGTGGAGGAGGGTGAGAAATGCTGCCAGAAGGCTGAGAAATGTTCTGACTGTCAATCTGAGCAGACGGCTCAGGGTAGGGCACAAAATTCCGAACTGGAGACTGCAGGTTCCCTTGGCCAGGCCTCCACTGGGACACAGGCTGCTGGGGCGGTGGGGGGAAGAGCGCGGCCGTGTTGGGTCCTGAAGGAACGTCATTTGGATCTCTGCCAACATCCTGTCTACCTCCAGGTTTGTTTGATGCAGACACCACTCCAGGATGCACGCTGAAGGAATTTTCAACTGCTGCCCCTGTGTTATAATGCAGTGGCACCGCAGGCCCACGGAGTCCGGGATCCGCGCTGGGATGCGCTTCCGCAGCACTATTTATAACGTACCCCGGGGACGGAGAAGGAACTGGAACATTGGAAAACATACCGGGATTTATTCCTGGTAAAGACGTGTGTGGTCCGTGGGGACTGTCCCCTGCACGTGAGGGTGACGGATGCACAAGGGCCGGCTGTGGGAACGGCAGAGTGCTGCCCTTGGCTGGATTATCTAAGGGGGGGCCCTGTGGGGTTTGTCTGCCAAAGGCAAAGGGGTCTGTCACGGGCTGCACCGGGGCAGCTGCTGCGTTGGCTCGTTTGCTGAGGGGGCTGTTCCTCCAGTACATGTTCCGAGCGATGCCGGCGGGAGGAGGAGCTGCTGCTCCTGTTGGGACAGGCTGTGGTGGCTGCTGCATGGTGGCCTCCTGCAGGGTCACGCTGAGACACACCCGCACTGGATGCTGCAGACGGATTTCTTCTCCTGCCCTGCTAAGGCAAAACATGACAAGTGAGTCTCCTTTCTCACAATACCTGCAGCACTCCAGCAATTTTTATTTTAGGACAAAATTGCTTTAAGAATTTGAAGTGGAAAGTAACCCCCTTTCTCCAGAACGTGTCAGAAATTAACACACAACATTGTATTTCTTCAGTTTGTATTTCCACTTGTATTTCCAGTATTAGTGAAGTTTAATGCTGTGTGGTAACAACACACATCATTTACCAACTGTATTAACAAACAGCTCCAAGTAAGAGTAATTCAGACCTGTACTAGTGTTAAACCCTTGGACTGTCACAGCACCAATGGTATTATACTGTTACATTCCCCCAAATTTGTTTTAAGCAGAAATATGCATCAGCAGCCAGCCTACAACAGAGCCTGCAAGCACTATGTCCTGCTTAATTCACTTATGAGAAGATAAGAAGTTATTATCTGCCTCTAATTCTATTAAAGATAATCTTCAGCTCTGCTGCACTGGTGCTCCATGTGAATGGAGCTTTTCACAGGTAAGATGAGAAGCATCCCAAGAAGGAATTCACCAGATGTTATCACCCCCAACAGAACACAGTCCATTTCTGTTTTAGCAAGACAACCTTGTGTAGGACACTGGTGTTATTTATTTTGAGAAAGGCAATTGGATTTCCATCACAAATATTGTCTCTCCTGGATGAATGGTGCACAGTAAAACTGCCTTTAAGGATAGAAAAACAATTATCTCCCCCCATCTATTAATGAAGGTTCTCACTTTAACACCAGAGGGACTTTGGCACAGTCTCAGGGTTACAGCTCTATTTCAGGGTGAAGTAATCCAACCCCAACTCCAAACAATGCCAGCCAGGAATCTGCTACACAGGAAGCTCACTCAATTCATCAATTAATCTTTTCCAGTTTTATCACCCCTTAAGAATGTGGGGAAGAGGGAAGCTGACAAAACCAGAGGAATTCTTCAGTACTTGTCCAGTGCAGCTCAGTGAAGCTTTAGCAACATGTGACAGTTTTGTTTTCTGATGGTACACAACAAATACAGCTTATGATATGTAGAGTGAAGTACTCACAGCAATTGCTCCACAGCAGATTTTTATAAAAGACAGACAAAAGCTGTGCAATTTTTAGCTGGAGTTCTTTTAAGATTCGGCATCTCATTAGTAAAAGTAATAAAATGGGAAGCCAGAAAAATCAGATGTTTGTAATCAAGCCAAAATGTCAACAGTGAGAAAGAAGTTCAAATGCAAAACACTCCTGGTTTCTGATTATCAAAATACATATTGAGTGAACACTAACCACATGTATTTCATAGAGATTTATAACTAAAAAAATCCACTAAAAAGCACAGTGACAGTACCACAGCAGGACCTATGCAGGCTCTACCAGACATCACAGCAACATATCCTAGGGAAAAACCTCTCCAACAACCCTGTGTTTAATCCAAGACCCTCTTCCAGAGTCAGAGTCTCTCAGCTGCTCCCCACATCCATATATCCCACAGCTGTATCTTAAGATTTAATAAATTTGTGTTTTATTAAAATAGAAAAGACAACCAGAATTGGCTTCAGCAGAGGCATCAAAGCTTCACTAGTTTCATGCATTACTTGCATTTGCCTTCACCATTCTTTTTGGAGCACAGCTGCCTGCTGAATTCCACCAAGGAATTCTTACAAAAAGGTTTTAGAGCTTTGCAATCTTTCCTCCCGTTATGATCCAGAGGTGAAGGTTTTCCAGCTGGCCACACTTACTGCCAACCACGTTTCCAGGAAACCCTGCCTGAACAGCCAGCCCAATTTCCACAAGCTGAAGTAACCCCAGGCTGTTCTGGACATCACCAGTTCTTTTTCATCGTGTTTTTTGCTGCATTAACCAAACTGCAAAACCTCCTCTCTCCCCTCCAAATAAACTTGTGGGTTTATGCAACATATTTTGGACTGGGGAGGGGGAAAACAGCTAATTAAACCATGTGCCAAGGCAGATGGAAAGCACTAATTTCAATGAACAAAATATTGATATCTACCAAGCAGTTCTGTTTTTCACACAAAAGTTGTTTCTGAAACACACAAAAGCCAACTTAAACACCCACTTCCAAACTTCTACTGTGGACTTCACTCCTTTCAGTGTCTTCCACAAAAAGAAAAAAAAATCTTCATACTTTACCACATTTTTGTTCCAGCCAGCACCAGTAATTAGCTAATTAAAATAAGTGTAGAGTTCTACTTTAAGGCAGAACTTGCCATTCCTCCCAACAGGATCTCTGACTGGGCACGACAGAGGTTCAACACGAGGGATCAGCTTCCTCAAAAGCAAAGTTAATATTAACAGACTGCACACAGGAGTAAAAGCACCCAAGGTTTGAGGAATAGAGTCCAAATAAAAGGAACATGCCCATGTCAGGTAATTTAAACAACAGATATCAACTCAGTGCTACTGACCCTCCCTGCCCCTCACCCAAGATTAACAGAAATGCTGATTTAAAGGTATTTATAAATGAAAAATAACTATACAAGTTAAAGCAATCCATCTCTGCTACATCTAGCTTGGAAATTCTTAATTTTCAGCTAGTTTATTAATTGATAAAGCAGAGAACACTGCTAAATATTAGTCACCAGTAGTAACAATTGCAGAGGGTGCCTCCAGGAGTGCCAAAGAAAACATTACCAAAAAGGAAAAAAAGACTAAAAAGACTCTCTAGACAAGGCCATTAAAAAAAAAAAAAANAAAAAAAAAAAAAAAGAATAGCTGGAAAATGAGATTTGCAGCAACTGGGACACTGGTTTTTCAGAATTCCCTTTTTTATGTAGACGGCTCCATATCTGCACACATGTGGGTGACACTCAGACTGAACACATTCTACATCTTTAACAGCCCTGACCCCTTCCTACTGACCTTCTCCTAAATGGTTATAAATGTTATTCAGTGAAAATGCAGGGACAGACAGAGGGCAGGGTTAGATGGGATACTGAGAAGCAGTTCCTCCCTGTGAGGGTGGTGAGGGGCTGGGATGGAATTCCCAGAGAAGCTGTGGCTGCCCCATCCCTGGAAGTGTCCAAGGCCAGGGGTTTGGAGCAACCTGGGATCGTGGGAGGCATCCCTGCCCATGGCAGGGGGTGGAACGAGATGGGCTTTAAGGTCCTTCCAACCCAAACCAGGCTGTGATCCCATGGAAAGAGCTGTCTGGGAACCAAAAGCAGAGCAGCAGCAGAAAACATCCCCATTTGTTTCGAGAGCACCTTGACCACCAGGCTCCCTGCCCCAGCAGGTTCCCTGAGTCAGCACCGGAGCTCGGACCTGTGGCACCCGACAGCTCGGGAACACAGCCCCGAGCCGGGACAGGCGCCGCGTGTCCCCACAGGGAGTACGTGACAGCAAACATCGGGCGGCACCTTCTCCCTGAACACCCCTCTCACCCCGGGGCATCTCCCTTTCCCACCGCCACACAGATCCTGCGGGAACCCCCCCCCCACACACACACACACCAGCCACCACTGCGGCAGCTCCTTCGCCGTTCCCTGCGGCACCACCACCCGCCCCAGCCGCGGGGGNGGGGCCTGCGAGCCCCCCCGGCTCCCGCTGCGACCGCCCCGAGGCCCACCCTGAAGCCCGGCGGGGCGGGCCCCGGAGCCCCCCCCCGGTGCTCGCACCTCAAGGCCCGGCTCTCCTCGCGCAGCGCATCCGGGACGCCCCGGCGGTACCTGGCAGCCCCCGCGGGCCGCGGCCCCTCAGAAGCGGGCGCGGGCCCCGCCGCCCCTCACGTCCCCGGCACCGGCAGCCGCAGCCGCCGCCATCTTGGCACATCCGGATCTTGGGGCCGCCGCCGCCGCCGACGGGTCACGCCGCCGCGC